>JAFMOC010000515.1:0-245917 GCA_019802505.1 Corydoras sp. C115 | reverse complement strand
GGTGGTGGTGTACAGTGTCTGAGGGTGGATGGTGTACAGTGTATGGTGGATGGTGTCACAGTGTATGGTGGATGTGTTCAGTGGTGGGTGGATGTGTACACAGTGTATGGTGGATGGTGTACAGTGTATGGATGGTGGATGGTGTACAGTGTATGGTGGATGGTATACAGTGTATGGTGGATGGTTGTGGATGGTATACAGTGGTATGGTGGATGGTGTACAGTGTATGGTGGATGGTATACAGTGTATATGATGGTATGGTGGATGGTATACAGTGTATGGTGGATGGTATACAGTGTATGGTGGATGGTGTATGGTGGATGGTGTACAGTGTATGGTGGATGGTGTACAGTGTATGGTGGATGGTGTACAGTGTATGGTGGATGGTATACAGTGTATGGTGGATGGTATACAGTGGATGGTGGATGGTATACAGTGGATGGTGTATGGTATACAGTGGATGGTGGATGGTGTACAGTGTATGGTGGATGGTGTACAGTGGATGGTGGATGGTATACAGTGGATGGTGGATGGTATATGGTGGATGGTACACAGTGTATGGTGGATGGTATACAGTGTATGGTGGATGGTGTACAGTGTATGGTGGATGGTATACAGTGTATGGTGGATGGTGTACAGTGGATGGTGTACAGTGTATGGTGGATGGTATACAGTGTATGGTGGATGGTACACAGTGTATGGTGGATGGTGTACAGTGTATGGTGGATGGTATACAGTGTATGGTGGATGGTGTACAGTGTATGGTGGATGGTATACAGTGTATGGTGGATGGTATACAGTGTATGGTGGATGGTGTACAGTGTATGGTGGATGGTATACAGTGTATGGTGGATGGTGTACAGTGTATGGTGGATGGTGTACAGTGGATGGTGGATGGTATACAGTGTATGGTGGATGGTGTACAGTGTATGGTGGATGGTGTACAGTGGATGGTGGATGGTATACAGTGGATGGTGGATGGTATACAGTGTATGGTGGATGGTGTACAGTGTATGGTGGATGGTACAGTGGATGGTGGATGGTATACAGTGTATGGTGGATGGTGTACAGTGTATGGTGGATGGTGTACAGTGTATGGTGGATGGTGTATACGGTGTATGGTGGATGGTATACAGTGTATGGTGGATGGTATACAGTGTATGGTGGATGGTGTACAGTGGATGGTGTACAGTGTATGGTGGATGGTATACAGTGTATGGTGGATGGTATACAGTGTATGGTGGATGGTGTACAGTGTATGGTGGATGGTATATAGTGTATGGTGGATGGTGTACAGTGTGTGGTGGATGGTATATGGTGGATGGTATACAGTGGATGGTGGATGGTATACAGTGTATGGTTGATGGTGTACAGTGTATGGAGGATGGTATACAGTGTATGGTGGATGGTGTATGGTGGATGGTATACAGTGTATGGTGGATGGTATACAGTGTATGGTGGATGGTGTACAGTGTATGGTGGATGGTATACAGTGGATGGTGGATGGTATACAGTGGATGTTGGATGGTACACTGTGGATGGTGGATGGTACACAGTGGATGGTGTATGGTGGATGGTGGATGGTATACAGTGGATGGTGGATGGTATACAGTGTATGGTGTACGGCAGGGGTGCCCAATACGTCAATCGTGATGGAGGTTTGAAAAAAAAGCACTTATGACGTATCAGCGCTTTTTTACAGCATAGTATCAGAAGAACTTATACAAACGCACGCATTCATACACACAATGTACAGTGTATGGTGGATGGTGTACAGTGCGCACATTCACACACACAATGGGATTCATTCTGAATCGCGATCTCTGCAAGCGAGCAGTCTGCCCCACCCCCCCGTCTCTCTCGCTGTTCCCAAAAATGGCACATGGCCCCGCCTCCATGCCTAAATCACATATCATCTACATTAGATGTTTCTGTTTGTGTTTTTGCACTTTATTCGACTGACAAGACGAGTGACGGACTTTGCTCCAAAAGAACTAAAATGTTCCACTTTCATTTAGAGTGAGAGGACGAATGCACTGCACGCAGAATTATTAGACATGTTCTATTTGAGAGGATTATTTTTTATTACTGAACAACAACTGTGTTCTCAATTAGCCCAAAAGACTCAAATATCAATCTTAATAGCTTAATATTTTTGTTAGTTGGAGTGGGGTTTTTTTTCGATTTGGTGATTTTAGGAGTGTGTTT
Organism: Corydoras sp. C115; assembly: GCA_019802505.1. Lineage (NCBI taxonomy): Eukaryota > Metazoa > Chordata > Actinopteri > Siluriformes > Callichthyidae > Corydoras > Corydoras sp. C115. Next base: position 243,709 of record JAFMOC010000515.1, on the reverse strand, counting down.
GTGCAGGTAACGATTACTGTGCAGAATTATTAGGCAACTTAATAAAAACTAAATATATATCAAACTCTCTTGTTTATTTTCACCAGGTAAACCAATATTCCAACAGAACATTTAGAAATAAACATTTCTGACTTTCAAAAACAAAACCAAAAACAAATCAGTGACCAATATAGCCACCTTTCCTTACGATGACACTCAAAAGCCTTCCATCCAGAGATTCTGTCAGTTGATTGATCTGTTTATGATCAGCGTCGCGTGCAGCAGCCATCACGGCCTCCCAGACACTGTTCAGAGAGCTGGACTGTCCCCTCCCTGTAGATCTCACATTTTATATGGGACCACAGGTTCTCTATGGGGTTCAGATCAGGTGAATAAGGGGGCCATGTCATTATTTTGTCTTCTTTTAGACCAGGGGTCTCAAACTCAAATTACCTGGGGGCCACTAACCAGGCTGTGTTTTCAATAAGGGGCCAGATTAAAGAATTGCAACAAAAAGCAGCGGGAAAATGTTTATCTACAAGAGTCATGATATGAAACCATGTTGATGTGTGTGTGTGTGTGTGTGTGTGTGTGTGTGTGTGTGTTTCAGGTTGCGTGAGTGTAATCTATCAGGTGAAAGTTGTTCAGTTCTGTCCTCAGTTCTCAGTTTAAACTCCAGTCTGAAAAATCTGGACCTGAGTTCTAATTATCTGGTGGATTCAGGAGTGAAGGTTCTCTCTGATGGACTGAAGAACCCAGACTGTAAACTGGAGACACTGCAGTAAGTTCATCACTCTCTCACTGCACTTACACTAAACACAACCATCACATGTTTTATTACACTAAATCACTCTGATACACAACCTGATAGAGTTTCTCTTTGACTTCCTGTTTGTTTGATGTCATATTCTGATCATCATTAAATATAAAACTCTCTTCATTGTAATGATTTATTATTTATGATGTTATTGTTTAAGAGATACACTGATTGTGAGGTGATTTGGTATGTTCTCTGTGTCTGTGCAGGTTGAATTTTTGTGGTTTAACAGATGAAGGTTTTGTTGCTTTGGCCTCAGCTCTGAGATCAAACACTTCATCAAACCTGAGAGAACTGAAACTGAACCTCAATAACCCAGGAGAATCAGGAAAGAAACTACTCACTGATCTACAGAATGATCCTCACTGTAACCTGAAGACACTACAGTGAGACACACACACACACACACACACACACACACACAGACTGGTATTTCCCTCTGATGAAGACCTAATGATGTCTGATCTGGTTTCTTCTCTCCTACAGAATCTGATCTGTTCTTCTCTACAGAGGATGAAGTGGACAACCGATACACACCATCAGTGATGAATCAAATCTTTTGCTCATTCATTTTGAATGTTATTATTAACAGTGACACAGTTAGAGTATTTAAGTCCATGGTTGAGCTCATTCCTCTAACTAATAGATTGTTCTAGATGACATTATTAGATCAATAACACTAAAGCCTGAGTGTGGAAGCAGCATAGAACACAAACCAAGTGAAGAGCTCGACTTAAAGAGAGAGAAAAATAAATTAATTTTCAGGCACTTCTCCTCTGTGAAGCACGGGTTCTTTGTTAGTTATAAAATAAAATTCAGTATTAAAATTATGCAAGTCACAGTGCAAAAAAAAAAATTAGTGATTGTTTTATATTCTTAACAAACGTAGAAGTTAACTTTTTTAAGCATTTTTTAAATAACTTTTATATATTAAAATAATATGATGAAGTGCGATATGTTTAAAATGACCATTTGTAAAAAGTTACAAATAAAATGTCAAAATACTTTTTCTGTAATATTTACGTTTTTTTCCTCTAAAACATAAAAACAATATCACTTATTTTCTTCATTTACAATTAAAGTCCTCAAATTATATTAGAATCATTTTTGTGTTTCATGTGTTTTAATAAAAACATTACATTTAAATGACAACGCAGTAGCAGCAGGAAAAAAACATTAATAATACAATAATAAAAAATAACAAACCAGTATTAAACAATAGTACAAAAAGTCTAAATGCAATTAAAGCTGATTAAATGGATGGCGGTGCAGCGATTGATCGTTAAGAATAAATGCTAAATGTATAATGTATAGCGTGTAAATAGTCATGTGACTGTATGTAAAGTGTTGTTAGTGTCAAAGTTCAAAGCTAAAGTGTCCCGTAGTGTTAAAGTTTTCTAATCAGTGTATAGAGAATACAACAGAATCGTGGAAGAATCTTAAATTTTATTCATTTTAATCATATTAAATGAATTTTAATCATCAAATTTTAATCATTATATTTCATCAAAATTCACTCTCTATTTCTTTCTTTCTTTCTTTCTTTCTTTCTTTCTTTCTTTATTTATTTAGGTAAGGCGACCAAATGCATCCGAAACTGCAGCGGGAGGCAGCTATGACAGCAAGAGACTTAAAAAAAAGAGTCCCCATAGTACATAAACGTAAAACATTTAGCGCACTATGGATCATAATTGCTAAAAATAATTTAAACATACTTAAGAACAGATACATTACTACACGTGGCAAGTTTATAGGTATTGATGGTTAATAACAATAAAAAAAATTGCAGTAAATTGCAACTGTATAAAATCAATATGGCAAAGAAATATGAAATCAGTTATAGTTTACACTATACAATCCTTAATTTTAGAAAGTCTCACTCGAATTATTGTTTTTAATGTTATAATCTGTTATTGTATAACACCAGAATAGTGGTAAACACTTTTAGTTCACAGAGACACAGCTGGAGAACATACTACAACTTTCATTTTGGGAAAATATTATTTGGTTGATTTTTGGTTCATTTTTTAAAGTTACAAATTCCTCCAGTGAACCAGCAAAATCGTATAATAATATAAAAATACTTGTAGTTCACAGAGACACAGCTAGGGAACATACTACAACCTTTATTTTGGGAATATACAGTTGTGATCAAATTTATTCAACCCCCACTGAAATAAAGTGTTTTGGCCAGTTTGACATTGATTTGGATCATTTCAGTCATCTTATTTACAATTATATCAAAGAGGCACTTATAAATTAGACAAATATAACATAATATTTATGATGGAATAACCACAAATGTCTTTACTGTGCTCACATCATTATCAGTTTTATTCAACCCCCTAGTGACATTATTTTTTAGTACTTAGTACAACATCCTTTTCCAGTTATGACAGCTTTCAAGCGTGAAGCATAGCTTGACACAAGTGTCTTGCAGCGACCTATGGGTATCTTAGCCCATTCTTCATGGGCAAAAGCCTCCAGTTTAGTCACATTCTTAGGCTTGCGCACTGCAACTGCCTTCTTTGGGTCCCACCAGAGGTTCTCAATTGGATTTAAGTCTGGTGATTGCGATGGCCACTCTAGAATGTTCCAGCCTTTCATGTTCAACCATGCTCTAGTGGACTTGGATGTGTGCTTCGGATCATTGTCCTGTTGGAAGGTCCAACGTCTCCCAAGCCGCAGGTTTGTGACTGACTCCATCACATTTTCCTCCAAGATCTCCTGGTACTGAAGGGAATTCATGGTACCCTGCACACGTTGAAGCTTTCCTGTACCATTAGAAGCAAAACAGCCCCAAAGCATAATTGACCCCCCGCCATGCTTCACAGTAGGCAAGGTGTTCTTTTGTTCATAAGCCTGGTTCTTCCTCCTCCAAACATAGCGCTGGTCCATTGTCCCAAACAGTTCTAATTTAGTTTCATCTGACCACAGTACACTGTCCCAAAACCTTTGTGGCTTGTCCACATGACTTTTGGCATACTGCAGTCGACTTTTCTTGTTCTTTGGAGTCAGCAAGGGGGTGCGCCTGGGAGTTCTGGCATGGAGGTCTTCGTTATGCAGTGCGCGCCTTATTGTCTGAGCTGAAACTTCAGTGCCCACATCTGACAGGTCTTTTTTCAGTTCCTTAGCAGTCACGCGGGGATTTTTCTCCACATTACGCTTCAGGTAGCGCACAGCAGTCGCGCGGTCAGGATCTTCTTTCTGCCACGACCAGGTAACGTTTCCACTGTGCCCTTTAACTTGAACTTGCGAATGATACTTCCGATAGTGTCTCTTGGAATATTTAACAACTTCGCAATCTTTTTATATCCATTGCCATTCTTGTGAAGAGCAATAACCTCTTCTCTTGTCTTCTGGGACCATTCTCTTGCCTTCACCATGCTTGTAAACACACCAGTAGATGTCTAGAAGGAGCTGAGTATCACAGTCCTTTTAAATCTGCCTAATTTGTGCTTATCATGCTTGATTGCTGCTCGTTGACATCCACAGGTGTTTTCAATACCTGATTGAAAACACTGGAATGAACCTCTGTTCTTATGAGTGGTAGTTGTAAAGGGGTTGAATAATTGTGTCAATGAAGAAATCACAAAAAGGCCATTTAATACTTTATGACAAAAACAATTGATGCTATCTTAGTTGCATTTAGTTCTTTAACAAGTCCTTGTAAGATTTCATTATGAACACAATTACAAATGTGCACTGAATTCCATAAAACCCTTCGCAGCATTGGGGGTTGAATAAATTTGATCACAACTGTACACTCACCGGCCACTTTATTAGGTACACCTGTCCAACTGCCCGTTAACACTTAATTTCTAATCAGCCAATCACATGGCGGCAACTCAGTGCATTTAGGCATGTAGACATGGTCAAGACAATCTCCTGCAGTTCAAACCGAGCATCAGTATGGGGAAGAAAGGTGATTTGAGTGCCTTTGAACGTGGCATGGTTGTTGGTGCCAGAAGGGCTGGTCTGAGTATTTCACAAACTGCTGATCTACTGGGATTTTCACGCACAACCACCCGTTCCTCTGTGAACTACAAGTGTTTTTATATTATTATGTCATTCTGCTGTTTCACAGGAGGAATTTGTAACTTTAATCAGAATCAGAATCAGACTTTATTTGCCAAGTATGTTCACACATACAAGGAATTTGTCTTTGGTTACAATAGCTCACAGTACACAATAAGTGACAGACATACCCAAACTAGCATTCCTCCTACACACACACACACACACACCTGTAAACATGACGGTTGTGCAATTTGCAGATTGTATTTAATAAAGTGCTAGTGCAATACTGTAATGGATAGTTAAATAGGTGAGAATGGAAGAAGACTGGTTGAGAGTGTTGAGAATGAGTCCAGAAGTAGTGTTTTAATGTTCAGCTGTTCATGAGTGTAATGGCGTTTGGAAAAAAGCTTCTCCATAATCTGGAGGTCTTGATCCTCAGCTGACTGAACCGCCGGCCTGAGGGAAGATACTGGAACAGGTGATGTCCAGGGTGTGATGGATCACGGACGATGTTCTCTGCCCGCTTCCTGGTTCTGGCCGTGTGCAGGTCTGGTAGGGAGGGTAGCTTTGCGCCGATGGTTCTCTCTGCAGACCTGATGATGTGCTGTAGTCTGTGGGTGTCGTGTCTGGTGGCTGAGCTGCCCCACACTGTGATGGATGCGGTGAGGACAGATTGTGTGGTGGCAGTGTAGAACTGCCACCACACAATCTGTCAGCTCCTTGGGCAGGTTGAACTTCTTCAGCTGACACAGGAAGTACAGTCTCTGCTGAGCCTTCTTGATGATGGTGCTGATGTTGCAGTCCCATTTCAAGTCCTTAGAGATTATTGTTCCCAGGAACTTGTAGGAGTCCACAGCCGTTACAGTACTGTTGAGGATGGTGAGTGCTGGAAGGGTTGGAGGGTTTCTCCTGAAGTGTACTCTCATCTCCACTGTTTTGGCTGTGTTCAGCTCCAGGTTGTTGTGGTAGCTCCAGAGGCCCACCTGCTCCACAACCCGTCTGTAGGCAGACTCTTCACTGTCCCGGATGAGACCAATGACTGTCAGATCATCTGCAAACTTCAGGATTTTGACTGAGGGGTCCGTGGAGGTACACTCGTTTGTGTACAGTGAGAAGAGCAGCGGGGAGAGAACACAGCCTTGTGGAGCTCCTGTGCTGATGGTTCTGGTACCTGATGTTATCTTTCCCAGCCTCACTTGCTGCTCTCTGCCAGTGAGGATGTTTGTGATCCACTGGCAGGTGGAGGCTGGTACACTGAGGTGGGTCAGTTTGGAGTGTAGGTGTCCAGGGATGATTGTGTTAAAGGCAGAGCTAATGTCCAAGAACAGAACTCTTGCATATAAGCATGGATGGTCAAGGTGCTGGAGGATGTGATGTAATCCCATGTTCACGGCGTCATCCACAGACCTGTTGGCCCTGTACGCAAACTGCAGGGGGTCTAGTTGGGGGTTGGTGATGTCCTTCAAGTGAGTGAGAACCAGCCTCTCAAAGGATTTCATGACTACAGAGGTCAGTGCGACAGGTCTGTAGTCATTCAGTCCTGAGATGGTTGGTTTTTTGGGGACGGGAATGATTGTGGAGCGTTTGAAGCACGCCGGTACGACACACTGCTCCAGTGATTTGTTGAAGATCCTGGTGAAGACAGGAGCAAGCTGTTATGCACAGTTCTTCAGGCAGGAGGGTGACACTGCGTCTGGACCTGGTGCTTTCCTTCACTGTTTGGTGAAGAGTCGGTGCACGTCTGCTTCACAGATCTTCAGGGCAGGCTGAATGGGTGACAGAGTCAGACGGGTGTGAAATGGTGTTATGATGTTGTTTTGACCTGGGCTTTTCAAACCTGCAGTAGAATGTGTTTAGGTTTAGCCAGCTGACGACCCCCCATTGTCTGGTGTGTGGGTCGTTTGTAGCCTGATAGATTATTGCAGGGTTTTCCAGATGGCTGAAGGCTCGTTTGTGGACATCAGTCTGCTCAGCTTGGTGGAGTAGTTCTTCTTAGCAGCTCTGATCTCTCTATTGAGTGTGTTCCTGGTTTTATTGTAGAGCGCACGGTCCCCACTCCTAAAAGCGCTTTCCTTGGACTGCCGCAGATGCTTAAGTTTGGTGTTAAACCAGGGCTTGTCATTATTGTATCTAATGCGAGTCCTGGTCGGAACACAGATGTCCTCACAGAAGCTGATGTAGGATGTCACAGTGTCAGTATATTCGTCCAGGCCACTTGTAGAGTCTTCGAACACACACCAGTCTGTTAACTTCATACAGTCCTGGAGCCTCTCTTTAGCCTCGCTGGTCCACTTCTTCACTGTACTGACCACAGGTTTGGCCCACTTGAGCTTTTGTCTGTAGGTTGGAAGAAGATGGACCATAGAGTGGTCAGATAGGCCCAGAGTAGCTCGGGGAACAGAGCTATATGCACCTTTTAATACAGTATAGCAGTGGTCTAGTATATTACTCTCCCTGGTGGGGCAAGTAACATGCTGTCTGTATTTGGGCAGCTCACTGGTGAGTTTAGCTCTGTTGAAGTCCCCAAGAATGATGAAAACAGACACAGTGTGTTTGTGCTCCGCGCTGGTGATCTGGTCTGTGAGAGCGTGCAGTGTGTCACGCACGCACGCGCTGGGTGGAATGTAAACTCCGACGAGCACCACGGAGGAGAATTCCCTCGGGAATTAGAAAGGTTTACAGTTTATAAACACAGACTCCAGATCAGGACTGCATGTTTTCATGAACACCGTGGCATCTGTACACCAGCCGCGGTTGATGTAAAAGCAGATCCCGCCGCCTCTAAGCTTCCCCGAAGTCTCCACGATGCGGTCCGCTCTGTGGAGATGAAAGCTGGCGAGCTGGAGCGCGCTGTCCAGGACAGCCTCGGTGAGCCAGGTCTCAGTGAAGCACAGCGCCGCTGAGAGAGAAAAGTCCTTGTTGGTCCGGTTCAGGAGTGAAAGTTCGTACATTTTGTTGCCTAGTGAGCGGAGGTTGGCCAGGTGGATGCTAGGAAGCGCAGTGCGTAGTCCGCGCTGACGGAGTTTGACGAGCGCTCCGCCGCGTTTCCCACGTTTGCGCGTACGCCTGCGTCTGAGGAGCGCAGCTGCTCCGCTCACTAAAATGTCCAAAAAACAGTCCGAGAATGAAAAATCTGGAGTAATGCCATGTGGCATGGAATGCCTGATTCTGAGAAGATCCTCCGCGCTGTATGTGAGCGTGTTGGATTCGCATGTGACAACAAAAACAAACAAAACACAACGGAGCTACTGACCAGAGTCGCCGTCTGCGGTGCCATCTTGGATGTAAAATCGGGGGGTTTTACATCCAAACCACACAGAGCCACAAACAGAAGAGAACAGGAGGTTCTCCAAACCAAAGGCCGTTTGGACCTTCAGGAGAGAACATTATCAGAAATTACATTTACATTACATTACATTTAGTCATTTAGCAGACGCTTTTATCCAAAGCGACTTACAAATGAGAACACCACAAATCAGAAGCCATGGAGAAAACCAACTATACTGTAAATTCATCAAACCTGATTGTTATTCGAAGCTGCGCCCCCCCCCCCTTTTTTAATTTTTATAACAGGTATTTGTTAAAGAGATGCATCTTAAGTAGTTTCTTAAAACTGTTTAGAGATTCTGCCTTGCGGACAGAGTTGGGAAGATCGTTCCACCATTTTGCAGTGGTGAACGCCACAGAGTGAGAATTAGCTCCTCGGTGAGGTGGAATCGCCAGGCGGCAATCATCACTGGAGCGAAGTGAACGAGTCGGAGTGTATTTTAAAAAGATAGAGTGAAGGTAGGAGGGGGAAGATCCAGAAATGGTTCTGTAGGCCAGAGTCAGTGACTTGTACTGAAGAAATGTATGACTATAGGAAGGCTGCTTCCAACATCACGGGGCCTGAACATGAGAACATTCACACGAGGAAGACACGCCGAACCCGAAACCATCACGGACAGGCGTCACCAAAATGGAAAGAAATCAGGTAGAGCCAAACGTCCTTGTTCTAGAGCCAAACGTCCTTGCTGGTTTTAATTATGTTGAGTCAGCATTATGCTGTCTATTATTAATTTAAGTGTATTTAGAAGTTTAAGACGGGGGTCGACGCGGTGGCTTAGAGGTTTGGCATGTTCTCCTCTCAGTGCTAAGGATTCCCGGTTTGAATCCCAATCTGGTTGGGTTTGCATGTTCTCCCTGTGTCCGCATTGGTTTACTCCGGGTTCTCCGGTTTCCTCCCACAGTCCAAAAACATGGATCAAGTCAATTGAGTTCTCCAAATTGCCCCATATAGAGTGTGTTTGTGTGAGTGAGTGTGTGCCCAGCGATAGATTGATGTCCTGTCCTGGATGTATCTGCCAGCGCCCGAAACGTTCTCCCCTGGATGGGTATGGGGAATCCCTCCGGTAGACCCTGGTAGAGGATTAAGTGGAAGATAATGGATGGATGGTTGAATTACAACTGAAATATTGATTATAGTGTCTGTAACACAATATTTTAGTAACAGCAATTAAAAAGCTTGGTCATTGACAATTAAAAACATTATAAATGCAATAAAATAAAGACCTTCCATGTGTTGCATTTAAAACCATAAACTTTGTAGAAATATAACTTTGCAGTTTACAGATGGTCATTTATTGATGACAGTGCAGGTTGATGAAGTGACATGTCTGTACTATTGTCTAATTGATGTTGACGCTGATGAACATATTAAATTATTGTCGTCATTATTGAATTTAAATTAGCATAAGAAAAAAACACACAAAAAAACCAAAGTTTATTTAGACTTAATTCCATTCAAAATATTAAATTTGCTTTTAGGATTTATTTTATTTACAGTAAATAAAATACGTGACTTATTTCTTCTTGGAGTTTCAAAGTACTATAAATAGATTATATATATATATATATATATATATATATATATATATATATATATATATATATATATATATATATATATATATATACAGTGGATATAAAAAGTCTACACACCCCTGTTGAAATGCCATGTTTTTGTGATGTAAAAAAATGACAGCAAGACAAATAATTTCACAACTTTTTCCACATTTAATGTGATCTATAACCTGTACAATGCAATTGAAAAACAAACAGAAACCTTTACAGCGGAAAAATATAAAATAAAAAACTTAAAATAACCTGGTTGCATAAATATGCACACCCTTAAACTAATACTTTGCTGCAGCACCTTTGGCTTTTATTACAGCACTCAGTCTTTTTGGGTAGGAGCCTATCAGTGTGGCACATCTTGATGTGGCAATATTTACCCAATCTTCTTTGCAAAACCGCTCCAAATCTGACAGATTGCGAGGGCATCTCCTGTGCACAGCCCTCATCAGATCACCCCACAGATGTTCGATGGGATTCAGGTCTGGACTCTGGCTGGGCCATTCCAAAGCCTTAATCTTATTCCGGTGAAGCCATTCTTTTGTTGATTTAGATGTGTGCTTTTGGTCATTGTCGTGCTGAAAGATGAAGTTCCTCTTCATCTTCAGCTTTCTAACAGAAGGCCGAAGGTTTTGTGCCAACACTGACTGGTATTTGGAACTGTTCATAATTCCGTCCACCCTGACTAAGGCCCCAGTTCCAGCTGAAGAAAAACAGCCCCAAAGCATGATGCTGCCACCACCATGCTTCACTGTAGGTATGGTGTTCTTTTGGTGATGAGCAGTGTTGTTTTTGCACCAAATATACCTTTTGGAATTATGTCCAAAAAGTTCAACCTTGGTTTCATCAGACCATAAAACATTTTCCCACATGCGTTTGGGAGATTTCAGATGTCTTTTTGCAAAATTAAGCCGGGCTTTGTTGTTTTTCTTTGAAAGATAAGGCTTCCGTCTTGCCACCCTACCCCATAGCCCAGACATATGAAGAAGACGGGAGATTGTTGTCACATGTACTGCACAGCCAGTACTTGCCAGAAATTCTTGCAGCTCCTTCAGTGTTGCTGTCAGCCTCTTGGAAGCCTCCCTGACCAGTTTTCTTCTTGTCTTATCATCTATTTTGGACGGACGTCCTGTTCTTGGTAATGCCACTGTTGTGCCATGTTTTCTCCACTTCATAATCCACTCCACTTCACTGTGTTCCATGGTATATTTAATGACTTGGAAATTCTTTTGTAGCCTTCACCTGACTGATATCTTTGAATAATGAGATCCATCTGATGCTCTGGCAGTTCTTTGTGGACCATGGGTTGTGCTGGAAGATGTGGCTACAAAAATGTCAGGACAAGCCTACTAGAACAGCTGAACTTTATTTGGGGTTGATCAGAGGCCTTTTAATTGGTGACAGGTGTGTGCTGACTCCAATTTAACATGAGTTTGAATGTAATTGGTTAAATCTGAACACAGCCACACCCCCAGTTATAAAAGGGTGTGCACACTCATGCAACCACATTATCTCAGTTGTTTATTTTTACATCACCTCCCTGAAAATGTTTCTGTTTGTTTTTCAATTGCATTGTACAGGTTATAGGTCACATTAAAGGTGGAAAAAGTTGTGAAATTATTTGTCTTACTGTAATTTTTTTACATCACAAAAACAGCTCAGCCAATTAGATTTAAGGTAAGATTTTACATCATGAGAGAGTAATGAGACCTTGACTGTATGATGTCATGATCTACGGCACCATCCACTTTTGTTTTGGTTTAAGCTCATGATTTAAAATCCCTTTTCTGTTTCAGTTCTTTTTCAATTTACTTATTTTTTGTTTTTTAAGCCAGCTCTGCTCTCTACTCCACTTCAGTATGGATCTATTTGTTGGTGTCTCATGTTTTCGTTTTGGATGTTAATAAATCTGGTGTTATTGTTACCTGCTGTCTGGTTGATGTGTGTTTCTCGCTACACCTACCTGAACCTTGGATAACTGTGACATGTGGATTTCATGGGTCGTGGATTTCATGAGTTTTGGTTGACATGCAGCGTGTCAGTGTCAGCAGCGAGCTAGAGGTACTAAATTCTGAGATTGTACAATGTGCCTCTATATGTTAAGTGCAGCTGAGTATAGAACTCAAAGTAACTTGTGTGAGTATTCATGTTGTATAAATCGAAAAACTCATTTACAGAATCACTTTACTGTAATATTTTCAAAATAATAATACTGTGAAGGGATAAAAAATTGTGATTTGTAAGTGCTTTGTGTTTAAGGGAATTAGCGCATTCGATAACAATGGGGCAACCTGGCCGACAATTGCCCAAGGCCTATATTTCATGAAAACTAGATGCACCTGGCATCTGGTGGCTGGTGGATAAAGCTCGAGGACAGCCGAGCTGTCTCGAGCTTCCCCTGATAAGGAATGGAACGGCGCGTTCAACCCCCCCATAGAACTCCTTCAATAAGTTTTTTCAGAATAAGCAGAGAGAGGGATGGTTTTCCAATAAATAGTGTCAGGAACTGGACTTCAGGGCTCTGTCTTGGTTGGACCGGTGTGGTGCTGAGATCAGAGTCGGATCGCGATCTTGGGCTTGTCTTGGACAAACACTGCTTTGACTCGGTTTGTCATAAATAAACCGCTTGATTCGAATAACTCTGAAATCATCTGTACTGTGCTTTTTGACGCCTTCAAAATTGGTTCATCGGGGAAATTTCAGATTTCCTAACAATTGGTAGCAGGGGATGGTGAAGGTCGTTGATTGCAGTCCAGATAATCGGGTTGATTGCTTGATTCCAACGATAGAACTTACGCGGTACTCACAGGCCGGCCAATAAGGTAAGAAGGACCCTTGCTCCTATATTTAGCTGAAAAACAATATAATTAGCTGTGAGTGGTGAATAAGGGCTAAGTTGGAATGTAAATTAAATTAAATTAATACAATTGGAATTGCTAACTGAAATTAAGTGTATAAATTTAAGTGTTGAAGTGTGTTGTGTTCTTCCAAGGCTTTGTGGATTTGTGTATGGATTATAATTTGAAAATTGAAAAATTGCTGAATGCTGGGTTTTACTGAAAGTTATATAAGGTCATGACCAAGGGATTGTGAGAATCCTGTAGTTGCGTTACTGAGACGAACGGGGTAGCTCCCTGTGCGTGTCCAGTCGTGGACTGACCCGTCTCAACCGTTTGGATAATTCCACATAGGGGGGAATACTAATAAACGGGAGTTGGACATCAAGTGATTCACAGTGTTTAGCACCGTTTGGACAGTTCTACTGGGTTGAAACCCAGAGACAGAAATTTGTTACCGTTTAGACAGTTCTACTGGGTTAAATCCCAGAGATGCAAATTTGTTACCGTTTTGGAACAGTTCTTCTGGGTTGGATCCCTAAGAACACCAAATTATCGTTTGTTTAAGGTTTGTTAAGCTACAACACTGTGCTCGCGGATGTAAGAGAAAAGAAAAAATATAGAAGTGAAATTCAGCATACAGCAAAAGCAGCTGCATTTGTGGGATATTGCTCGTGGACGCACGAGAGAGGTTGAATAAAGCGAGTTGTACGGGAGTGTGCGAGGGAGCTCGTAAAGAGTGATACAGCCCCGCCGCTGGGCAAGGACGGTCGTGAACATTTGTTGTATGTAATGCAAACGAGAGCTGATGCTGCAGAAAAGCAGGCAAAAGGTGCGAGTGGGATGAGAAGATTAGCGGTTAAATCGAGGGCTGCAAAGGCAAAGAACGAGTAGATATGGGTAAGATTAATTGTGGAATACATGGCGGTGATTACAGAGAGCCAGAGCAAGCATGTAGAGTCAACTGGTGAGAAACCGGAAGTGAAGCAGGAACCCATTTCTACTCCGACTCCTCTGCTCCACATATCCCCCCCCCACTAGCACCCCTCCCATACAACCAACTGCTCTTCCTAGTGTTAATGTAGCCCTGTACCTCGTCCTGCCCTCAACCAAGCAAGACCGTAGAATCACAACACAATCTCATGAGTATAAAATAATGGTGGGTCAACCAGGGGAGGCCGTTGGGAGAGGAACTATGAGTGTGTCTTTGTCCGGGGGTTACGTAATGGGGAGGTGTCCTGAAATTGATGCCATGAAAAACACCTTGGTTGAATTAATACAAAAAGTGGGGCTCTCGGAGTCCGACACTGTTGTGAGGCCCAAAAATGGGAGACACAACAGCACAATGGGAAGAAATAAGTGCTTTTCGTGTGGCCGACTGGGACATATCGCGAGAGAGTGCCCACGGCGCTCTCTGCGCACACCAAAAGACCTTTGGTACTCCCAGACAGAATCCTTATGGTGAATTGTGAACAATTTAAAGAACCGACCGGTCTTGTTTGAATTGCTGATTTAATATGATATGTAAATATATATTTAAATAATTATATGGTGTAATTATATGATCCACATATTTTAATGTAGATTTTTAAGATCAGTAATAATTACAGTATTAACCATAAATTAAAATAAAACTGCAGTATTAATAAATTAAAGTGTATACTGAATAAAGCTAAAATGTGTTAAAATATTGCAGTATGATAGTTAGATAATTGTGTTGGTTTTTGTGTGGTATCACTGTATATGGTTAAATTAGTCTGCTAATTTGCGAGTTTTGCCTGGCATGTTTGTTATTTGTGTGGTTTAAATCTGAGTGTATGATGGGATGAGTGTAAAAACTAAACCACCATTCATTTTCTGCTTTACACCTTTTCACGGCTTTTTCTCTAGGGGAATATAATATTTAGGTCAACTAAAATCACCATAAGCAAATAAAGTTCTAAATAAAATAAATTAACATAAATTAACAGTAAAAGTTATTAAGTAAAATAACATGATACAATAATAAGTTAAGAAACCCTGTGAATTAGAATAAAGTAAAGATAAAGTAAAATTTAAGCTTAACCATGGAGTGTAAAAGACAAAATGTTTACTTCTTTAATAAAGCATTCACTCAGTTCAATAGTGAGCATGTCAGTGCTTGGAGTCAAACAATGTGCTCTGAAAATACTCGATGGAGGCTGTGTTTGTGAGAATTTCTGGCGAAAAGTGAGGATGTGCTCATCCGAAGACGGGTGAGGGTTTGTTTGATCCCAGACCCGCCCAGATCAGGGAGACGTTGACGCTAGAAATTAAATATGGTCAGTGTCTCAGGATCAAGAGAGCTGATCCATCCGGTCCACCAGTCTGTCTGTCCGTGAGCTCTTTGACCCAGCCGGACTGAACCTGAACTGCTGCCAGCATTAAGGTCACATGTTGCTCACAATAAATAATAATTAATTAATCTATTAAGGATTTAAAATCATTAAAATAGGGTTAAAGGTTAAATAAATAAATAACCTAATAAAGTCGTCTATAAAATTTGGGTATTTGTCACGGTAGTCTACCTCGGGCAGAAGCGGCATGCGCATACGAGGGCAAAGCCGCCGCGTATACACGCGCTGAAGGGAGCCAGGCACGCAGGTAGCAGTGAACAGGTTTATTAAAGGTGCAGTGCACCAAAAAACATGAGGTACATAAAAGACTAAGGTGACATCAAACACAAACGACCAGCCCCGATGACAAGAAACAAAGGAAATAAATACAGAAAGACACCCGACCACGTGCACAAGACAAACCAATGATAATACAGAGTTAATTAACGAAACTAAAGAACCAATGAACGTTAATTAACTGAAACAAACGGAACGAAACACGGAACAGGTGACAGGTGCCCTAGGCACCTCTTACATTACCCCCGCCCTCTGCGGTCGCGCAACGGGGGGACGCGACCAAGAGAAAAAAATAACAGTCCCGGGGGAAGGGGGGGGGGGGGGGTCCTCCGCCCTCCTTGAGCGGGGCTTGGAAAGCGCCCTCGGGTGGAACGCCATCTGGCTGCAAAGTCAGGTGGACGCCCACGGTGGATCAGAAGTGGGCCACGCCCTCTAACTGCGTAGTCCGGTGGACGGCCTCGGCGGACGAGGAGTGGGCCACGCCCTCTGGCTGCGTGGTCCGGTGGACGCCCACATCGGGCGAGGAGTTGGCCACGCACTCTGGCTGCGTGGCGAGGCGGGCGCCCCCTGGCTGCGTGGTCTGGCGGGCGCCCACGTCGGACGAGGAGTGGGCCACGCCCTCTGGCAGCGTGGCGAGGCGGACGCCCCCTGGCGGCGAGGCGGACGCCCCCTGGCGGCGGGGCGAGGCGGACGCCCCCTGGCGACGGGGCGAGGCGGACGCCCCCTGGCGGCGGGGCGTGCGGCCCCTGCTGCTCGGGCTGGGCGGCGTGCGGCCCCTGCTGCTCGGGCTGGGCGGCGTGCGGCCCCTGCTGCTCGGGCTGGGCGGCGTGCGGCCCCTGCTGCTCGGGCTGGGCGGCGTGTGGCCCCTGCCGCTCGGGCTGGGCAGCGCGCGACCCCATGACTTCGGGCTGGACGGCGCGCGGCCCCTTGACTTCGGGCTGGACGGCGCGCGGCCCCATGACTTCGGGCTGGACGGCGCGCGGCCCCATGACTTCGGGCTGGACGGCGCGCGGCCCCATGACTTCGGGCTGGACGGCGCGCGGCACCTTGACTTCGGGCTGGACGGCGCGTGGCCCCCTGGGCTTCGGGATGGGCGGCGTGACGCACTTGGGCTTCGGGATGGGCGGCGTGACGCCCCTGGGCTTCAGGATGGGCGGCGTGACGCCCCTGGACTTCGGGATGGGCGGCGTGACGCCCCTGGACTTCGGGAAGGGCGGCGTGACGCCCCTGGACTTCGGGATGGGCGGCGTGACGCCCCTGGACTTCGGAATGGGCGCGTGCGCTGGCAGGACCTCGGCGGGCACGCACGCTGGCAGGACCTCGGCAGGTTCACACACTGGCAGGACCTCGGCGGGCACGCACGCTGGCAGGACCTCGGCGGGCACGCACGCTGGCAGGACCTTGGCGGGCACGCACGCTGGCAGGACCTTGGTGGGCACGCACGCTGGCAGGACCTTGGCGGGCACGCACGCTGGCATGGCGTTGGCGGGCACGCACGCTGGGCGGACCTCGGCCGGCACCTCGGGCTCTCCGTCCTGCACACAGAACATATACACCCCCACCGCAATGCCCAAACACATAGACATCTCAGACATGGGGAAGACGGACTGGACACACGAGACAGGGGGACACACCATGCTCACACCACATGGATCCACATCTACCCCCCCGAGTGTTGGCTCCAGTACCGCCCCCTCGCAGCGCGATCCAGACACAGCGCGGTCCGGCGCGGGTGCGTCACGTGACTGCCCCGCAGCACACGTGCCGCGCGCACGCTGCGACTTAGCACCGCGCCGGCGCGCTCTGTGCCTGGATTTCGCCACGTGGGGTTTAACAAGCTGGACTGGAGCGTCCGTCCAGAACTCCTCAGAGTTGAGGAGGGTTCGTATGGGCAGAATATGCCCATACAGGTACGACTCGCCCGTCTCATCATCGGAGATCGGGACCAGGTCCAGACCCTCCTCAGCGCAGAGCGCTTCGTACCCATACCTCCATAACCACTCATCATCGGAATCATAATCCCACATCTCTTTGATCGAGCCGTCCTTACGGCTCTTGGACGGCGGGCTGCGCATAGCAGCGCACTCGCGGACACGGCGGAACGCGCCGCGAGTACGAGGCTACACGGCCCCCGCAAAGAAAAATTTAAAAATTCGCTTACCTGGGCTCTGGACTCCCCAAATATCATTGGCTGGTCGTTCTGTCACGGTAGTCTACCTCGGGCAGAAGCGGCGTGCGCATACGAGCGCAAAGCCGCCGCGTATACACGCGCTGAAGGGAGCCAGGCACGCAGGTAGCAGTGAACAGGTTTATTAAAGGTGCAGTGCACCAAAAACATGAGATACGTAAAAGACTAAGGTGACATAACACACAAACGACCAGCCACGATGACAAGAAACAAAGGAAATAAATACAGAAAGACACCCGACCACGTGCACAAGACAAACCAATGATAATACAGAGTTAATTAACGAAACTAAAGAACCAATGAACGTTAATTAACTGAAACAAACGGAACGAAACACGGAACAGGTGACAGGTGCCCTAGGCACCTCTTACAGTATTAGTTTGTGGTTTATTAAATTAAGAGGTAATTTAAGGTTGGAGAATAGACACATTCCTTTGTCTCTGCTCTGCTCTTATCTCTGATTAACACTGTGACACTGTGTGTGTGTGTGTGTGTGTGTGTCTTTGATGAGGTCATGAGTAAGTAAAGGTAGGGAAAAGTTATTGCTTTTATTGATTATTTGTGGTATTGCATTGATTGCTGTGATTTGTAGAAATAATGAAACTTGTGTTTTGTTGAGTAAATATGGTTTGCATGTGTCATGTTTGGTATGAATAAGATCCCCTTCTAAAGGTGCTTATTTATATATAAGGTATAACAAGCTAGGTTTTGCGATATAGTAGATTTATAGAACATGACAGATTTCTGGAGTACTGTAGCCTCTTTCAAATATAAGAACATCTGGTCTGTATGAGCAACTCGACCAGTCTTTGTATTTCTAATAACAATCAGCATGAAGCATCACACCTATGGCTCCTCACAAACAATGCAGCTCATGACACATCAGTCTCAGCCGATAGCATTTGTCCCTAAAACCGGTTTCAAACTAGGGTTTCACATCGTGATGACCTGGCTCCCTTAGCATATTAATTGAAGGATGAAGGATCCTGGATCCTAGCCTTATTATCATCAAAAGGTTTAAAGGTGTGAATGTGATGTGAAAATAAGAGGATGTAACAGGTAACGCTCTCTCACTTGTCCTGGTCTAGCTCCGGCCAGTGCTGCTGCTGGGCCCTGCTATGCTTGGTTTTTGCCTGGTCAGGCTCTGCTTAGGTTAAGGCCTGCCTTGCTGTGCTCGGCCCAGCGGGCTCTTGGTTCCGGCATTTTTTCCAGCGTTCGCGTAACACGTGAGTTTGCACCTAAAGGGGGCGTTCATTTGCTATTAGTGCAACTTTTAAATATAAATCTGTTCAGTAATCTTAGTATTCTTCGTGTTCTTAATTAATCATTCATAATAAATACTGTTATTACTCTAAACCAAAGTTTCCAGTTAATCCTTCAAGGCTGAAATTATTAATTTGGTGTGTTTTAAATGGTGTATTTTAAGCAGCTATAAGATTGACCTCTGAGGGATATTTAGATATATCCACATGTCAATATAGCCTCTGTCCATATATTATAAAAGCCTCTGACAGAATTAAGATTTCTGCATGCTTACAGAATACCTGAATCAGATAGAGCTTAAACCATTGAGATACAATTAACCCATTTAGTGGAGAGAAGCACTCGTGTAACTAAAGTTACCGTTTAATTAAAAAAAAAAAAAAAATCTTAATCTTAAATAAATTGCGGAGAATGACCGTCTCTCATTCTCTGTAATTTGGTAATGGGATGAGAAGGACCTTATTAATATCATATTAATACCCAAAATCCTACAGTTTCAATAATGTTGAATTGGGGTAAGTTAGTGAATTAATATTAATTAGCCGTGGCAAATAAAATAGTTTGAGCTCATTTAAATATAACTATTAGATTTTAAAATGTTAAATAGCACTATTTCCAATTTAAAGACGAGGTTTCCTGTGAAGATTTGAGTGAATAAACCAGACTGTTTGACTAGGACGGAACTATCTGACAGAAAATGGGCCAATGGACTGATAAGATGTTGACAGTCGGACAGAGATCTATTTTTGAAATGTTGGTGGCAGCACCAACCCAGACCATATGTAAAGACACAACTTTGGCTCTGTTGAAGCACCTGGCAGAGCGAGGTCACAAGGCCTCCAAAACAAAACTTCAGTAATGTAAACAAGGGAAAATAATCGAAAAAGCTTAAATGAATCTCTTAGAACTATTGAATGATTAAAATGAATCAAAGGGGGAATTGTGAAGGAGAATTATGATTTTTGTGTATGAGTGATTCATCTTAACCATTTGTGTTTGCATATACCTATCAATAACCTTCTACAGTTATTATGTCTTATTATATCTTATTATGCTGATTATATCAAGTCAAGAATGTATACATACATCTTCCATTGAAACTTTTGTCTTCTATTTATCCGTTGCAAAAAGGCCACGTCGACAGAGCTGAGAACCACGTCCGCACTATTATCAGAGTTTGTTGTTTTAAAACAAGCAACTGAAGGTCTACATAAAAATGACGTTCTCTGATAACTAATCAGAGAGTGGGGTAGGATTTCTCATTTTCTTTTATTTTGCTAAAATAAACATCACTTCTTTTAACATGAAAAAATATATATGTATATATTTAATCACGAAGCATAAAAATTTTGTTTAATGAAGGATAAAGATTTGACTGATAATTAACTACACTAGACCGGACTGACATTAACTAATGAGGACAAAATTATGAGGTTATATTTTTTCCAGGTCGAAGTTTGAGAAAATGTTTTGCCATAACACATATAAGACAAATGATTAATGTTATGACTTTTTTGCAGCATTGTTGTTTATAAATTGTTTGATAAAGGTTTCATTTTTCCTCTAGGTAATGAACTAAAGGTGCCCTAATTTTCAAATTTTACATTGAACATGATAAATATGAGTTTATTAAACTTATGTTGTGCGATTTGTATAAAGAATAGAAGAATTTAAGTTTGTTGATGTTGATGTTGTTAACTTTACTAACCAAACAAGTCAATTTTGCAGGTTCTAGCGGGCATATCCTTTGAATATGATCTACAGGCAATGAGGGGTGGACCATAGTAAATTACTTCAAGGAAAAAGATCACTTTAACTGATAACATGCCTCTTACAGATTCCTGTACACCTTGATTAATGCTTGATTAATGTAATTGTGGGATAATAACACATGACATTTTGATCTGGATATTTCTTTAAAAAAAAAAATAAAAAGGCAGGGGGTTACACTGTCAAGCAATGTGTGGTATTAGATTGGTGCCGAACAGACATCACCTACAACGACATGGAGGTGGGGCCGTGGGCCCGATCAGGTAATATTATTATTGTGGGAAACACAACTTAGTGGTAAGAGTGCCACCCCTGGCTGTTGGCCGATGTGCCAAGGTAAAGCTGTTGGCTCCTCTAACTCTCATAGGTTTAAGGGGGGGCAAACCCCAAAGGAGAAGGTGAGCAGTCGGACTCACCCACTTATATAGACTCAATCAGGGTGCCTAGGGGGGTGCCAAACGAGTTCAAACTGGCGAACCAAGTGGCAGCAGAAAATATTCCACTGATATCGGCCCTTTGTCCTGTGACTCCCAACAAAAACGTGGATAGGATAAATTTCGTACATTACAATGTACTTTGTCTCACTAATCTCTAGAGATGCAATAGAGGGACTAAGTGAACAGTTACATGTGACGTAACTTGTGGCCTATAGAACAGAAAAGCCTTAGACATGCTCCTGGCAGAAAAAAGGGGGTGTTTGCGTAATGATTGGTGAAGTGTGCTGTGCCTATATGCCTAAATAACACAGCACCTGATGGGTCCGTAACTAAGGCCCTCAACGGGTTGCGTAAATTATTACAGGAAATGCATGAGGTCTCCGGAATATATAACCCCCTGGAATCATGGATGAATAATATGTTTGTCAGGAGTTAATCATGTCACTCTTCATGTCTATTGCTGTGTTTGTTGCTATACTGGTAACCTGTGGGTGCCGGTGTATACCACGTCTGAGAGTTCTGTTAACTAGATCACATAATTAACACCATGGCGCTGCGGACGGGTAAATTGGGCTTGGGGATGAGGAGCCAGATAGACAATAAATCAGTTATGCTTAAACAATGCCCAAGATCACATATTGTTTCCATTTATGAATTTATTTTCTTTCTCATTTTCCTATCTCTCTCTTTTTCCCTCTAAGACATTAACCCAGTAGGGGAGATAACACACTGCACGCACATGCTTTAGTATAGCATTAAAAGTACACATAGGGCATCAGAAATTCGTAGGTCGTGACCGGAGACCTGGGGAAACGGAGAGAAGGCTGGACACCTAGTGATGGACGGAGGTAACAACACTGCAGGTGTGGGGCACCTGAGTGGCGGACACCCATTGCGGTGACATGTGCAGGACAACCCACAGCCCCGAGACTCTGATAACGAGTAGAGTATGAAACTGTATATTATTAGAGTTTCAAAAATCTGAGTGTTTTATTTTTTAGATGCATGTACTGATTTTAGAGCTCACATGCACAGCACACTGACGTAGGAGAACTCTGATAAATAAATGTAAGCGATCGACTCTGAACATCAGCACCACTTATGAGGCAAATTCACAAATGGGGCAAATTCACAAATGGGACAAATTCACAATGGGGCAAATTTGATGGGTGTGTTGAGGGGCACGCCCAAAGGGGGATTGAAGGGATAAAAATTTGTGATTTGTAAGTGCTTTGTGTTTAAGGGAATTAGCGCATTCGATAACAATGGGGCAACTTGGCCGACAATTGCCCAAGGCCTATATTTCATGAAAACTAGAAGCACCTGGCATCTGGTGGCTGGTGGATAAAGCTCGAGGACAGCCAAGCTGTCTCGAGCTTCCCCTGATAAGGAATGGACGGCGCGTTCAACCCCCCCATAGAACTCCTTCAATAAGTTTTTTCAGAATAAGCAGAGAGAGGGATGGTTTTTCAATAAATAGTGTCAGGAACTGGACTTCGGGGCTCTGTCTTGGTGGGACCGGTGTGGTGCTGAGATCAGAGTCGGATCGCGATCTTGGGCTTGTCTTGGACGAACACGGCTTTGACTTGGTTTGTCATAAATAAACCGCTTGATTCAAATAACTCTGAAATCATCTGTACTGTGCTTTTTGACGCCTTCAAAATTGGTTCATTGGGAAAATTTCAGATTTCCTAACAACTGTAACCGTTTTCTGTTACATAAACATGTTGAGATTATGAAATAAGGATAATGCCATCCACTAGGTACTGCTAAATTTGCTCAACAATCCCGAAAGTAATCTAAAAGAAAAAAAAAAACTTTCTTGTATATCGACTAATATAATCAACATAACCCAACATATCTAAAGTTAGTGTTATTAAATAATATTTCCATCAATTACAATCTTTAAATACCATATTCTTGCAAAACACCAGATTAGATCTCACCACACAGGGGAACTCCAAAGTCTTTTCAGCATTTATGATTTCAGGGTAACACTTGGTTGAGCAGCATATGATGGTTCCTTGAAAGATGGTAGTGTTTCTTTGAGGTACAGAAGTCTTGAATATTCTGAAGGGTAGTGTAAAAGAAAACCCCCACACTTACATGAGTGTAGAACCACAAAGTTCCTCTAACAAGGGTTTCATATGTAGGAGTTATGAAGCTCACTTTAGCTCTCCCCTGCTTGCCTACTGGCATCCCTATTTGGTTTGGAAACCATGTGCTTAAACCAATACTGCCTACTGACCGGAGTAAAAATAACAACTAAAACTAGACTTGTACTTGTAAGATTTTTGTAGACATTTGCCCTGAGTCTAAGCTTCTGGAATTTTGTGGCTGTAACAAAAAAAATGGCCTAGTTACCGCAGTTTTAAAATCGGCCCCATTCATTCCTATTGGGATTTTTACATTTTTAAAATTAAATGTATGAAAAACTATAAATGCTACAAACTCCAAAAATCGTCATTACAGACGCAATGGTGTTCAAACAGAGACTTTGGGCTGTATTAATCGCAGAAAAGAAAAATAATATTACTATGAGTAACAACGAAAGAGGGCTTTTTCAAACCCTCTAATTATGGGACAGGTTGTCACAACACAATGATTACTTTTTAATTTATTGAGTGTTAATGTAGGGCGATGGCTTCTAAAAACAATGGCACATCCAGCACCAAAACCACAAGCAGATCATTATCTGAAGTCATAGAGTATGAGGAACAGGTTCCTCCTCAGCACAGGGACATCAACAAAAAACAAAAACAAAAATTGATTTGTTAAATACATGTAGCTTCGCTCATAGCTGCTCAGTGTCACACAGACTGAGAGTGAGACAGGTCAAACTCAGTGTAGCAGAGTTACAGGGACATAGATTACATTGAGTTTGCAGCATAGCAGCCTAAAGAAACAGGAACATTTAAAATAAAGAATAAAAAAAGGAATCTAGATGAGCGCTATATATGCGAATGATGATACTGCCATGACGTTTCAGAGGCCTGATGGTAACAACATTAACAACCAGAGAACTCTGGAGAACTCAGGTACTGTACACACACACACACGCGCGCAGACACACATACATTTTCAGAATTAGAATGGTTACACACACCAGGAATAAGTTTTGGTGAGAACTGTGCATATATTTAAAATCTAAAGTATTCAATAGTTTATTTTAATCAGATATACAGATAATTACAGGAATCAGCATTAAGCTACATGAGGAGGTAAAGTGTAGGTTGTGTTTAAAATGCTGAGTGTTCAGTGTGTTTGCTGAGTGCTACAGCTCTGTTAGAAAGCTGTTAGTGTGTCTGGTTGTGCTCCTTTAATCAGCCTGAATCTTCTACCAAATGGAAGAATAATAAAGATAATTTATGTCTCTGAACGTCTGAATCATTTTTGCTGCAGGTAAAAGACGGTAGAAGACGGCGTTTCGGGCGGTGGGCAGATAGGACAGGGCACCAATCTATCCGCTGGGCAAACTCACTCATTCACACAAACACACTCTATATGGGGCAATTCATCCCAGATAGGGATTCAAACTGGGAATCTCTAGCACTAAGGCGAATACGCTAACCACTAAGTCACCGTATCACCCCATTTTATAAGACCAGTCATCTTATAATAATGAGTTCATGACTTTGTATTATAAGGTCACTGTGGATCGGTGGGGATGGGGGTGGTATCAGATTTTCTTTTCTTAAAATTTTTTTTAGCAAATGTTTGAAACCAGAGTACTCCACCACTGCATATATAACAACGACAATGGTTAGTGAGTGGGAAGGTTTGATGAAAATTAATTAATCAATTAATTAATTAAATTTTTTATTTATTTATTTGGGGTTTTACCCATTTTGTACAAATTCGTCATTTAATAGCAGTTTCTGGTTTTATATTTCAGTCTGTTTATTTGTTCGTGTGATCTGGATCACTTTATATTTCCATTTTTAGTTTAATAATTGTGAGGTTGGTTTGGACTTTTCTTGTGTTGTTATCTTGTGTAAATATTTTGTATGTTTAATTGCGATAGGTGATTGGCATGTTTCACAGATAAGTGGGGCTCTCCTTGGTGTCCACTAGGTGTGGGTGGGTTTTCCTGGTATGCCATTATCATTGGCATTGGCCTCTAAAATTACATAAAGAATAAAATAAATATAATGTCACCCTGTCTGTAAACATTAGATCTGCCTTATGTTTTTTGCTCTTCAGATGTTTCTATAGGACAGGTGTGTCCACACTTTTCTGACCCAAACTGAACATGAACATTAATAAAAGCATCAAACATAAAACACATAGTACCCGACTGCAAGGCATGCTGGGAAGTGGTAATAATAATAGGTCAATGTTATGGTAATAGTCAATCACATTGCCCCGCCCACCTTTATGAGCAGGTTGAATGTAACGTACATTTAAATTGATTGAGGCACGGGGGCGTGGCCTCGTACCGGTTTTGGGAATAGAGAGAGAGAGACTGGGTAGAGCAGAGGTCTCTCACACGGGGATAGAGATTGTGACTCACAGTGTGTGTGTGTGAGTGTATAAGTGTAAGTGCTTCTGTGCATACTGCCCCATACCAAACGGTTCGATGCAATTACATGTACTGTTACATTCCTACTTCTAGTACTACTTCTAGGTGTGTTTAGTATTTTGTTTATACACTGTCCTCCCCTTAGCACCACCGTCGTACCCTCACAATGTTTTAATGACCTGTCTATCTAACTAGTTGAACATAAAGAATGGATCTTGAACTCGCCAAGTTTGTATTACATCTCCACTGGAGTGAAAACCTGGGCAGGAGTTTCTGCAAAAAGCGAGGAGCAGATCTGGTGATCATAAACAGCAAAGATGAACAGGTAAGGAAGAGCGGCTGTGTCCCAAATCACCTCCTACACTGTAGATACTCATTTAGATTTAATAAATACTGTTAAACTGTAGCCTTAGGACCTCAGATAAGATGCATCAGCCACATTACAAATTTAATTTTAGGTATGAGGTCACAGATGCCCCAGTAAAAATTCCACTAATCATTAAATTGAATTTTCACCTACTGAACTCGGATATACTAGTCATTCTGTTCCACACCATTTGTCTACTATGTAAGCAGTATACAGTTTTGGGCACCGTCAGTCAGTCAGAGAGAGATAACTAAACTTCTCTTTACAGGATTTCTTGTATCAGAAAGTTGAGTCCAGTATATTTTGGATTGGTCTCACTGATGCAGACACTGAACCTTTCTGGAATTGGGTGGATGGTACAACATATAACACTAGGTATGTACATTTGTATACCGACCCTTTAAAAAAAAATTCAAAATCATTGAAAGGTTGATTTGTTTCCATAATTCCAAATTCAAAAATTCAAATCCAATTTCCAAAATTCAAAAAGTAAAACTTTCGTAGATTATAGATTCAGGGCCCACAATTTAAACGATTTAAAGCAGGGGTCTCAAACTCAAATTACCTGGG
Source organism: Corydoras sp. C115 (assembly GCA_019802505.1). Taxonomy (NCBI): domain Eukaryota; kingdom Metazoa; phylum Chordata; class Actinopteri; order Siluriformes; family Callichthyidae; genus Corydoras; species Corydoras sp. C115. The sequence goes on along the minus strand of JAFMOC010000515.1, from coordinate 217,395 downwards.
GGCCACTAACCAGGATGTGTTTTCGATGAGGGGCCAGATTTAAGAATTGCAACAAAAAGCAGCGGGAAAATGGAAAATCAACTATTTATATAATAACTATGTACACATATTCATTCATTCATTCATTATCTTCCGCTTTATCCTCTATTAGGGTCACGGGGGGTTCCCCATGCCCATCCAGGAGAGAACGTTTCGGGTGCTGGGCAGGTACACCCAGGACAGGGCGCCAATCTATCACTGGGCACACACTCACACACACAAACACACTCTATATGGGGCAATTTGGAGAACTCAGTTGACTTGATCCATGTTTTTGGACTGTGGGAGGAAACCAGAGAACCCGGAGGAAACCCACGCGGACGCGGGGAGAACATGGAAACTCCACCCAGATGGGGATTCGAACCTGGAATCCCTAGCGCTGAGAGGAGAACATGCTAAACCACTAAGCCACCGTGCCACCCTCTGTACACATATTGTAATTCAAATACATTCAGTGTTTGCTCAGTGCTTGCTACCAGAAACTGGACGGTGCTTCTTTTGACACAAATGAGCCACATTTGCTTTAAGTGAGTTTGCAGTGGACACTCTGATGATGGACTGGAGATGGGCATCGGTCAGTCTGGATCTGTGCTTGGATTTATTAAATTTTACAGTTGAGAAGAGTTTTTCATACACATATGTACTTTTTTTCCAAGTCAACTTTTCTTTTATTTGTTGAGAGTTTCGAAAGTGACATTTTTGCTAACAAAATGTTTTTGCTGGGAATGGTGAGCGCTATTCCCCTTCCTGCCACTGGTGGCGCTCAGAGTTCTGATTACTACTTTCTGTTTATCTTTCTATCTCGCTGTTCGGTTGGGTTGGCTGATTGCGTCTGATCTTCAGTAATGCACTGTTTGCGCTGTTTGCGCTCTCCTCTCTTATGTTCTATGTATTATCTCTCTGGAGAGTTCGGTTTCCCGAGTGTCAGCGATCACCTTCATCGCGGTGTTACACCATCAGTACTGGGGTTTGAGCGCTGTTTTCAATAAACCAGTTGTAGAATGTTGTGCTGTAACATGGGCACTATGCTTAAGGTATGCGTTGTGGGAGGACGAATACGAGAGATGTACGATACATGTGGAAGAGTAAAGCTATTCAGAGTTCCTATTACTACACGAGTCTGTGTCTTTAGCACCAGCGACACATTTACACCAGAGACAGTTATACTGTTCATCCACTCCGGCTTCATTTCTGAGTACAACCCGTTACACGCAGAGACGTGCAGCTTACGAGTGGGTGGGGCTTACGCAGCAGGCGCTAATCACCAGGCAACGCAGCATACGCAAAAAAATAAAGACATCACACAAACACCACATTACAAATTAAGATAAAATATAAAGATTAACATAATAATGTATAAAAATTAAACCAAATTGCGGGCCAGATTATAATTATAATTTTATTATTATTATTTTTATTTTTATTTTTATTTTTTTTAAATGCTTATTTTGTTAACCCTTGAAGGGCCAAAAAGGACTGCCGACATCCGGCCCGCGGGCCGCCACTTTGAGACCCCTGATTTAAAGTATTTCTTTGTTTATTCTGACATCATTTGGGCTTCCAGCTCATAAAACCCACAAAAATAAAATGAGAAAACTGTGAGAAATCAGCCCAAATTTTCAGCAGAGCATGAATGTTTTAAACAGAGTGTGAGACACTAATCATCTACTGAGCAGTCGAGGTGAGGAACTGAATCAAAACTGCTGGAGGTCCAGTATGAAATCTCCAGTCAGTCAGGATTTGGTGTGCAGTCTCTGGTGCAGGCGATTCATGGATCCTTCTGCTGAGGATCTGTACGTAGATACAGATTTCATCTTCCAGCAGGACCTGACCCCTCCCCATGCTGCCAGAAGCACCAAAACCTGGTTTTATGCCCATGCCATCACAGTGATGGACTGGTTGGCCAACTCACCGAAACCTGAACCCCATTAAGAATCACTGGGGTATTGTTTTTTGTTGTGTCTGGCGTCTCTCATTTTCCTCTTGAGAATACCTCATAGATCCTCACTGGGGTTCTGTTCCTCACCTCGACTCTTTAGTAGATGATTAGTGTATAAAATACTTATTTCCTCCACTTTATAAATGTTGAATAAAAATGTAAACTTAAATGTTTTTATTCTTTTTGTTTCAGTTACTGTAATTCTGGCACTGCTCATATTTACAATGTAATTGGGCACTGTGTTGAGTTTCAGTCTTCCTCTGACGGCTGGAATTATATGACATGTTCAGTGCAACAAATGTGGATATGTGAAATACATATATTGTAGTAAAGCTGAATTGGACAGAAAGCTATTTAGTCAAAGTTATTATTAAATAATCTAATAAATAAATAGATCAATTAATATGACTATGAAATAAATACTGGACCAAATACATAATGCACTAAATACTATAAAGACAGCATACACATGTGAGTCACTACTGGTTGAGTTGTGGCACCGATGTCAAGATGGACCAGAAGAAGAATACAGGGGATTTGGGCCAGAACCATTTTGCTATCTGGGTAAATTAAGTAATAAATAATTTTATTAATATATTTATATGTACTATTACTTATTATTGTATTACTGTGAAGGGGCTGTTATTTTGAAGTTCTTCATTAACATTTTAATTAATGATGTAGATTAGAGATGTTGATGTGATTGTGTGAATTATTAATTAAAATGTATTTGTTGACTGTAAGGTTTTAATGAAGATGTCATAAGTCATAATCACGAGATTGTTATGTGATAACAACTTACAAAATTATAACACACCTGCCTGTAAAAGGGAGAAGGTTGCCCCCTATACCAACACTCTCTTAATAAGTTATCTCAAATAAAATTCCTGTTAATTAAAATAACGTACAGGAAAAAATGTTTCTAAATCAAAATAAATTACGTCATCACACCAGTGTTCATAATCAAAATCTTCTAAAAACACCACAACAATTTCAACATAAACATTTAAAGACCATCACAAACAGTTCACATGGCAATACTAGTTTTGTCCAGCAGGGGATGGTTGTGTGCAAACGAAGCATCGAGACATGACTCTTATTAAAAGAAAGCTTTAATGATTCATGAGGCTGATTACTGTAGCTGTGATATGCAGACACAGGGTGGAACTGCAGAACTGAGAACATACTGCGTTCCTGTAGAGACCTTCAGCTTTACACACCGCTGAGAGTATAACAGTGCCCTCTAGTGACGGACTCATCTCATTACAACTCCCTTCATTGACAAGAAACCACCCCTCAGTGCAGCACATCTGTTTTTAAAAACTGTAGCAGTGAATTAAAGGAACTGAAGGAACTCAGAGAACTTTCCAGTTCCCTCATCAAATAAATAATTTATGAGGCCTAATCTGCCCAGCACTAATGACGGCCTTCATCCAAACAGATATGTCGGTGAGGCAGGCAGATATCCGATTTTAACAGAAACAGCCAGTTGTAGTTTCGGTTTGCTGCCTATTTGCACATTGCATTCAACGTGTTATTTTTACGGAGGGGGTGTGGGCTAGTTTCATCTGGGCTATTTAAGAATCGTCGATACGCCAACGCGATAGCGGAAGCGACAGCCTCTCGCGTGAAGACCTATTCGTGTAAAGTATTAACTCTAAGTAGATCATTTTCTACTTCTACTACTCCTCTTACATAATTAACTTTTTCTGAAATCCATTTTATACCTATTCACACCTTCTTTCTCTTCAGCATGTGTTTTCAGTTCATCCCTGTCATTTCCTCCTCACACAGACGCTCCTTTCCTCAGAGGAGAAGGTGCACCCTTGCACACCTGCGAACTCTGCAGCAGGTGAATACAAACGAGCCCTTCACCTTCTCTGCAGGACTATGGAACTGTCAGTCGGCCACCAAGAAATCAGATTTAATTCCTGCTTTTGCGGCTCATGCTGGTCTTCAGGTTTTAGCCCTCACTGAGACGTGGATTCGTACCGAGAATTCCGCGACACCAGCTGCCCTTTCAACGAATTTCCACTTATCTCACACTCCTCGTTTCGGCAAAAGAGGAGGTGGTACAGGTTTGCTTATTACCCACAAATGGAAATTCTCTCCTCTTACACTTTTTTCAAACACTGTCTCATTCGAATTCCATGCACTGACAATCACTGAACCGGTTAAATGTCATTTTCTTGTCATCTATCGCCCCCTGGTCAACTAGATAACTTTGTTGAGGAATTTGATATGTTATTATCATCTCTCTCAGATGATGGTTGTCCTCTTGTTGTCCTCGGCGATTTCAACATTCACTTAGACCAGTGATTCTCAATTATTTTCTGTTAAGCCCCCCCTAGGAAAAAGTAAACTTTTTGCGCCCCCCCACCCCCCCACACCCCCCCACACGACAAACTGGGATGAAAAAGTATTTTTACACGCCCACTGTAGTATCATTTGTCTATAAATTTGTTATAAGTACAACTCTTTTATAACAATGTCTCCTTATTAACAATAAAGAAAATAAAAAAAGAAAGAAATATAGATCAACTTAGAACAAAGAATCATTTTATTAACTTTGTTTTTTAGTTTGTAACAGAAACGAATGAAATCCTTATTTAAACTAGAAACATTTTTGAACTGACTGGCATTTGATACTGAAAAATGAAACTAAATAAAATTATTAAATAATAATAAATTCAAATTCATCAGCAATATTAATTCAGGAGTACAATGTATTAAACACTTTAACCTACAAAATTAAAATGAATACAACAATTTGTGCCCCCACTATTTGAGAAGCACTGACTTAGACCGACCGTACGCCGCTGAGTTTCTTGATCTTATCTCCAGCCTGGACCTCCATCTACTCCGCACCTCAGCTACCCACCGGGCTGGCAACCAGCTCGACCTCATCATGTCTCTCTTCGGACATACACATCACTCCACTTCATGAATCAGACAACCTTTTCATACAGTTTTCTGTCTCTCTTCAGTTATCTGTCTCTCTTCCACCACCTCCCGTGATCAGTAAAACATCTCAGGTATGTCACAATCTTAGCGCTCTCTCTAATACACTCTTTGCTGACCTGGTTACAGATGCCCTTCCTAGCATCTGTAACTTCTTAACCCTTGACACTAACACTGCATCAAGTGCATTCTGCTCCACCTTGGCTTCATGTCTTGACCTGGTCTGTCCAAAATCCACCAGGTAAACACTCAGTTCTCCGTCCAGTCCCTGGTCCCCCGGACCTCCTCTTGCTGGATGACGAGGCGGACGTCCACTGCGGCCAAGGCTCGGCGGATGCCCTCTGGCTGCGGGACGAGGCGGCCATCCTTTGCAGACGAGGTTAGACGGACACCCTCTGGCGGCGTGACGAGGCGGATGCCCCATGTGGGTGAGGCGTGGCGGATGTCCCGGGTGGACAGGCTTGGCGGCGTGCGGCTCTTGTGGACAGGCTCGGCGGCGTGCGACCCCTTATGGACAGGCTCGGCGGTGTGCGGTCCCTGCATGGGCTGGGCGGCGAGCGCTGGAGAGGCTTTCAAGGATGCGCTCGGGATCACCATCCTGCGTACAAAACAGGTACACCCCCACAGCCAGACCCTAGGGCAGAGCCACAGAGGAGTAAGACATTGGGGGAGACAGACTGAACATGGTACACAAGGGGATCAGGCATTTTCATGCTACACACCAGTGGTAACTCTGGTAACGCCCCCTCACAGCGTGACTCAGGAGTGGCACGCTCCGGATTGATCGCGTACCGGGATCCACAGCTGCGCTGTGCACACGCTGTCTTTAGGCTCTGTGCCAGCGGAGGGTGCATATCGGCAGAATATGCCCATACAAATACAATTCGTCATCGGAGATCTCGATAATATCAAGACCCTCCTCAGCGCAAGACCTCCTCAGTCCTCAGGAGTGACTCCTATCCACTCCTCCACATGAACTCATCCTCAGAGTCGTACCACTCCGAAGCTGCCATAAGCACCACTGTGTGGTTGCGGCAAACCGACGTGGGCGAGGAGGGCGCCGTGAGAACATGGGTTTATGGCTCCCGCGTTTTTAAAAAATGCTTACCTGGTCTCTGGGCTCTCCAAATTTACCTGGCATGTCATTTTGTCACACTTGCTTATGTCGGTCCGAACGGCTGCGCAGCGGAAGCGCAGAGCCAAAGCGCTTTAACACGCTGAAGGGAGCCAGGCACACCAGGTAGCAGAGAAACGGGTTTTATTTAAAGGTGACGGAACACCAAAACATAAAGAGGTAAAACAAAGCACAAGCGGACATAAAATAACGACGTGCCCTAGGCACCTATTACACACACTAAAAGTAAATGATTTCTGAACATGAATAGGAATAAAAGCAGATAGGATTCTTTTTCCACAATAAATAAACTTCAACGTTGTAGAACTTAAAATAATTTACTCTCTATAAAAATATATTTTGTCAAAAACATGAAAAAATGTAAAAAGTAAGAAGGATGCTTTTGCACAAAAGTAAAAATAACAATAACGTTCCGTTTTTTATGCTTTCGGGCCATTTTAGAAAAATAAACATATTCTCCTTATTATTTTGGTGTTTTTACCCTTTATTATTTAGGGGTCACCACAGCGATGAACGCATAACACAGCATTTTAGACTTGGCCCACTGTTTTAATCCAGATGCCCTTCATCACACAACTCTCACCCTTACTGGTTTGGGGACACAGACTATAGGGACAATTTAGATTCACATTAAATACATGTTTTTGGACTCACACTGCTGATCTGTCGCTCTGCAGCAGCTCACAGTGAATAAACTGGATTTACCAGACTGAACCTTCTGGAGATATAAGGACATGTCCACAAATACACATGAAATCATTAGATCAGTTCATGTTCAGTGCTTTTTAAAAACATACACTCCCCTGACTATTTGTGTGTGTGTTTTTTTCGATCTCAGAACCTAAAATGACAAAGAGGATGAATTTGCATGTGAGAATGTGAGTAGCTATAGATGAATACCAACAGTTGCTTTAGGAAGTGAGTTTGTGGTCAGGATGTGCAAAGTATCCAAACGTTCTTTGTGTTCTCATAGCTGCTCTGTGGCTCATTTATAACCATGCATCGTCACAAAGCAGCTTTACTATTTACTAAACCTGAAAACGTCCTGCTATTTGCTTTGATGTTTTCTTGAAAAAAAAATCTTTTTAGGACCGAGATTCAGTTGGAGATCCATCCTTGAGGGACTGAATGTAAAACATTAATATTAAAGAGGAATTGACCCATCCGTGAGTGAAATGAGCACACATACCGTAAGCAGTGGGGGCAGCCCTGTACATAGTTCCCGGGTCCAATGGGGGTTAGTTGCCTTGCCCAAGGTTGCTTCAGCCTTAGTACTTGGGTATTTTTGGGATCAGGAATTGAACCGGGGAGCAGCTCATAAGGCTGGTTCCTTAACCACAAACCTCCTGAATGCTCCCTGACAAAACGACACACTGTCACCATGCAACCCAATTTCTATATACCTATTAGGCCAAAAGGTGCTGGAACTTGAAGAATAAATCAAAGAGATTTTTTCGCAAAGAGTTTTTTTTTCGCAAAGTTTTGCAAAGTTGAGGTTGCCCTGTCCCGTAGGAGTCGGGCCGTGGGAGTCAGGGCCCAGAGGAGCCGTGGTGGGCGTTTCTTATTTTCATTATTAAAAGGTGACAACACTAAATGTGATCCTGTTTGTCCGGCTCACAAACATCCACAGAATGAAATAGCGTTAATGTCCCTAAAATTGGTTTGTGGTGTTTTTATTTTATTTAGAACCTGATGATACAACTATTCCATAAAAGTAGAAGACAATTTATTGAGAAAATCAGTTACAAAGCGTTTGGCCGACAATTCTGAGCTCGTCACTCTATCGGGTACACTCACAGTTCCCTACAAGAATATCTACAGATGAGGCAGAGGAACTATGTTCTAGGTTCTACCTGATCTTGGTTTCCACATTGGTCGTTCTCCATTCTCATAGTACACATTTATCGCAGTTTTCTGCATTCTCACACGCACAAATCTACTTTAACTTCTCAACCGTGGTACATTTTCTACTTCTGCCTTTTCCACATACATAATACAACATTAAACAAATTGTTCCTCCTTGATGTTAAATACCACCCCCCCACCTGCTCACACACACATATACATAACATAATGTTATACAGCCATAAACTGCGCAGCATAAGTTCAGCAACATCTTTTGAAGGTAAATGTGTTTGGTTTGTGTTCTATAAATGTGGATCACGACTTAATGAACATGAGAACATGTGGGTTCCGGGTGGGAACCTGTTGAGAACCCCTGCTCTAAAGTAAATAAAGCACACTATCATCAATCACACTCCCACAACACAACAGTGCAATAAATGCTTTAAGGATAAAAATGTTTTATACAAAGAAATCATTATGAAAAGTTCTGTTCTTACATTCAGTTCAGATAAAAATCTCACATCTCACAAATTCCATAAACAAGGTTGTTACAGAGAAAATCATTCCAGGTCGATAAAGTGGATTTTGCTTTGTGATAGTTAGTAATAACACAGTCCTCATTTTTTTCATAATCATTGGGTTCTCCATCCCTCCAGAACCTGAAACACATTAAACAATTATCACATGGCTAATTATACATACACAGTCATAACCCAACTATATTTACATACTCATATTATGGGTACAATCATTTATTCTTTCATCTTATTATCTTCGGCTTCATCCTCTACAAGGCTTGCAGTGGGCTTCCCCATAACCATCCAGTGGAGATCGTTTCAGGTGCTGGGCAGATACACATAGGACAGGGCGCCAATCTATCACTAGATTGAAAAAAATCTAAAAAGCTATCCATTTTTTTGTACTGTGGGAGGAAACCAGAGAATCCAGAGGAAACCCACGTAGACACTTGGAGAATGTGAAAACTCCATCCAGTTCTCCGGTTTCCTCCCACAGTTCAAAATCATGGATCAAGGGTGTGTCCGTCCTGTACTCCAATCGTTCTCCTCTGCGGTGCACATAAACTTAATATTCAGCAATTTAATAAAGCAATAAGGTAAGAGAGGATGTGGAATTATTTTGAATAAATACCATAAACAGGTCTTTTTCGTTCCGACGTGTAGTGGAGTACAGTTAAACCTCTTTACCATGATTTCTTCACAATAATACACAACCTTGAGTGTTTTATTGCTTTAATAATGCACTTACAAACACACTATCATAAAAAAATCTTTGATTCAGAAATGTGTTTATTGAAAGAAAAATATTTAATAATTTGATCTTCAGAGCGACGTACTCTACTGTAGTCCAGTATTCACAATGAACACTGACACAGAGTGACTGGTTTCCAGCTTCTCTAACATTCAAACGCTGCCATCTAGTGGCCAAATTACAGAACACAGTTTAAAAAAAAGAAATTTTCAGTTTTCTCATCTGGTGGTTACTTACGAAGTGGTTGGTGCTGAACCGTCTATCCATTTAAATTGTCCCTCCTGATCTATGTCAGTCAGACCAATCCAGGCTTCTTCACGTTTAAATTGCTGATAGATGAACTCCTGGAAGCAGCATGAAGAATACACTTAATATAATTAACTGCTAAACTTATACACAATATGTTTTAAACTAAACTTCTGTATACATGCAAAGAAATAGGGGTGAGCTGCAATATTCGCTGATTCGACGATTCGATTCGGAGAACCGTAGACGATTATGAACCTCATAGTCGAATGTACCATTTTGACCACATGGGGGTGCCCATGGCTGCTGATAAGCATTAGTTTTTACATGAAATGTCTTTGTTTTCGTTATATATATATATAGCCTTTTGTCAAATAAAATCATCCTAATTTCTGTTAATATTTTTTTTAAACGATGTGTGCGCTTTAACAATAGGCTACACATTAATAAAGCTCCCCCCAAACGGGGATCCCATTTACGGTGCTCTAGAAAAACGAGTAAAATATAAAAAAAAACTTTTTTAAAAACCACGCTTATAGCGCCATCTTGTGGTGAAATTTTAACTGATTCAACTATCAGTCGATTATAGGTAAAATCTGACGAATCAGATTCGACTATGAAAATACTTAGTTGACCCCTACAAAGAAATACAATAGTGTTCAAATAGAAATGAATCTTAATGGAATTGTAATGTATCCACTAGAGGTGTTTTGAATTGCTTTTTTCTTGCAATGAAGCTCTGGTCGTCAGTGCTGAAACACATTATACAATCTCTATAGAAATGTTTTCGTGACACCAGCGGCCTGGTCATGTGACAGTTTATGGTTTGTAATGTGATAGTGATCTATTTTACCTACAAGAAAAGTGTGTCCTCCACATTTAACCCATCCGTGCAGTGAAACACACACACACACACACACTCAAACACACACTGAGTGAAATGTGCCCAAGTGCCCAGAGCGGTGGGCAGCCATGTACATGGCGCCCTAAGAGCAATTGGGGTTAGGTGCTTTGCTTAAGGGCACTTCAGCCGTAGTACTTGGTGGGACCAGGAATAAAACTGGGGACCTTCAGGTTACAAGGCTGGTATCTCAACCACAATTCTACAGAATGTGGATAGGCCTTATACCCACAGTAACCCTCACCTGTTCCTCTCTGCTGTTGATGATCACCAGATCAGCTTTGTTCTCTTTGCAGGTCTCTCTGCTTTCACTCCAGCTTTTCTTTTCATCAGTGATCCAGTATTTTTTATTATTAAAATACGTTGGTCCTGATATCGGTTCACCTTCATGAGGAAAAAGAAAATCATTATGTCTCTATATTCTGATGACATTCAGTAAAAAGTCACAGCAACCTCATCCTGTACTCGCTCACACATCCATTGACCACCTCTTGACCTCAATCCTCCCTCCTGGTGGTTCCATGCTGTATCCTTTAAAGCTTGATTATTAATCTTATCCCTGAACCCCTCAATCTCACCTCACTAACCTTGTCTCACAAATGTCTTACCTGTACCATCCCTCTAATGAACTCTCTAATGAATCTTCTTCATCTTAATCACTTCCAAAGAGAATCACATGTAATAAAGATCATTACATTTGGTCATTTTGTGATGCTTTTATCCAAAGCGAATTACAAGGATCCCATTTTGATGGTCAGAGCACAGAGATGGCCACAGCATCCGAGGAGCAATGAGGGCTTGCTCAATGACCCACATTACTTGTGGACCTGGGATTCAAACTCACAACCTTCAGATTGATACCCCAACAGCCGAAACCACTGAGCTACTTCCAGACAACTTTCCCTTTCACTCCAACAGATACTCATCTATCACAGATCACTCCTGCATCTCTAAACCACCTTGCTTACACTCTGTTCTTCACCTCTCTACCACATTCTCCATTACATTTAACCACAAGAATTGAAATCTATTCACACCAAATATTTTCCAGTGTTCTCCAGGTTCTCGCCCATCTGCTCTCCTTTCTACTCACCTCATATCACAATATCATCTTCAAAAAATGATATCATTTTTTAGTTACCTAACCTCCTACATCAGCCTGTCCATGACCGTTCCAATAAGACAGAACTCATAATCAAGCCAAACCCACTTTATGTCCATCTGTTATTCCTACTCTACATCTCATCACGGTCACTCTGTCCTTATACTTATAACAACCATAGATCACACCACAGGTTTGATAAAAATGACTTTTATTACAGCACAGTATTGAAGTTTATCTATTTTGATCGGATTAGAAATTAAGAGAGTTGGGTTAGTGGTCAAGATCTCCCAGAAACTACCCAACATGATTGATGTGTGGGCAGAACCATAGGACTGTGACCACCCCTCCTCCTTCCTGACCCCCTAAAGAACATCTATCTATTTAAAGAATTAACAATTCTCCTAACGTATCACATTTCCTACCCACCTCCAACTCGAAGCGGCTCCCTCGCTCCCTTTATCTATGAGGAGGAGGAATGATTAGTTGATTCTCTGTATGTCCTAGACATCCGGTGTCCGATTTGACAATAAAGTATCCTTGTAAACTGAATACATGTATCTTTTATTTTAAACAAATCTATTTGACAAAATGGGCGGCACGGTGGATTAGTGGTTAGCATGTTCGCCTCTAAGCGCTAGGGATTCCCGGTTCGAATCCCCATCTGGGTGGAGTTTCCATGTTCTCCCCGTGTCTGCGTGGGTTTCCTCCGGGTTCTCCGGTTTCCTCCCACAGTCCCAAAACATGGATCAAGTCAATTGAATTCTCAAAATTGCCCCATATAGAGTGTGTCTGTGTGAGTGAGTGTGTGCCCAGCGAAGGATTGGCGCCCTGTCCTGGGTGTATCTGCCCAGCGCCCGAGATGTTCTCCCCTGGATGGGCATGGGGAACCCCACCGCGACCCTAATAGAGGATAAAGCGGGAGATAATGAATGAATGAATATTTGACAAAATTACATTTGTATAAAAAACACGAATCACATACCCAGTTTACTTATCAGCCTCTGTAATTCATCTTTCTTCCCCTGTAATTGGACATTTTCAGTTCTCAGGTTGCTGTATCTGGTCTGTAATTGGACATTTTCAGTTCTCAGGTTGCTGTATCTGGTCTGTATTTGGAAGTTTTCAGTACTCAGGTTGTTGTATCTGGTCTGTAATTGGAAGTTTTCAGTACTCAGTTTGCTGTATCTGGCCTGTAATTGGATGTTTTCAGTACTCAGGTTGCTGTATCTGGTCTGTAATAGGATATTTTTGGTACTCAGGTTATTGTATCTGGCCTGTAATTGGGTGATTTCTGTAGAGACCATTGAGTATTTGATCAAAATCTGTATAATTGACACCAGTAGAAGACCAACAGGCAGCAGCAGCAGACACCCTGTGTTCAGTCTGGAACATTTGCTCCTCTTGCTATCAGCTCCTGGAAGAAAAATGCACAGAGACATAGTACTGTTATAAATTATAAGTCGATTTTCTACACATGGAATCAGTACTTTTCTAAGCATCCACCCATCCACCCATTATCTTCCTCTTTATCCTCTATTAGGGTCGCGGAGGGGTTCCCCCTGCCCATCCAGAGGAGAATGTTTCGGGCGCTGGGTAGATACACAAAGGACAGGGCGTCAATCTATCGCTGGGCACACATTCAATTGACCTTGATCCATGTTTTTGCACTGTGGAATGAAACCGGAGAACCCTGAGGAAACCAACGTGGACACGGTGACACAACATGGAAACCCAGATTGGGATTTGAACCGGGAATACCTAGCGCTGAGAGGCGAACATGCTAACCACTAAGCCACCGTGCCGCACTTACTTTTCTAAACAATAAAACTAATTTTTTATTTTATGCTGTATGCTTTTATAAATATGTGCGGTGTTTGTCACAGAGCATAGTCATTGTTTTCTTGGTCTTGGAGACCATCCCTGGCTCATACCAGACTGTTCCTTGTATATGATCTTTGCTCTGGTCCTGAAACTTATGACTATGTAATCGTGTTCTGTTATAAAAAAAAAAAAAAAAAAAAAAAAAACAATTTTTTTTTTTTTACAGATTTAAATCTCTACTGATATAGTCCATTTGATAACATTTTCTAACCTTCAAACATTTATTTAAACTATGTATTAATTCATAATTACTACTGCACAAACAGAAAAAAACATCACCTATTATCAGCCAGATTACCGTGATATTGTTAGTCCCATGCCATAAGATCAACAGAAAAATCCAATTAAATTTAAACTGAGTGTTTGTTTTTTTACTCAGCTCCTTCTAATTTTGATGTTTTGATTAACTTTAATTCTCCCATTTCCCTTGTTCTGTTCAGTCAAGTCTGCGTCTGTTTCTGTCCTTCCTCCATCATTTATTATCAATGTTTATTACCAGCAGATGACCTCTTTAAACTAAGCAAAACTCATACTTTTAACTGTCACGCATCCACACACACCCACTGCTCCACCTGCCTCGGTTCCCTCCACTCACCGTTCACCCTCTCCTGATTATTAGTTTCAGGTGCGCCTCATGAGCGGCAGCCGCTATTTAAGACGGTGCCCCGGCTCCACCAGTGCAGAGGTTTTTGGTTACAACTGAGTACGGTGCTTGTACTCCATGCTTACTTCACAGCCTGAGCAATCCGGTTTTGATGCGGTGAGAACGCCTGAGAACACGAGAGACTTTGGGACTCTGGCTCCTGCGTGCCCGCCCCAGCCGCATTCCTCACCGCATCGTCGTCCATTCCTAGAGGACTCAGCTGACTGGTGACATCACCACATTCCGTTCAGTGACTTTCAGTGTTCTCGTTTTGGGGGTTGATCCCCGAATGCTTAGTTGGAGACAATAAAAACTGTTTTTGTCATCAACGATCACGCTTCCCTCGATTCCTCCGGTTGCGTGATATAAACTTCTGCCCAACAACAAGGAGCAGCTGTGATGGACCCTGCCGAGGATGTCCTGCAGGCACAGGGACGCGCTCTGATGGAGGTTCAGAGCGGACTCCAGGTTCAGAGTGAGGTCCAGGGTCCAGAATGCAGGTCGTATGCTGCTTTCTACGAGGCTTTTCGGTTACGTCAAGGATCCAGGTCAGTCTCTGCGTTTGCTCTGGAGTTCCGGATTCTGGAAGTGCAAACCGGCTGGAGTGGATCCGTGCTTACGGTTATGTTCCTGGATGGTCTGCGCCGCGAGATCCAGCGCGAGATCGCCATTCGCGACTGCCCCAACACGAGCGCCGGAGGCATGCACAGCAGGGACTCTGTGGGTATTGCAGGAGCGGCGCTCACGATCTTCGGCATTGCAGCACGAGACCCAATCTTCGCGTACGTTTGCCACCGGTTCGAGCCTCCTCGCTGTGCACTTCGCCCAAGGTTTCGGTGAGGGTTTCTGGTGCCGTGCTTCACCGGTCGTTACGCCTTAACGCTGTTCTTTTTTTTAAGGATAACTGTAGCTGCTTCCGTACTGGTGGACTCCAGAGCTGACGGTAACTTTATTGACCGGGAGTTCTGCCACCGAAGGGGGATTCCTGAGAAGTCCGTCAAGACCTCCATCCAGGTCCAAGCCATCGATGGCAGTCCACTTCCCTCGGGACCATCAAGAGTACTACACCCACATTATGGTTAGGGATTGGGGAAAGTCATTTTGAACAGATCAAACTTTTGTTTATCTCATCCCCTTCTGTTCCCATTGTCTTAGGTTTGCATTGGCTGCGGCGACACGACCCCACGATCTCCTGGTCACGGTTGCGGATTCGGTCATGGTCGTCCTACTGCCAGCAGGAGTGTTTGCAACACCCACGCAGTTGTTCCCGGAGGTCCAGCTGCCCCCTCAGGTACCAACTGCATACTCAGACCTGGCGGAGGTCTTCTGCAAACGTCGTGCCAGTACGTTCCCTCCACATCGCCACTACGATTGTGCCATTGATCTGGTTCTGGGGGCTAAATTACCACATGCGCGGGCGAGTTACGTCCCTGTATAGACTTCCGAGAACTTAACAGGGCGACTAAACGGTTCCCGAATCCCTTCCCATTGGTCCCCGCTTATCTGGAGCAGCTTCACGGGGCGCACGTGTTCACCAAACTAGACCTTCGGAACGCATACAATTTGGTTCGTATTCGGAAGGGAGACGAGTGGAAGACCGCATTCATCACCACCTCGGGGCATTATGAGTACTGCGTAATGCCCTTCGGCCTCACCAACGCCCCCGCGGTCTTCCAAGCGTTCATTAATGACGTACTACGGGAGTTTTTACACCAAGGGGTGATCGCTTACCTTGATGATGTCCTGATTTTCTCGGGTGACTTGGCCTCCCATGTCTCTCTGGTCCGTCGTGTTCTGGCCCTCCTATTGTCCAATGGTCTATACGTAAAAGGGGAGAAATGTGCCTTCCACCAGGGGTCCATCTCGTTCTTAGGTTTTATTATCTCCCCTAAGGGGATAGAGATGGACCCAAACAAGGTTAGGTCAGTTCTGGATTGGCCGACGCCGGCCACGCCCCGTGACCTGCAGCGCTTTCTGGGGTTCGCAAATTTTTACCGACTTCAGCCAGATTTGGGATGGGAATCTCGACATCCACATTCAGGAGGCGCTGCGCAACATCCCCATTCCGCCAGAATGTCCTGAGGGGGTCATATATGTTCCCCAACCATTCCGCTCCCGGGTCATTATGTGGGCTCACTCGTCTCTGTGCACCGGTTACCCTGGGGTGTTGCGCACAACCCAACTGATTCGGCACAAATACTGGTGGGAGACCTTACAGGCTGACATACAGTCCTTTGTACGATCCTGTGCAGCCTGTAAGACTCCCCGGGAGCTGCCAGCAGGCAAGCTCTGTCCTTTACCAGTGCCGGAGCGACCGTGGTCCCTCATCGCCTTGGACTTCGTGACAGGTCTGCCCTCCTCCAATGGTTACTGCGCCATTTTGTCGGTTCTCTATCGCTTCTCCCGGGCGGTGAGGCTGTTTCACCTTAAGGGCCTGCCCTCTGCATTTGAGACAGCCGAGTTGCTTTTCCCTAGGGTATTCACTTCGTTCGGCATCCCGGAAGTGATTCTGTCTGATAGAGGGTTCCAGTTCACATTGGCGGTCTGGAGAGCCTTTTGTGAGAAGTTAGGTTCCTCTGTCAGCCTCTCCTCGGGTTTCCACCCTCTGACCAATGGGGCCTGTAAGCGTTCGCACCAGGAGGTTAACAAATTATTCCGTATCAATGCCCATCGCAATCCCTCCGACTGGTTGTGCTACCTCCCTTGGGCGGAGATCGCCCAGAACTCGCTGTGTCACTTGGCCACCGGTATCACCCCATTCCAATGTGTTCTGGGATACCAGCTGCCCTTTGCACCTTGGGATGGGTCAGAGACCAATGCACCGGCCGTTGACGCTTGGTTCCGGCGCAGCGAGGAGGTTTGGGCCCAGGTTCACCAGCGAGTAGATGCGGAGGTATAAGCATTTGGCTGATCACGCTCGAGGCCCCACTCCTCAATTTAGAGTTTGAGACGTGGTGTGTCTCAGTACCCGGGATATCAGGTGTCGTCAAGGTACCCGTAAGCTCCTGCCAAAGTTTCTGGGCCCATTTCGCATCGGGGCATTGTCAATGAGGTCACAGTACGCCTTAAGCTACCGCGACACCTGCGCATTCATCCTATGTTTCATGTCTCCCTTCTGAAACAATTTGTTCTGGGGCCGCTAGAGTCCAATTGGAGGAAGGACGACCGAGGAAAATGGGTCCAACATTTACTTGGTTGCCTCTCTGTTGGACTCCCGTCAGCACAAGGGCAAGCTGCAGTACCTGGTTGACTGGGAGGGATTTGGTCATGAGGAGAGTAGCTCGGTCTTGGAGGAGGACATCCTGGATCAGAGCTTCACTCGGGAGTTCCACCGGGATCACCCTGACCGCCCCGCCCCATGTCCTAGAGGTCGGCCACCCCACCAAGGCAAATGGACCAGGTCTCAGCAAGGGTCTTCTCAGGTTGAGCTGCCTTTTTCTGGAGGGGGTAATGTCACGCATCCACACACACCCACTGCACCACCTGCCTCGGTTCCCTCCACTCACCGTTCACCCTCTCCTGATTATTAGTTTCAGGTGCGCCTCATCAGCGGCAGCCGCTATTTAAGACGGCACCCAGGCTCCACCAGTGCAGAGGTTTTTGGTTACAACTGAGTACGTTGCTTGTGCTTGCACTCCATGCTTACTTCACAGCCTGAGCGATCCGGTTTTGCCCGCTGGTCTTCTCTAGGACACGACACCTTGGAACATGAGAGACTTCGTGACTCCGGCTCCTGCATGCCCGCCCCAGCCGCATTCCTCACCGCATCGTCTTCCGATCCTAGAGGACTCCGCTGACTGGTGACATCACAGCATTCCGTTCAGTGACTTTGTGTTTCTTGTTTTGGAGGTTGATCCCCGAATGCTTAGTTGAAGACAACAAAGACTGTTTTTGTCATCAACGATCACGCTTCCCTCAATTCCTCCGGTTGTGTGACATTAACATACTTTTAACCTCCCCCCTTCTTTTATAAACAAAACTACTTTTGTTTAAAAAAACATGGTTCGTAATTATTTATGGTCTGGATGGAAATTTTCCAAGGCAGTGTAGGACTCTGGGAGATGTATGTTACCAGCTAAAGTAATCTTGCTGATTTCCCTTAATTAATAAACCACTCCTCACAGCCTGTAGATCATATTTAGAGGAGAGGACAGAGTCACACAATCTATCAGCATAAATGATTATCAACAATTTCGAATAATTATCTTCTGTTTTCTGCCAATCTGTAATACTATGAAATAAAAAACAATTGAACAAGAAGATTGACATTTTTTCTGGAAAACTTTCATGATTAGTAAAAATGAAAGGTATTTTCCTTTGAAAATCGCAATGCATAGGATTAAATATGTTAAATGTAAAATTTGATAATTAGGCCACCTTTGACACCGAACCAGGAAGAAATAAAACCCTTAATCAGTTGATAAGGAACAATGCTGCAAAGAAAAGTTATCACATTAGTATTATAGAAGTATTTCTTTGCGAAACTTTTCCTCATGCTCCTGTTGAAAAATATAAATATCATTCAAAGCTTTGTCATTAAGTAGTGTCATTCAGTCCAGTTTAGTTTATTACCGGTCAAATATTCATAGAAAACCTTGTCTTTGAATTGGAAAATAGTTCTATTTTAATTTAACACTTTAAATGTAATAGTTACATTAAATGTAATGTAATATTGAAACCTGAACCTGATTCAAAACTATTTTATTTGCGATGACTAATCAGTATTCATTTACTTACTTCTACCAAACTGCCTCTTTCTAAACAATAACTTTTCACTACACTCTTCTTACTCATGACCTCATAACAGACAGACACACACACCCATACACACAGAATGTTAAAACAGATAAGACAGAGTGCAGCCAGAAATGTGTCTAATTTTTCAGCATTAAATTACCCGTTTAATTTAGAATTGTCAAGCAAATACTAGTATTTTTATAGCCAAATTTATTTATTTACCTGTTAGCGTCTGATTCAGAGGGAACAGAGGAGACGTAGATGCAGAAACAACAGGTGTTTATTAAACCAGATATGCAGCGGCAACCGAGCGGCACGTGAACGAGTGGGTGATTGGCAGCGGGATCACAGGAGCACTCGTTGTAACACACGTGCATCACTTGAATACCAGGTCTGGCGGTGTACCTGGTAACAAGCACAAGAGAGAAACAACAGAACAAACCAACACCAACACAAAATATAAACACCGGGGAATAGATTAAACAAAGAGAATGGGAAAAAGCGTGAAAGGAGGAGCTAAATAGAATAGACACAGGATAGAAGAGGTGAAGTGCTGGACAAGGTGGTAACCCAGTAGGACCGAGGACGGGTAATAGGGAAGGAAACACAACTACGGGAACCTGGAACCGGGAGACAGATAAGTGGTTAATAAGAGATGGGTTAAGTGTGTTATATACACCGACAGTGGAGAGATTAGTAATAAAAAGTGAGAATATGTTAAGGATACTAACCATAAAAGACGGACACGGACTTTCCTTTCATACACAACACGCACACAAGATCCTAAGACTAAATGAAGGGGGGAAAGGACGGGGACGAGGGAAAGGGAGAGAGGGAGGACGAGAGGTCGAAAGAAGCGGGGAACAGAGAGAGAGTAACACGCTACGACTAAACACACTCGAAATCGCACTCACCCAACGGAGACCAAAACACGGAAGAGCACTGAGGAAGAAAGCAGGAGATATCACGAGGATAAACGCTCGGTATTGACGTAAATGACAAGTACTTCGCGCCAGGCCAGCGAAACGGAAAGCCTTATAAAGGAAAGAAAGAACCCGGAAACAATGAACCTCACCTGGTGTACGGAGAACGCGCGCTGATTAGTAGGCGGGGCTAGGGGAACGCGCCGCAGCGCTGCGGTCTCTGACATTACCTTTTACCCTATGTCAATTATTTTAAAACCTAAATGTGATTAATTTGTGCAAAATGTGACCTTAATGCTGGCAGCAGTTCAGATTCAGTCAGGCTGGGTTCTGAAGCAGTTGCTCACAGACAGACAGATTGATGGACCAGTGACCTAGACAGCTCTCTTGATCCTAAGAAACTGACCATATTTAATTCCCTAGCATCAGCATCGCCCTGATCAGGACGGGTCTGAGGTCAACAGACCCACACCTGTCTTTGGTCGAGCATGCCCTCTCTTTTTGCTAGAGATTCTTACACTCCATCATGTTAGATTAGAGCATATTGCTTGATTCAAATCACTAACATGCCCACAATCTTTGAACTGAGTAAATGCTTTATGGAAAACATAAACCTGTTGTCTTTCACACATTATTGTTAAGCTTAAATTTTGCTTTTACCTTTATTTAAATTCACTGTATTTCTTAACTAATTATATCATGTTATATTACCCGTACTTACTTTTACTGTTATGTTTTTTATTTTATTGAGAAATTTACTCATTTGGTCAATGCTAGTTTATTATTTCTAAATTTTATTATTTTCACCTAGAATATAAGATGCAAAGAAGTGTAAAGTAAAAATTAATAGAGGTTTAGTTTTTACACTCATCACATCATACACTCAACAAAACAAAACAACAGAAAATACCAGACGTCGCCCCACCTCAACAAGAGGCGCAAAGCCTAGTTCAGAGCAGCAACTGAACTAGTGATGGAATTTTATGCTATTCAGTCCCTTGGACTCCCAGAGCCATGATTTACTAACTTAAAGGACTAGAGGTGTCTCGGTTTTCCTTGTTTACCATGCTCATCAAATAGTCATTTTATCTGTTCCATGAACTATTGAACTCATCATGAGTTTTACTTTACTTTATTACTTTTTTACTTTATTAAGTATTATATTAAATATTTAAGTGTTATAAAAACCTTACATGTGCCAGAAGAAAATGGCTGTGAGTCAGAGTCATGTTTCTATTTGGGGATTCAGTCCAGGCGTTAAACGATTTGCAAATTAAGAATGAAGTGGTAAGAGTGAGAAATAGAGGAAACAGACCAAATAGTCAAATGGTGACTGATCACATGTTAAAACAGAATGTGGCTGTTGGCAACAAATGGAACCCAATGTATATAATGATGGTTTACACATCCAGTGTTCCATTGTTCTAATTTACTTAGTTTTAGCTTAGTTCATTTATTTATTGTCACTGAGAAAACAATGTTCAAACAATGAAATACAGTTTAGCATCCTCACCAATGCAGAAGTTAAGAAAATATACAAGCTTTTATTTAAGTGACGTATACCGCCTATAAATAAATATGGGAAGGGGTTGCTGTAATGCATCAAGGTGAATAGTTAATTAAGAGAATAGTTTGGCTAATGTTGAGGGGTGGGGGTTGGATTATGGTTATAGCCTGAGGAACGGAACTGTGTTTAAGCCCAATCGCCTAAATGGTTCTGTGATTCAGTTCTGTAATTCAGCATTATTTAGGTTTAGAACATGGTACAGCTGCATTGAGACCATGCACTATATAAATACAGAATAAAGAATAAATTCAAAATAAAGAATAAAGCACTATATAAACTAATAAACCTTAAACATGAATATGTAAGTAGTGTGTGTTGAAGTAGTGTGTAAGTAGTGTGTGTTGAAAAACTGTGTGTTGAGGCTGTAGGTTTTCATTGGTGTTTGGACCCCTTGCATTTGTGTCAGAGTCGTCAGCTGTACAAATCTCAATACTCTTATAATTGTCATCCTCCACCGTCTCGATTCTCTTGTCTGTCAGATCCAATAAGCTATCATAGCATAAATTCTGCATAACGGACATCGTAAAACAAAACTCACACTGCTGATCTGTCGCTCTGCAGCAGCTCAGAGTCAGTGAACTGGTTTTAACAGAATCAACCTTCTGGAGAACTTAAAAAAGGAAGTGCTGACTGTTACACTGAGGGGATTATTCACTCCCCTGGCTATTTTTTGTGTTTCTCACAACCTGGAACTGAAATGAATCGTTACAGGGTTTACACTGAATTATTTAAATAACACACCTTTAACTTTTAAGGATGTACATTTGCATGTGAGAAGTGAGAATGAAGAGTAGCTGTAGTTCTGTAGTTTAAGTTTTTAAAACCAGATATATAAGAACGGTACTCTATGCTTAATTATTAGTCCTGTCATGTTTGTTTTGGTCACATGGTGTGGGTTGGTCTGTGTGTTCACGCCCCTGTAATTATGTGCACCTGGGACTGATCACGTTTTTGTTATTTAAACCCTGCACGCCCTTCCCTCACCGCCAGTTAGACTTGTGCCACGCCTGTGTTAGCCCTGACTCTACGAGCTCCCGTCCCTGTCTTTGAAAACGCGCCTTGTTGCCTAGTCCTGTTTGCTGTCTCTGTTTTGTGTTTCTACTCAAAAAACCTACGCTCAACCCAAATTTGGTCGAGAGCTACAGACCTGTTTCTCTTTTACCTTTCCTGTCTAAAACACTTGAACGGGTGGTATCCACACAGGTCTCCAAATTTCTTGATCAGAATAATCTCCTTGATCCCAATCAATCCGGTTTTAGATGTGGTCACTCCACGGAGACAGCATTATTCTCTGTGATTGACTCACTTAAATCTGCCAAAGCCAAATCTCAATCCTCGGTCCTCATTTTGTTAGACCTTTCTGCAGCTTTTGATACAGTAAATCATCAGATTCTACTGTCCACTCTAGCTGAATTAGGCTTTTCTTGCACGACCCTTGAATGGTTTCGATCCTATCTCACAGGAAGGACCTTCAAAGTGTCATGGAATGGGGAGATCTCTAACTCTCACCAAGTACGCACTGGTGTGCCTCAGGGCTCTGTACTTGGTCCTCTCCTCTTCTCTCTTTACATGACATCACTGAGCACAGTCATCCAGGCGCATGGTTTCTCTTACCACTGCTATGCTGATGACACTCAACTTCATCTGTCTTTTGCCCCTGATGACACCACCATCTCAAATCGGGTATCTGCATGCCTCTCCGACATATCTGTCTGGATGAAGGCCCGTCATCTCAAATTAAACTTAGAAAAAACAGAGCTTCTCATTATCCCAGCTAAACCCTCACTCCATCACAACCTGACCTTCCAAATTGATGGCTCCACAATCTCCCCAACTGATTCGGTCCGGAACCTTGGTTTCACAATAGACTCCCACCTTAAACTCTCTGATCATGTCATCAAAACCGCCCGTTCTTGTAGATTCCTTCTTTATAACATAAGGAAGATCAGACCCTTTTTGACTGAACATGCTACCCAACTGCTTGTTCAAGCCCTAGTCTTATCCCGGCTTGATTATTGTAATGCGCTACTTGCCGGTATCCCAACTTCCACCATCAGACCTCTTCAACTAATTCAAAATTCTGCAGCCCGACTCCTGTTTAACCAGCCCAAGCGAACTCATGTCACTCCATTACTCACTTCCCTCCATTGGCTTCCTGTAGCTGCTCGCATTCAGTACAAGTCGCTGACTCTGGCATACAGAACCATTTCTAGATCTTCCCCCTCTTACCTTCACTCTATCTTTTCAAAATACACTCCGACTCGTTCACTTCGCTCCAGTGATGATTGCCGCCTGGCGATTCCACCTCACCGAGGAGCTAATTCTCATTCTGTGGCGTTCACCACTGCAAAATGGTGGAACGATCTTCCCAACTCTGTCCGTAAGGCAGAATCTTTAAACAGTTTTAAGAAACTACTTAAGACACATCTATTTAACAAATACCTGTTGTAGAAAAAAAAAAAAAAAAAAAAAAAAAAAAAAGGGGGGGGGGGGGGGCGCAGCTTCGAATAACATTCAGGTTTGATGAACTTACAGTATAGTTGGTTTTCTCCATGGCTTCTGACTTGTGGTGTTCTCATTTGTAAGTCGCTTTGGATAAAAGCGTCTGCTAAATGACTAAATGTAATGTAAATGTTGGGTGTTTGTGCAGTTCATCGCCTGCCGTTTCCACTACGCCAAGTCCCCTTCACTCCTGTTCTCCCCGGTTTGGAACACAACACCCTCTGACGTCATAATCCACTGCCTCGTGTTTGCCTACATTGCGTCTGTGCTCCCAGTACTGTCTCCCCTCTGTTGTGGAAAATAAACCTGGTTCTGTTCCTAACCTCTGTTCCAGTTTCCGTCTCTCCGAGTAGTGAATCCGCCTCGCCCGGTCAAGCGACCGTAACATTACTAACTGGCCACCGATGGATTCCTCGGAGCGACGCGGTACTGGAGCGGAGCCGGCCCAACCACCACCAGCCGGACAACAGCCCGATCCACGCCTTGATCTGCTGTACAGCCGTCAGGAGGGACTGGCGGATTTAGTAAGCAAGCTGGCGCTACAGCTGCAGACCGCGCTTGCATCTCTACCCATATCCACCACAGCCTCCGCACCAACGGCTTCCTCGACAAACCAGGTACCGAACCCACCGCCCGCGGTTGCCACACGCCCCGATGGTTCACCCCGAACCATACAATGGAGACCTACAGCGATGTCGAGGCTTTTTGTTCCAGTGTGAACTTTATTTTAACATCCACTCCACGTGCTTCCCCACCGATGTCGGCACGACAGGGGACCCGTTCAGTCGCCGAGTTTGTGGTCGAGTTCCAGACCCTCGCCGCGGAGTCGGGATGGTGTGAGCGCTCGCTCCACGGTGTGTTTCGCCATGCCCTGAATGAGTGGAAGTGGGACAAATTAGCGACGCGCGATCGACCCGAAACGCTCCAAGACCTTATAAACCTCACTATTCGCATAGACGGGCGTATTAGTGAGCGACACCGAGAGCGCCAATCCCGGGACCAGGTCCGCGCCGTCTACCTGCCTTGACCTCCACCAGCTTCCCCAAGGGGCACTCCCCTGCCCGAACAATCGGAGGGGGCCGAGCTGATGCAGCTGGGACGTACCATGCTGGCTCCCAATGTCCGCAGCATACGTAGAGACCAGGGGCTGTGTTTTTACTGTGGCGGAGGAAATCACCAGCTGTGTGAATGCCCGGTTCGCCCTAAAAGAGTCGACTCGGCAGTAGGACTTGGGGACCTGTCCAGTCCCACTCTAAAACCCCAAGCCCAGCGACTCAGCTTCCCCGCAGTATTTACCCTCCAGGAGAGGCAGGTGGCCGTCGACGTTATATTAGATTCTGGGGCAGAGGAGAATCTGATAAACGTAGGCTTTGCTAACCAAAACGGTCTTGTGATCTCCCCACTAGCGAATCCTCTTCACACGTTGGCGCTGGAAGGCAGGCGGCTCTCCTCCATCACACACCACACCTCACCCATCCGGCTGACGTTGGAAGGCAATCACCAGGAGAGGATCTGTTTCTCTGTGTTCCAGTCCCCTGAGGCCCCTGTCATCCTGGGGTACCCCTGGTTCTGTAAACACAACCCGCACATTGACTGGGTCAACACACGCATCCTTACCTGGGGAATCGATTGCCATTCGTCCTGCCTGCTCGCCGCTGCTCCCCCCAGTAACACACCTGCCCTGAACAGCCCCAACCCCGTGCACCTTTCCTCAGTGCCTGTGGAATACCATGACCTGGGGGAGGTCTTCAGTAAGGATAAGGCCTGCCAGCTCCCACCTCACAGGGCTTACGACTGCGTCATCGACCTCCTGCCAGGGGCTCCTCTTCTGTCCAGCCGGATTTATCCATTGTCGTGTCCAGAGAGAGAGGCAATGGAGAAGTACGTGTCGGAGTGTCTCGCCACCGGACTGATCCAGCCCTCGACCTCCCCTGTAGGGGCCGGGTTCTTCGTGTCTAAGAAGGATGACTCCCTTCGTCCCTGCATTGACTATAGGGGACTAAACACCATCACAGTGCCATACAAATACCCTCTGCCGTTAACATCTTCCGTATTTGAGTCTTTGCAGGGAGCAACCATCTTCACTAAGCTGGACCTACGGAACGCCTACCACCTGGTCCATATAAGGGAGGGGGATGAATGAAAGACGGCGTTCAACACCCCCAGCGGCCACTATGAATACCGCGTGGTCCCCTTCGGCATCAAGAACGCCCCGGCCGTGTTCCAGGCTTTAGTGAACGATGTGTTGCAGGATTTCCTGGATCAATTCGTGTTTGTTTATCTGGATGACATCCTGATCTTCTCTAAGTCACCCAGTGAACACACCCGACATGTACGCCTCGTCCTGAACCGCCTGCTTCAAAACTGTCTGTTCGCCAAAGCGGAAAAATGCTGCTTCCACCAGAAGTCGGTATCCTTCCTGGGGTTCATATTAACCGGGGCTGTGCGATCCGATCCCGAGAAGGTCAGGGCCATTGCCGACTGGCCTGCCCCAATGTCAAGAACTGAGCTCCAAAGATTCCTGGGATTTGCTAATTTTTACCGGCGCTTCGTTAAGAACTTTAGCAGCATCACCGCACCACTCACCACCCTTACCTCCACCAAGGAAAGGTTTTGCTGGACCCAGGAGGCACAGCACGCCATGGACTTCCTTAAGACTTGTTTCACGTCTGCCCCCATCCTGATTCAGCCGGATCCTTCGAAGCAAATGATTGTAGAGGTTGACGCGTCGGGTGCTGGAGTGGGAGCCGTCCTCTCCCAGAAATCAGAAGAGGGTCGCCTTCACTTGTGTGCCTTCTTTTCCAGGAAGCTCTTGGCGACTGAGAGGAATTATGATGTGGGGAACCGCGAGCTGTTGGCGGTTAAGCTCGCACTGGAGGAGTGGCTCCACTGGTTGGAAGGAGCAGCACAGCCGTACTGCGCTGCGTATCCGCCCAGCACCCGAAACGCTGGAGTGACCATCTTGCATGGGTGGAGTACGCCTTCAACACCACGCGCAGCTCCGCCACTGGAAAGTCCTCGTTCGAGGTGGCGCTGGGCTACCAACCCCCCCTATTCCCCGAGGATCAAACTGAGATCAGCGTCCCGTCTGTTAACCAGCACATTCTGGTAGTGCTCCGCCAAGCCCAAGCCACGTCCGTCGTCTCTGCTAACCGCTGACGCCGTCTGGCCCCTAGCTACAGGATGGGGCAACTTGTCTGGCTCTCCACTAAGAACATCCCCTTGAAGACCAAATCTCGTAGCTGAGCCCCCGCTTCATTGGACCCTTTCCCATCACCTGTGTCCTCAATCCTGCAGCCGTCCGCCTACACCTACCTCGCTCCATGTGTATTCACCCCACCTTCCACATCTCCCACATAAAGCCCGTGGTCCACTCCCCGCTCAACCCCACCCCCCGCCAAGCCCCAGCTCCACGCCTGATCGATGGTCAGCCCGCCTACACGGTCCACCGCCAGCTGGACTCCCAACGTCGTGGCCGAGGGCTCCAGTTCTTAGTTGACTGGAAGGGGTACGGCCCTGAGGAGCACTCCTGAGTGCCTCGGGCTGCGATCCTGGACCCTTCCCTCATCGCTGAGTTCCACCGCCGTTTTCCGGACAAGCCGTTTAGGGCGCCAGGAGGCACCCGTTGAGGGGGGGTGATGTCATGTTTGTTTTGGTCACGTGTTGTGTGTTCACGCCCCTGTAATTATGCGCACCTGGGACTAATCACGTTTTTGTTATTTAAACCCTGCACGCCCTTCCCTCACCGCCAGTTAGTCTTGTGCCACGCCTGTGCTAGCCCTGACTCTACGAGCTTCTGTCCCTGTCTTTGAAAACGTGCCTTGTTGCCTCGTCCTGTTTGCTGTGTCTCTGTTTTGTGTATGTGTGCAGTTCATCGCCTGCCGTCTCCACTACGCCAAGTCCCCTTCACTCCTGTTCTCCCCGGTTTGGAACACAACACCCTCTGACATCATCATCCACTGCCTCGTGTTTGCCTACGTTGCGTCTGTGCTCCCAGTACTGTCTCCCCTCTGTTGTGGAAAATAAACCTGGTTCTGTTCCTAACCTCTGTTCCAGTTTCCGTCTCTCCGAGTAGCGAATCTGCCTCGCCCGGTCAAGCGACTGTAACAAGTCCAGTCTTGTGTACACACACACACACACACACACACATGCACACACACTTATTCTTTCAATAAGAAGATAATAGACAATCAAGAGAACCTAATGGTTCTAGTGTGGTTCTACAGCATCATCCAGTGGAGTGGATCGTTGTTTTTGTATTTTATTTTTGTAGCTGTGTCTGTTCCATGTTGAGTATATTAATAAAGCCATATTGAATGTGATTGACTTCAATAATTTTTATTTAGAAGCAATATTTTTTACTATAGATCTATATTAACAATCTATTCATTTGTTCATTGGGAGAGACCTGCTCAAAGTGTTGCTGCACAGGGGGAATATACGGAAGTCCAATAAAACTTCTTTCATGATAATCTCTGTAACAGGTGCCTAGAGCACCTTGTGTTTGCGTTTGGCATTTTTGTTAATTAACCTGTTGTTCATTGTTTTTTTTGCACGTGGTCGGGTGTGTGCATATTTAGTTTCTGTGTTCCCCTTCCCCCGTGCACGTAGTTATTTTTATGTCAGCTTGTGTTTGTGTTACCTCTTAGGTTTGAATAAACATGTTTCTCCACTACCTGCATGTGCCTGGCTCCCTTCAGCGTGTTAAAGCGTTTCGGCTCTGCGCTTCCGATGCGCAGCCATTCAGACCTAGGTAAGCAAGTGTGACAAACTCGTGATACCAACAAAATTTTTTAGTGACCGGAGTGGTGGCACGATGGATGTGTCATTACACCTGGTGACACAGGGACTGTTATTTTAATGGCAGATGTGGTTTTATTTACTTTAACACATTAAATAAAATGCACCGGGTTCTACCAATTTTATGTCAGTAGAGTTTTATTTATTTATTTATAGAGAGTATCTAACAATAGTACATTGTCACAAAGCCACTTTAGAGTGTGTGTATATATATATCTTGCTTTAAACCCTCAAACAGCAAACTGAAGAGAACTCCCTGTTATGTTGATATTTTAAGGAAGAAACCTTGTGAGGACTGAAGCTCAGCGGGGGGTGGGGGGGGGCAGCATCAACAGTTTAGGACAGATTGTGTGTTGATTTAACTGTGCTTATAGTTAAATTTTTTTATTTCCCCTTTTGTATATATAAACACGACTAATGGAGCATCTGTAAAAACTGCACAAACCCCCCGCCCCCCTGCTTATTACTTCGCTTATTGTTATTATTATTTTTTTCCCCCTTTGTAAATATAAACACGACAAATGAAGGAATCCATGACGCTTTATACCCAGAAAAGACAGCACCAGACTGAACATAAATGAGAACAGTTTGGGAGTTGTTTTTGCCTTTAACACGTCACTCATTTGAGGGAACTCGTATTATTCTGTTGGATGTGAATGATGTGCAAGTGAACACTGTTAAGCGTTATCTCTTGTTTTTGTAAGAAGAGAAAGTCATTTTCTTTATATTGATTTTCTACTGTTTTTCTGTTAGTTAAGGAGAGAGATGTGTTGCTGGTATTTTATTTTGTTTGGTAGTTTAACACTTTAATGTCCTCACCAAGAAAAAAGCAAAGGAAAAATTTTTTTTTTTTTTTTTTTTATATGTTTGGGGCATAAATAAAAACAATTGGTGTTTTTTTTTTAAATAGACCCCCCAGTTTTCAAAATACACACCTCTACCAAATGGTTGAGATGGCAGTCTATGGTAAAACTACAGAAATACAAAAAAAAATGTAAACAAAGGGCAATGACATGTTAGCTCTTTGTTTTTTTTTGACTTTTTAGAGAAGTGGGATGTGTCCAAGGTTGTCATATATTATCTGGTTGTGAGAGCTTTGGGATTTAATGTTCCTTCTGAGACATATTTGTAGTAAAATCGGAACATCCATCCATCCATCCATTATCTTCCTCTTTATCCTATATTAGGGTCACGGCGGGGGGGGTGTTCCCCATGCCCATCCAGGGGAGAACATTTCGGGCGCTGAGCAGATACACTCAGGACAGGGGGGCAATCTATCACTGGGCACACACTCACTCACACATTTACATTACATTACATTTAGTCATTTAGCAGACGCTTTTATCCAAAGCGACTTACAAATGAGAACACCACAAGTCAGAAGCCATGGAGAAAACCAACTATACTGTAAGTTCATCAACCTGATTGTTATTCGAAGCTGCGCCCCCCCCCCCCTTTTTTTTTTTTTTTTTTTATTATTATTTTTTTTTTTTTTTTTTTTTTTTTTTTTATAACAGGTATTTGGTAAATAGATGCGTCTTAAGTAGTTTCTTAAAACACACAGATATACACACAAACACACTCTATATGGGGCAATTTGGAGAATTCAATTGACCTTGATCCATGTTTTTGGACTCTGGGAGGAAACTGCAGAACCTGGAAGAAACCCACGTGGACACAGGGACAACATGGAAACTCCACCCAGATTGGGATTTGAACCAGGAATCCCTAGCGCTGAAAGGAGAACATGCTAAACCACTAAGCCACTGTGTCACCCCAAAATCAGAAAATTTTAACAATAATAATAAAACATTAACAAATATTAACAACAACAATAAAAAGCAATAATAAAGTGCAATAACATGCTAACTTTATTAACTTTTGTGCCTTTTTTTGAAATACTCTTGTGTGATGTACAACAGCACTAATGGTTTTTCAGCATTGGATCCAGTTTATTTCTTGTGGTATGCTATGAAGCATTGCTGGTTTGCATTAAGACCTTGCATTAGCATTGCCAAATGCTCTTTAATCTCTTGTGGACTAGTTTTGATTGGTTCCCTTAACTCTTGAGCAGAATACAGATTTGTTTGTTGCGCAATATGTTCAATCACATTGTCAGTGAAGAGTGTTTTGAAGTACTGGAATGGTGTTTTCACAGCATCAGGGGGCTCAAATCTTGAATCAGGAACCTGGAATAAATAGATTT
This sequence comes from Corydoras sp. C115, assembly GCA_019802505.1. Taxonomy (NCBI): domain Eukaryota; kingdom Metazoa; phylum Chordata; class Actinopteri; order Siluriformes; family Callichthyidae; genus Corydoras; species Corydoras sp. C115. The sequence continues at coordinate 186,696 of JAFMOC010000515.1, read as the reverse complement.
AAATATATTGCATGTAATAACAATAAATGTGTTACAAAAACAAAATATGAATAATCAGAGATTTTTAATTCAAACCAAAAAGTTGGTTCTAATTACTATAGCTAAGCATCCTGTATCTACTTTTACCATAAAATTTTTTAAAATTTAAAAAAAATTATTTGACCCTTATAAAACATATTTTTGTTGTAAAAAGTTACATAATGCTGAAATTAAAGCCTCTCAAACTACATTATGCAAAGAAAATATGCTTATCTTTGAAAATTCGGCCAAAATACGTCCGAATGTGTGGCTTGTTTTGCTGGTTGCCGACTTCGTCTATGGAGGTGAACTTTCATTCATTCATTTTCTCCCGCTTTATCCTCTATTAGGGTCGCGGTGGGGTTCCCCATGCCCATCCAGGGGAGAACGTCTTGGGCGCTAGGCAGATAGACCCAGGACAGGGCGCCAATCCATCGCTGGGCACACACTCACTCACACAGACACTCTCTATTTGGGGCAATTTTTGAGAATTCAATTCACCTTGATCCATGTTTTTTGGACTGTGGGAGGAAACCGGAGAACCCGGAGGAAACCCACGCAGACACAGGGAGAACATGGAAACTCCACCCAGATGGGGATTCGAACCGGGAATCCCTAGTGCTGAGAGGCGAACGTGCTAACCACTAAGCCACCGTGCCGCCCGGAGGTGAACTTAAACGTCATATTGCTAAAAGACAAAGTGACCCCTAGTGAATTTTTCTTGCATAACATGTCTATACCGAATGGTAGATACGGCATAATCAGGTTGAATTAAGTTTAACAACATTTTCAATAAGATATAGTGACTGAAAGTGTGCTCTACCAAACGGTTGAGCAGGACGTTAAAGGATTAAGTAGAATACATTGGAGATGGATTGTATTGTTTGTTATTATTTTCCTTTACAAGTTACCATGGATGTGTTCGGTTAACGGGGTTGTGCTCTACAAGCCACTGTAGCTTTCAGGCTGGAGGTGTGTGTGTGACGTCACTTCCTGCCACGCAGTCAGTGTGTAGATGCGTACGTGCGCTGTCTAGCTCTGTTAAGCTTAACTACTAAATTAAGTGTTATCTAGTTACTTTTAGTTATTTTTTTTCACATTCTATTGACTGTTTAGCTACCTCATCGTTATAACATAGCATTTATTCCGCTTTTTGTCCCTCTCTACTCTCCAAATCGCGGTGTAGTTGCTAGCGTTTTTAGCCGCTAACGCTAGCACTTTCTGCTTACTATCGCGGTCGTTTGCTGCCAACACCGCTGCATTTATTACACGCGTCGTTTATAAATATTAGCCTATACTATAAAAGTCATCTCCTGATCTGCGACGCCGGATTCACCTGTTCGGATTTTCGGATCGGATTTTATTGGACTCAACGCCGATCTTCACACACCGCATTGTGAGAACCTTCAGGACTCAACCTCCATCCGACGCTAATACAGCCAGATTCACTAGATTTGGATCTCCACCAGCCGCTGCCGCTGCTTTGTTTCATCATCAGCTGTAACAGCGGGAAATAACCTCACATCTCTACCCACCCGAAGCTAAGTTTATTTCTTAATTTATATATAAACTTTACAATGGCACTTTCCCCTCTGGTTGCGTGCCCTCAGTGCAGTATGTACAGACAGTCTTCCTCCGTCATTACTGATAATTCAGTCTGTGAGAAGTGTAGCCTAGTTCTTAGTCTGACGGAGAAGATTTCAGTGCTAGAAGAGCGCATTCGGGTTTTAGAACAGGGTCATGTTAGAGAAGATGTGTCAGGGACCAGTTTAGCCAGCCCGAATGCCACAGGATCAGGTCCTAAATCTCCGGCTTTAGAGCCCTCGCAGCAGGGCGAGTGGGTGACGACCAGGCGACGTACACGTAGAACTGAGCATCACTCTTCTAGGATCCACGTGTCCAATCGGTTTTCCCCGCTCAGTGACTCACCCACTGAGAGACCGGTTGCTAAAAGTGCTCTGGTTATTGGCGACTCCCAGCTCAGACACGTGCGAATCGCTACCCCCTTAGAGACCCCAGCAACCATAGTCCGGTGCATTCCGGGGGCCAGGGCTCCAGACATCAGGGCGAACCTCAAAGTGCTGGCTAATGCTAAACGCTCATTCTCTAGAATAGTTATTCACGTCGGCACTAATGACGTTCGTCTCAAGCAGTCTGAGATTACTAAGGCTAATGTTAAAGAGGTGTGTGGAACCGCTGCAATGATGTCTGATGAAGTAGTTGTCTCTGGTCCCCTACCAATTAGGCGTGGCGGCGAAACCTACAGCAGGTTATGGTCGCTACGTTGCTGGATGTCTAAGTGGTGCTCAGAGAACAACATTGCCTTTATTGATAATTGGTCTACTTTTGAGGGAAGGCCTGGCCTTTTGAAATGGGACGGCATCCATCCTTCCCGGGAGGGTGCTGCGCTCATGTCACATAACATAGCCGATAGGGTTTTTTCTTCAGATAGGAAAAAAAATTGACAATTCAGAGCCAAGGCCAGGCAGCAGACAGAATGGCCTAACCAACTGCCTGCGAACTGCCAGGAGTCGTCACCCACAATAACTAGGTTCCATACTATTAAGACAGTTATCAAGTATCGCAGTGAGCCAAAAACAACAAAAAGAGTCCAAAAAGTGTGCCAAAAAAATCTCATTAATATCAATACAACCTCAAGTAATGTAAGAAACACTTTTAAGTTAAAACTTGGGTTATTAAACATTAGGTCACTGTCATCAAAATCAGCTCTAGTTCAAGAAATAATAACTGATAACTTTCTAAATGTCTTTTGTCTCACAGAGACCTGGATTAGGGCCAATGAATACCTAGCATTAAATGATGCCTCTCCACCTGGTTATACTTATGCTCATAAACCACGTCTTAGTGGACGAGGAGGTGGAGTGGCTACGATCTATAAAGAAAACATAAATGTAACACTTAATAATAAGTATGAGTCAAAATCCTTCGAAGCGCTTGTACTCAACATAAGCAGTTCATCTTCATTGAAGAATAAATCCAACCTAATGCATCTTATTACCATATACCGCCCTCCCGGCCCATATACAGAGTTTATTAAAGAATTTGGTGAATTTCTCTCTAACATAGTAATCTCATCAGACAAGGCCTTAATAGTTGGTGACTTCAATGTTCACTTTGAAAACCCACTAGACTCATTTAAATTAGCCTTTGACTCCATCCTAGATTCCATGGGCATTACTCAAAGTGTAGTTGGTAAAACACATCGCTGTAAACATACATTAGACTTAGTTTTATCACATGGTATTAACATTAATAATTTAACTATTGTTCCACTATGTGAGGTCATCTCCGATCACTATTTGATAACCTACGATTTAGAAATTGATATTGAGCCAGTCATTAAACCGCGATATGACATGAAGCGTACAATCATCCCCTCTACTGCTGTGTCATTCCTACAACATTTACCCGAATTAAACATCAAACAAGCATCAGGACCCGATGAACTTGAAAACACAGCGGATTACCTTAAACACACGTTTTCTGCAACCTTAGACAGTGTCGCTCCACTTAAACTAAAAAGGATTAAAGATAAAAGACTCGTTCCATGGTTTAATGATCAAACACGCGCCCTAAAACAAGCCACTAGAACCATGGAGCGTAAATGGAGACAAACTAAATTAGAGGTCTTTAGGGTTGCATGGAAGGACAGTATGACTGAGTACAAACATGCACTCAATGCAGCGAAGACTAAATATTATTCTGAATTAATAGAGAACAACAAAAACAACCAAAGATTCCTCTTTAGTACCATTGCCAAATTAACTCGAAGTGCTACTGAATCAGATTCACAGATTCACTCACAGTTCAGCAGCAATGATTTCATGAATTTCTTTAGTGATAAAATTGAAAACATAAGACTTAAATCATCTAATGCATTGTGTAGCGTAACCAATAATCAACCCTCAATGATTTCTGAAAAATCTAGTGGTAGAGAAAATAATATAGTACAAGAGTTAAATACCTTTAACCCCATATCTAAAAAAGAGCTTGTCTCATTAATTACACAATCAAAGACAACATCCTGTATGTTAGACCCAATACCAACAAATCTGCTTAAAGACCTCCTACCAAATATCACAGAGCCTTTTATAAACATTATAAATTCATCACTTAAAATAGGCTATGTCCCCAAAAATCTGAAGTGTGCAGTCATTAAACCATTACTTAAAAAACCTAATTTAGATCCTCTAATACTGTCCAATTATAGACCAATATCAAACCTTCCTTTTGTCTCTAAAATCCTAGAAAAAATAGTGTTCAACCAGCTGAATCGCCATCTTCTAGCTAATAACGTTCATGAAGTTTTTCAGTCAGGTTTTAGGTCTCACCATAGCACTGAGACAGCCTTAATTAAAGTTGTTAATGACTTATTAATGTCCTCTGATAATAACCAAATCTCTTTTCTTGTATTATTAGATCTTAGTGCAGCCTTTGACACTATAGACCATAACATCTTAGTTGATAGATTAGAAAACATTGTGGGTGTTACAGGATCTGCACTCCAGTGGTTTAAATCCTACCTGACTGATCGATATCAATTCACCTGTGTTAACAACCAATATTCTGATCTCGTTAAAGTTAAATATGGTGTCCCACAAGGGTCAGTTCTGGGTCCACTCCTATTTGCATTATATATGCTTCCATTGGGATCAATTATTCGTAAACATGGAATCAGTTTCCACTCATATGCAGATGATACACAGTTATATGTTTCAGCTAACCCTAATGATGGTTGTTCAGTCACTAAGCTCGAGGACTGCATCCAAGATATTAAAAGGTGGATGTCAAAAAACTTCCTACTGCTAAATTCTGATAAAACAGAGTTTCTGAGAGTTGGACCCAAGGACAAAATTAACAAAGCTTCTAACACTATGTTAAACCTTGATAACTCTTTAATTAGACCCAGTTCATCTGTAAATAATCTCGGTGTCATTATTGATTCAGATCTCTCCTTTACAAAGCACATTAGCAATATCACTAGAATTGCATTTTTTCACCTTCGTAACATTTCGAAGCTACGAAATATCCTCTCCCTCCAAGATGCAGAAAAACTCATTCATGCTTTTATTACCTCAAGGTTAGATTATTGTAATTCACTTCTGATAGGATGTTCTAATAAATCATTACATAAATTACAACTTGTGCAGAATGCTGCAGCTAGAGTTTTAACTAAAACCAGAAAGTTTGATCATATAACTCCTGTGTTATCAAACTTGCACTGGCTACCAGTTAAGTTTCGTATCGAGTACAAAATTTTATTAATAACATATAAAATTTTACATAACCAGGCTCCACAGTATCTGAGTGAGCTGATTCAATTGTACCAGCCGACACGTGAGCTCCGATCTCAAGGTGCTGGCTTACTCTTTGCTCCTAGAATAAATAAAATTACTGCTGGTGGAAGAGCGTTCTCCCACAAGGCTCCTCAACTTTGGAATAGCCTTCCAGTTACTGTTTGTGATTCTGAATCACTATTAATCTTTAAAAATAAATTTAAAACACATTTATTTAATCTTGCGTTTAACTAATCCGCTGTAGATAAAGATGTAGATCTCAGACTTGGCTGTGTTGGGGGGTAATCTCTGATCAGTGTATGCTGGCATTCCACCTCTTCACCCACCTCATCATTAATGGGGGGGGTGTGGCGCTGGAATGATGCTGTTCCGGGGCGCCATCTCAACTATGTAGAGTCTGCAGTATCTGCTTCTTTTAGTTATGCTGCTCTAGTCAGTGATGCCGGAGTCACATGCTGCACTGTGTCAATTAATTACTTATTAATTAAATGCCGTGCTTTATTATTAGCTCTAACTCCCTTCCTTTGTCTGTTTCTTTTGAGGTGTCCCCCGGCTTCCTGGAGATCCATGGCTCTGCTTACGAATACTGTATGGATCCTGACAAGGCGGTCCTGCAGGACGCCCCCTAATGGACTCACATATAGTTTTCCAGTTGTTAGTTTTTCCATTTGTTTAATATCTGGACATGGCTGTTCTGCACTGTTGTTGCTGCCCGGCCGCTCAAGGAGGATGAGTCCCCCGCTGGGTCTTGGTCCTCCCAGGGTTTCTTCCTTGAATAACAACATAAAAGGGAGTTTTTTCTTGCCACTGTCGCTTCGGCTTGCTCTTTGGGGGTTTAAAGGCTTTTCATTCTGTAAAGCTGCTTTGTGACAATGTACTGTTGTAAAAAGCGCTATATAAATAAATTACTTGAACTTGAACTTGTAATGCCTTTAGTGCCGGGTGCATATGAAAAAGTTAGAATACTGCGGTTAAGATAGATTTTCTATTTTCTGTAAGAATTACTGAGAGGGCTTGAAATCCTGAACCCATGAAGGAGTTAAAGTGCTGAGAAGATGGTGGTAAAACTTCTATGTAGGGTGAAATATACAGCGTGCTGTGAGTGTGCTGGTGATGTCACTTGGCCATGACTGTAATTCTGATTGGATGTTGTTTGAGTACGTGTTTCTCAAAAGCAGCATTACCCCCGTCTGCTCCTAATCTCTGAGAAAAGTCGATTTTCCACTCAAAACAAAATGCTCATAACTCTGTAAATCTTTCTATATCAGTGATTCTCAATTATTTTCTGTTAAGCCCCCCCTAGGAAGAAGAAAACATTTTGCGCCCCCCCCCCCCCCACACACACACACACACATGCACACTCACCCACACCACACATGAGAAAATGGTATGAAAAAGTATTTTTACACGCCCACTGTAGTATCATTTGTCTATAAATTTGTTATAAGTACACCTCTTTTATAACAATGTATCCTTATTAATGTCACGAGCACCTGCTGCACCTGTCCCTCGTTGTCGGTCCTCATTATCTCACTTGGGTGATTGGTTGGGTTTGTCACGTGTTTAGTTGGTTTTCTATTTAGTCTGTTTTATCCCTGAATACTGAGCACGTCTTTGTTTTGTGGTTGTCATACCCAACGTTACGTTCTGTTTTGTTATCCCCGTTTTGTTGGTGCTTCGGCACCATCTTTTAATAAATTCTGTTTGGTTTTTATCCCGGTGTTCCAGTGGCCTCCTTTCGCATTTCCGCCACGGTGTGTCGCTGCGCGTGCGTTCCGCGCAGGTCACATTCGTGGGAGCGTCTCCCTCCGTCTAGACCGGCGGGCGCTGTGGTTTACGCGTCGCCGGATCCCGGGAGACACTCATTTATGCGCGAGCGGTGTCCGCGTTGTCCGGCGGACCCGCTCCCCCTCTGGGGGATCCAGGACAGGATGTGACAGAAAGACGTGCCAAACATCGGAGGCTACTGGACACCTGGGGTCACCCAACGTGTGCTGAGGACCAGACGCTGAACCACCGCTCCGACCGAGTCCGAGGGCCGGGGACCGCCAGCGGCAGAGCCCGGCTTCTGGAGGGCGGCAGTCGTTGAGTCGGGACCGACTGAGGCCGTTCGCCATCGGTTCCGAGCACCAGAGGCCGCCCACTTCGGACTCGGAGCACCAGGAGGTGCATGCCCCAGCCTCGCAGCGAGAGGACGTTGATCTGCGCTGCGAGAGGACGCGTCTTCGCCGTCAGCTGGGAGCAACCGGCTGGTTCAGCCCGAGGGACTTGTTACCCCCCCCCCGTTTGTTATTTTTGCATGCATGTATTATTGTTATTATTTTTGTTCTTTTTGTTTGGGTCGCTTTCCTTTTTGCGCGACCCTTGGGGTGGGGGTATGTCACGAGCACCTGCTGCACCTGTCCCTCATTGTCGGTCCTCATTATCTCACTTGGGTGATTGGTTGGGTTTGTCACGTGTTTAGTTGGTTTTCTATTTAGTCTGTTTTATCCCTGAATACTGAGCACGTCTTTGTTTTGTGGTTGTCATACCCAACGTTACGTTCTGTTTTGTTATCCCCGTTTTGTTGGTGCTTCGGCACCATCTTTTAATAAATTCTGTTTGGTTTTTATCCCGGTGTTCCAGTGGCCTCCTTTCGCATTTCTGCCACGGTGTGTCGCTGCGCGAACGTTCCGCGCAGGTCACATTCGTGCGTCTCCTTCCGTCTAGACCGGCGGGCGCTGTGGTTTACGCGTCGCCGGATCCCGGGAGACGCTCATTTATGCGCGAGCGGTGTCCGCGTTGTCCGGCGGACCCGCTCCCCCTCTGGGGATCCAGTACAGGATGTGACAATTAACAAAAAAGAAAACAAAAAAGAAAGAAATATAGATCAACTTAGAACAAAGAATAATTTTATTTGAATAATTTTATATTTAATTTAAGAATAATTTTACATTTTATTTTGTTTGTGACAGAAACGAATGAAATCCTTATATAAACTAGAAACATTTTGAACTGACTGGCATTTGATACTGAATAATTAAATTAAATAAAATCAATAAATAATAATAATAAATTCAAATTCATCAGAAAAATTAATTCAGGAGCACAATATATTAACACTTTAACCTACAAAACAAAAATGAATACAACAATTTGTACTGGTTTTTTTTTTGGGTTTTTTTTCCTCAAAATGAGGAAGTCAGAACTAATGTCTCCAATGCGCCCGTTTTGCAGCGATGATTGCTGGATATACACGTCACGTTTTCAATTAAAAAACTCTTAATCAGCGGCTTATCAGCGTGATTGAGGTGTAATGTCTTTAAGTGACGCCTTCATTTATTTGTTTCAAGTTTCAAGTTTTCAAGTTTCACGTTTATTTGTCATTTGTACTCCATGTTGGTACATGTGCACATAGAAATTCTTGAGGTGAGGCATCAGGATATAGACTCTACATAGAACATAAAGTAAAATGAAATACACAATATTTACATATGCATGCGCCGTAAAATATATATATATACAATTTAAAGTGACTGGTGTACAATTTAAAGTGACTGGTGTGAAGTGTCATAGTAAAAGCGGGAGTGTGGGAGTTTTTAACTGTTCATTTTGTTTAGTAGCCTGATGGCTTGCGAGTAAAAACTTCAATAGCCGGGTTGTTTTGGCCGGGAAGCTTCTGTACCTTCTGCCTGATGGCAGTAAGGTGAACAGTCCATGTGCTGGATGACTGCTGTCCAGCTGGATCTTGCGAATCTTCCTTGTGCTGCGGGTTTGGTAGATGTCCACAAGAGCAGGGAGTTTGTTCCCGATTATGGACTCGGCTGTCCTCACCACCCTCTTCAGGGCCTTGTGGTCACAGGTGGAGCAGCGACCGTACCAGACGGTGATGCAGCCTGTGAGGATGCTCTCGATGGTGCACCTGTAGAAGTTGGTGAGGCTGTGGGGTTGGAGACTGAATTTCTTAAGCCTCCACAGGAAGAAGAGGCGCTGACGTACAGTTTTCACAGCAGTGCTGATGTGATGGGACCAGGTGAGGTCTACAGTGAGGTGGACACCAAGAAACCTCACACTGCTGACTCTTTCCACTGCAGCTCCATTGATGTAGAGAGGAGCGTGACTCCCCTTCTGCTGCTTCCTGTAGTCCACGATGATCTCCTTGGTTTTGCTGACATTGAGACAGAGGTGGTTTTCAGAGCTCCACTGTGCCAGAGTGCAGATCTCGTCTCTGTAGGCCTTCTCATCGCCGTCGGTGATAAGGCCCAGGACTGTCGTGTCGTCAGCAAACTTGAAGAAGATGTTTGACGTGTGTCTGGCTGCACAGTCATGCGTGTACAGGGAGTACAGGAGGGGGCTTAGTACACACCCCTGAGGGGCCCCAGTGCTCAGAGTCAGAGTGGAGGAGAGGCTGTTTCCTACTCTCACCACCTGGGGTCTGTTCGTCAGAAAGTCCAGTATCCAATTGCAGAGATGTGTGTTTAAGCCCAAGTCTATGAGTTTTGGAATGAGTTTGGCCGGGATGATGGTGTTGAATGCTGAGCTGTAATCTAGGAACAGCATTCTAACATAAGTGTTCTTTTTGTCCAGGTGTGTGAGTGCAGTGTGAACGGTCAGTGCGATGGCGTCGTCTGTGGATCTGTTGGGACGGTATGCGAACTGTTGAGGGTTCATTGTGGGGGGAATTGTGGAGCAGATGTGTGACTTGACTAGCCTCTCGAAGCACTTCATAGCTGCTGATGTGAGTGCGACGGGTCGGTAGTCATTCAGGCAGGAGATGGCTGATGTCTTCGGAACCGGGACAATCGTCATTCTCTTAAAGCATGTGGGAACCACTGACAGACTCAGAGAGAGGTTGAAAATGTCAGTGAAGACCCCAGCAAGCTGGCTAGCACATGCTCTAAGGACCCGACTGTGGACACCATCAGGACCAGGTGCTTTGCGTGGATTGATGGATTTGAAGCATCTAATGACCTCAGACGTGGAGATGGTTAGGGAGTAGCTCTCCTGATCTACAGGAAGTTTGGCAGCACGGTAGGAGTTGTTTGCCTCAAAACGAGCGTAATGAGCATTTAGCTCATTAGCTAGTGAGGAGGGCAACCCCATGTCGCAGCTCGTACTGCCTTTGTAGTCAGAGATGGTACGTAGACTGCTCCACATGCGTCTGAGATCAGATCCCTGGTAGTTGGTCTCTACTTTGTTCCTGTAGTTCCTTCTGGCCAGTTTGATGGTCTTCTGGAGGTCATATCTGGCAAAATTGTAGCTTGCTGGATCTCCAGAGTTGTAGGCAGTGGTCCGAGCTCTGAGTTTTGCCCGAACCTCAGCGGTGATCCATGGTTTCTGGTTAGGGAATGTTTTGACACTGATTTTGGGGACAATGTCATCAGTGCACTTGCTAATGTAGCTTGTGATGGAGTCTGTGAGTTCATTGATGTCTGTGCCTGCTGCTTCACCAAACATCTGCCAGTCAGTGGAATCAAAACAGTCCTGAAGTGTGAAGATGGCTTCCTCACTCCATTGATAGACCATTCTGTGAACTGGAGCAGACTGTTTAAGCTTTTGTCTGTATGCAGGCAGGAGAAGAATGGAGGTGTGATCTGCTTTACCGAAGGCTGGGCGGGGGAGAGCTTTGTAACTGTCCTTGATGGGTGTGTAACACATGTCCAGGGTGTGTTCTACTCTGGTGAGGAATTTAATGTGCTGGTGGTATTTGGGCAGAACTGATTTCAGGTTGGCCCTGTTAAAATCCCCCACCACGATAAAAACAGCCTCTGGATGTATGTTCTCAAGTCCATTGATGTTATTGTATAGCAGCTTTAGTGCACGGGTCTTGTCTGCTTGAGGGGGGATGTAAACTGTAGTCAAAATGACTGAGCTAAAGTCTCTGGGCAGAAAAAAAGTTCGAACTTTGACTGTGATGAATTCAATCTCTGGAGAGCAGTGGCTGGATATCACTGATACAGTACATCAGATCCCCATCGCGAGTTCACCATAACACACACTCCGCCTCCCCTGCTCTTACCGGAGTCCTGTGTTCGGTCCTGGCGGTGGATGGAGAACCCAGCCGGTGTTACGCTGTTGTCTGGAACGTCCGCCGATAGCCACGTCTCTGTGAGCGCCAGCACGCAGCAGTTCGCGATGTCGCACTGGAACTTAATCCGGGCGTTCAGCTCGTCCAACTTATTCTCCAGCGATTGAACGTTAGCAAGTAGTATGCTCGGAAGAGAAGGGTTGAAGTACCTTTTCCTTGTCCTGTTTAAAACGCCCGCGCGTCTGCCTCGCTTGCGCTTCTTCCTGCTGCGCTGGCGCGTGTGCGATTGTAAACAAAGGGGCAGCGTGACTGTGAGTGGAAAGCCATTGGTGTCCGCGCTCCTGAATGAATTAAAGTCCGTATAATCCGAATAAAACGAAGAGCGTATGTCCAGAAGTGTTTGTCGATCATATTGGATGATCCCAGATGCAGTTTGCGCAAAGAAACTTACAATAAGACATAAAAGAACGTAGAGTTTTACCGGAGCTCTCACCAGTGCAGCCATTCTGCGGCGCACTGGAACCGGAAGGATGGCTTCATGCTGTCCGCTGCCAACATTTAAAGACGCGGAAGACACGCCGGTCTTTCTTCGTCTCCCACCTTCGTTACAATGAAGCCAAAACGCTGCATACACTTCGTCGTATTTCCTCGTTTTAACTTTCGGTTGACTTTTGTTGCTCTCATTATCTTGGTCTCTCTCAGCCTTTCTCTCCTCATCTCTGTTAAATATTTGTCCATGTTGTCTCGAGGGTTTGTTCAATACACTTAATATCACTTGCTCTGTGATTTCTTGTTATGCGCCCCCCCAGGCACCGTACTGCACCCCCCCAAGGGGGCACGCCCCACTATTTGAGAAGCACTGTTCTATATACAAACGAGGAGGAGATGGTGACAAAAGAAAATTATCATGGGAGTCTATGGAGCAGTTTCAGTCACTCATACCAAACAAACCCTCATAACTCAAAAACTAAAACTTCAAACATCATGAGCCTTTGTCATGTTTGAAATGACAAACATGTCTACAATTTAAGGGTATGGTATTTCTAGGTGAGGCGGCACGGTGGCTTAGTGGTTAGCACGTTCGCCTCTCAGCGCTAGGGATTCCCGGTTCGAATCCCCATCTGGGTGGAGTTTCCATGTTCTCCCCGTGTCCGCGTGGGTTTCCTCCGGGTTCTCCGGTTTCCTCCCACAGTCCAAAAACATGGATCAAGTCAATTGAATTCTCAAAAATTGCCCCATATAGAGTGTGTCTGTGTGAGTGAGTGTGTGCCCAGCGATGGATTGGCGCTCTGTCCTGGGTCTATCTGCCCAGTGCCCGAGACGTTCTCCCCTGGATGGGCTTGGGGAACCCCACCGCGACCCTAATAGAGGATAAAGCGGGAGATAATGAATGAATGAATATTTCTAGGTGAAAGTATCAGGATTTTACAGTGTTTGTTTGGAGATAACTAATAACTGAAAATCGGAGAGGGGTGATGTCATCCACTCTAGCTTCTCCCATGAATGAATGCAGTGATTTTCAAAAAGTGATAAAAAGTAAGTGATGGATTGGCACACGGTCCTGGGTCTATTTGCCCAGTGCCCGAAACGTTCTCCCCTGGATGGGCATGGGGAACCCCGCCGCGACCCTAATATAGGATAAAGCGGAAGATAATGGATGGATGGATTATAAAAAATGAACGAAAATTGCAATCTGTCTGATATAGACATTTACCCTGAGTCCAAGTCTCTGGAGATTCGTGGGAGTTACGGCAGTTTAAAAATCGGCCCCATTCACTCCTATTGGGATTTTAAAATTTTTAAACTTAAATTGAATAAAAACTATGAATGTTACAAACTCCATAGCATAGGTCTCGTGATCATTACCTACCCAATGGTGTTCGAACAGAGTCTGTACGTTGAACGGTTCGGGCTGTATTAATCGCAAAAATGTGCTGAAGAAGAAAAATAATTATGAGTATAATAACTATGAATAACAAAAAATGAGGACTTTTTCCAGCCCTCTAATGGTGTGTGTGTGTGTGTGTTCTTCCAGACGGCGCTACAATATATTATTTAGGTTAGTCATTTACACACAAACACACACTATGGGGCAATTTAGAGCATTCAATTTGCCTTGAATCCATATCCAGTTTGCATTGAATCAAAATAAAGAAGTAAAAGTTATCTGGATTTCCGAGTGTGTGTTGAAGCACGTCGCAAATAGCTACCGAACCTATTCCCATTCTACAGCAGCAAAGGAAAGGCAACACACACACACACACACACACACACACACACACACACACACACACACATATATATATATATATATATATATATATATATATATATATATAGAAGATTAAACCCCCAAAGAGCAAGTTGAAGAGAGCTCCCTGTCATGTTAATATTTTAAGGAAGAAACCTTCTGAGAACTGAAGTGTAGAACAGCAATGTACAGATTGTGTGATGATCAGATTGTGTGTTGATTTGACTGTGCTTATAGTTAATTTTTTTATTTCCCCTTTTGTATATATAAACATGACTAATGGAGCATCTGTAAAAACTGCACAAACCCCCCACCGTGTTACAAGCGTCCAACGGTGGCGCTGCGTGGTGCTGTGTGGTAAGAAGAGAGCCAGGCGACCAGGTAAGCAACAGAGAGGTTTTTTATTCCATGAATCAGCAGGAACGCCACTGAAGGCACGGCGTAACGTGCCGGGAACGAAACACTAATCAAACAAACAAAACAACAACCGAACCGAACTAAGACAAGCAAACAAACACCCAAATGTAACATAAGTGTATCACGCCTGTAAGAATATATACAATGCTGGCCTGCTGACTCAGGGCGCATGCACGCTTTAAGTGTAGTCAGCAAGCCACATGTGATTAGGTAGGACCCAATCCCAGCTCTCGGGGATGTGCCCTACCTACGGGAACCCCGAACGGCCAAAACTGAAATCAGAAAATGGGGGAGTGGCCTAGCACTCCCAACCCTGACATATCGCCCCCTCAAAACAACTGGGGGGCAAAGATACCCGGGAAAAAGAAAGAAAAAAAACAAAGGGGACCCGGGTCCTTATGAGGACGCGACGGCAGCGAGGCCTGTGGATGACGCGAAGTCGACGAGGCCTCATAGTGGGCACGAGGACGGCGACGGCCCTAAGGGTTCTAAGGCGGACTGGCCTATTAATGCCGCCAGGGCGACTTGACCCTTTGAGGATGCAGTGCGACTTGACCATTTGAGAGCGCGGAGCCGACGTGACCCATTGTGAGCACAAGGGCGACGTGACACTTTGAGGACGCGGGGGCGACGCGACCCTTTATGAGCGCGGCGGCACCATGACCCTTTGTGAGCGCGTGACCACCTGAGGATGTGGGGGCGTCATGACCCTTACTGAGCACGAGGGCTAGGTGACCCCTTGAGGTTGCGGAGACAACGTGTCCCCTTGAGGGCGTGAGGGCGACGTGACCCCTTGAGGACGCGGGGGCGACGCGACCTTTTATGAGTGCGTCGACGCCGTGACCATTGGTGAGCGTGAGGGCGACGTGACCCCTTGAGGATGCGGGGGCGACGCGACCCTTTGTGAGCGCGGTGGCGCCGTGACCCTTTGTGAGCGTGAGGGCGACGTGACCCCTTGAGGATGCGGGAGCGACGTGACCCTTTGTCAGCACGGCAGTGCCGTGACCCTTGGAGCACGCGAGGGCGATGTGACCCCTTGAGGATGCGGGGACGACATGACCCTTTGAGAGCGCGAGGGGGACGTGACCCTTTGAGAGCGCGAGGGCGACGTGACCCCTTGAGGATGCGGGGACGACGTGACCCTTTGAGAGCGGCGAGGCCTGTGAATGGCGCAAAGTCGACGAGGCCTCATAGAGGGCACGAGGACGGCGACGGCCCTTTTGGGGCCCTAAGGCGACGTGACCCCTTGAGGATTCTAAGGCGGACTGACCTATTAATGCCGCGAGGGCGACTTGACCCTTTGAGGATGGAGTGCGACTGGACCCTTTGAGAGCGCGGAGCCGACGTGACCCATTGTGAGCACGAGGGCGACGTGACACCTTGAAGACGCGGGGGCGACGCGACCCTTTATGAGCATGGCGGCGCCGTGACCCTTTGTGAGCGCGTGACCACCTGAGGATGTGGGGGCATCGTGACCCTTTACGAGCACGAGGGCTAGGTGACCCCTTGACGTGTCCCCTTGAGGGCGTGAGGGCGACGTGACCCCTTGAGGACGCGGGGGCGACGCGACCTTTTATGAGCGCGGCGACGCCGTGACCATTGGTGAGCGTTAGGGCGACGTGACCCCTTGAGGATGCAGGGGCGACGCGACCCTTTGTCAGCACGGCGGTACCGTGACCCTTTGAGCACGCGAGGGCGATGTGACCCCTTGAGGATGCGGGGACGACTTGACCCTTTGAGAGCGCGAGGGCGACGTGACCCTTTGAGAGCGCGAGGGCGATGTGACCTCTTGAGGATGCGGGGACGCCGTGACCTTTTGAGGGCGCGAGGGCGACGTGGCCTATTAGGGGCAATACCTGCGTGCTCATGCGGCAAAGCGACTACCGCGAACTCAGGTGCCGGAGAGCACAACGCGGACTCAGGCGCCGGAGAGCACAACGCGGACTCAGGCGCCGGAGAGCACAACGCGGACTCAGGCGCCGGAGAGCACAACGCGGGCTCAGGTGCAGGAGAGACTAACGCGGGCTCAGGTGCAGGAGAGACTAACGCGGGCTCAGGTGCAGGAGAGACTAACGCGGGCTCAGGTGCAGGAGAGACTAACGCGGGCTCAGGTACAGGAGAGACTAACGCCGGCTCAGGTACAGGAGAGACTAACGCCGGCTCAGGTACAGGAGAGACTAACGCCGGCTCAGGTACAGGAGCGGTTAACGCGGGCTCAGGTACAGGAGCGGATAACGCGGGCTCACGTGCTGGAGAGACTAACGTGGACTCAGGTGCTGGAGCTGCAAACGTGGACTCTGGCGCTGGAGGGACTACAGCGGGTTCTGCTGTGGACGGGAGCACGACCGCAGGGGCAACCGGGGTACACGCGACCGCAGAGATAACCCGAGTGAACGCGAGCGTCACACAGTCCTGGTCCATATGCTGGGTATCCGTAACCGAGTCCTTTGTCACCTGAGTGGCGGGCAAACTGTCCAGAGCAGAGGTAAACTGGTTCCGATCGAGGGGCACACAGTCCAACGCGGGAGGCCCAAGGGCCAGAGCTGATGTGAAGTGGTCCCGTACAGGGATCCTCAGTGACCGCCTGACACACCCCCACCTATTACTGCGCTTATTGTCAATTTTTTTATTTCCACTTTTGTAAATATAAAGATGACTAGTGGAGCATAATTAATGGAGTATTCTGATTCTGATGACAGTTCAGTCCTGTCACCTATGGTCACCTTAAAATAAATCCTGATCACAATGTAACAAGTTTTGTTTTCATGTGATAAGGACTTGAAAAATGATAACTTGTGCTCTCTGGACTTTTATAGAAATTGCATAATCCTGAACTAACACTTTATACCCGAAACAAAACCCGAACACTGTCCTCAACCGGTGAGGCTTCGCACCTCATCTGTGACGTCACTTGTCTTTGATGAAGCAAGCCTCGATACACGCTCCATAAAAGATTTCTTAATTTTCTCGACACTCTCAGAACCTTTCTAAACTGCTTCCTCTTGTCGTTATTGTAAGGGGCAACTGCTGAGGAATCGTGAGGAATTGTTTTGCGAAGGACGCTGGATGAAATGCAAGTTGATGTTGGGTAATAATTGTATGGGTGCGCATACATGAGTGAGAAGACTGTAGATAAATGATTGTTCGGTGAACAGAACTAATGAAAGAGCCATTCTGTTGGACTGGAGTGGCAGTTCTTCCATCATGACATCACTACAAAATATTAGTTAGATTATTATGTTTAAGTCATTAATTTATAATGTTGTGTTGAGTATAGTAATTCATGCTTCAATAAATCAGAATCGTGATATATTTGCCAAGTATACTTACACGTACAGCAGGGACACTCACTCACTCAATCACACACAAACACACTTTATGGGGCAATTTAGACCATTCAATTGTTTTTGGACTGTGTGAGGAAACCCACTTGTACGCAGGGAGAACATGCAAACTCCACCCAGATTGGTATTTGAATGTTTTATAAAACAGGAAGTTCCGGTCCTTAAAGCTGATTGGCTGAGCCATTTGTCTGGCTGAGCCATTATTGGGTTCACTGCTTTTCTAATGGAGGAGTGGCACGCCGCAGTGTCCTCAGTTCTCAGATGTCACAGCGACACAGCATTTGTCCTTGGAACAGTTCTTAGGTGTCAGCACTCAGTGCAGGCAGCAGCAAGTGTACATAGCAACACAGGATCCTTCCGACTGAGACGGCTGAAGATAACTGGAGGATGTTATGTGAACATAACTCCACTTTTGTAGTGATGCTGACTAAACTCAGAGAGATGGGAAGAGTTAGTAACACACACACACACACACACACACACTGACACACTGACACACTTACACATATTAACACATAAAAAACATAAACATCAAGAAAACATACATATGTTATTGTGTATATGTTAGTGTGGGTGTGTCTAATTTTGTTTGTATAATGTGTGTGTGTGTAAGTGTAATTGTTCGTGTGCACAAATTTGTATGTAATTGTGTGTGTGTGTGTGTGTGTGTGTGCGCACTGTGTGACATATATATGTATGTATTTGTGTAATTGTATGTAGGTGTGTTTGTATACCTTTAATTGTATTTTTTTTGTGTGTGGGTGTGCACGCGTGTATGTATGTATGTATGTGTAACAGGTGCCTAGGGCACTCGTGTATGCGAGTACGTCGGTATGCGATGCCATGACGTCATGGAGCTGTAAGGACGGCTTTAATTCGGCAGCTTCGGAGTGGTATGACTCCGAGGATGAGTTTCTATGTAGGAGTGGATATGAGTCGCTATGCACGGAGGAGGGTCTCAATATTATCTAGATCTCCAATGACGAGGCGGGCGAGTCGTACCTGTATGGGCATATTCTGCCTATACGCACCCTCCTAAACTCTGAGGAGTTCTGGTCTGACGGTCCGGTCTGGTTCGTTAAACCCCCCGTTGCAAGACCCGGGCGCGGAGTGCGGTGCTGGCGTGGAGCCAAGATGCAGCGTTCGCGGGCGTTACCTGGAGTTACCTCTGATGTGTAAGGATGAGTGTGGCATGAATGTTTGCCCTGTCCAGTCCGTTTCTTTCTCTGTTGCTTCGGTTTTGCATGCAGGATGGTGATCCCGAAGCGGAGGTGGAGGCTATGGAATGTCGTACTGGATGTGCTGACGCGGCCGGCTAGCCAGAGGGCGCTCTTCACACCCACATGCCCGTGGGTGCCAGCCGGCCTAGGCACACCAGCCCTCCCGAGCGTGCAAAGCCCCTCCAGCGTGCATTCCCGGCGAATCCCCTCCAGCGCGCGAACCCGCTGAGGCCCCTCCACCGCGCGCACGCCGCCTCGCCCGTGCAGGAGCCGCACGCTGCCAAGCCCATCCAGGGGCTGCACGCCACGCCACGCCCACACGGGGCATCTGCCACGTCACGCCGCCAGAGGGCAGCCACCTCGTCCCACAGACAGAGGACGTCCGCCTCGTCACCCAGCCAGAGGAGGTCCATCGCTCCTTGTCTGCAGAGGCCGACCACCTCGCCACGCAGCAAGAGGGATGCCACGTCTCATCCGAAGAGGGCGGCCGCCATGTCTCGTCCGAAGAGGACGTCTGCCTCGCCACACAGCCAGAGAGCATCAGCCACTCCTCGTCCGCAGAGGGCGTCCACCTCACCACACAGCCAGAGGGCGTCCTCCAAGCCTCGTCCGCAGAGGGCATCCTCCACACCTCGTCCGCAGAGGGCGCCTGCCACGCCTTGACCTGAGGACGTTCACCTGTTGTTCATTGGTTTGGTTTGTGCATGTGGTCGGGTGTTTTTTATATTTATATCCAGTGTTCCCCTTCCTCTGTGCACGTAGTTAATTTTACATCTGCTTGTGTTGGTTACCTCTTTTCGTCTGGTGTTCCTACACCTTTAAATAAAACCCTTTTGCCACTACCTGGTGTGCCTGGCTCCCTTCAGCGCGTTAATGCGCTTCGGATCTGCGCTTCCATTGCGCAGTCGTTCATATAGAGGCAAGCGAGCATGACAAAATGTTGCTGCTCCTACAATTTCTACAGCATCATCCAGTGCAGTGAATCGTTGTTTTTGTATTTTATTTTTGTAGCAATGTTCCATGCTGAGCACATAAATAAAGCCATATTATGAATATTGATGTGATGGACTTCAATAATTTGTATTTAGAAGCAATATGTTTCCTATAGGGGCGGCACGGTGGCTTAGTGGTTAGCACATTCGCCTCTCAGCGCTAGGGATTCCCGGTTCGAATCCCCATCTGGGTGGAGTTTCCATGTTCTCCCCGTGTCCGCGTGGGTTTCCTCCGGGTTCTCCGGTTTCCTCCCACAGTCCAAAAACATGGATCAAGTTAATTGAGTTCTCTAAAATTGCCCCATATAGAGTGTGTTTGAGTGTGAGAGTGTGTACCCAGCGATGGATTGGTGCCCTGTCCTGGGTGTATCAATGAATGAATGAATGTTTCCTATAGATCTTTATTAACAATCTATTCGTTTGTTCATTGGGGAGAACTGCTCAAAGGGTTGCTGCACAGGGGGAATATACAGAAGTCCAATAAAACTTATCTCGTGATAACTCAATTTTTTAGTGACTGGAGTGGTGGCAGGACAGTCGTGTCATTACACATGGGGACACAGGGACCGTTCTTTTAACGGCAGATGTAGTTATTAACTTTAACACATTAACTAAAATGCACCGGGTTCTACCAATTTTATGTCCGTAGCGTTTGTAATGTGTACATTAGAGCTGTGCGGATCGATACAAATATCGATGATATCGATACCAACGCTGGTATTGGTATTGAACAATACTTGCATAAAAAGATCGATACTCAAGACAGCGGCCACGTGGGCTCAGCCTGACCCGCCCAAGTCGACACGTCACACTACGGAGAGAGAGACTCGGGGTGGGAGATAATTAAAAGATGTCTGAAAGAAAGAGAAGCGCTGTTAGGCTGTATTTTACAGCCGAAATGCGACTTCGGCAACCTGTTCAGTTTGCAAAATGTCTATTAGGTACACGGAAACACAACAAACTAATTTAAGCACATGAAAAAGCACATAGCACACCCAAAACCACACACAAAATTCTATTTGAAAAAAATATATTTGTATTATCGTTTCTTACCTCAAAAATATATATTTTGCTCACGTTAAAGCAAACTTTGTTTTATTACTGTTCCATTGTTTCTAAACAAAGATGTTGATTGGGATACATTATTTTGTTGTCACCTACAATGTTTGGCGAAATTCTATACTAGGTCTTTTGGATCAATGAAGCTTAAATATTAAAAAAGTATCGGTATCGGTATCGAATATCGCGATATTGGCCCTGTATTTACTTGGTATCGGATCGATACCAAAATTCTTGGTATCGCACAGCTCTAGTGTACATGACAATTAAAAAACATTGAACCATAAACACAGTTGTTACTGCCCTTACTCCTAAATGTAATAAGATTTAGAACAATAATAATAACTGAATCTAAATGAAATATTTATTCAACAGATTTAACAGTTCTAAAGGCAAGTGAGGACGGCACGGTGGCTTAGTGGTTTAGCATGTTCTCCTCTCAGCACTAGGGATTCCTGGGTCGAATCCCAATCTGGATGGAGTTTTCATGTTCTCCCCATGTCCGTGTGGGTTTCCTCCTGGTTTTCCGGTTTCCAAGGTCCAAAAACATGGATCAAGGTCAATTGAGTTCTCCAAATCGCCCCATATAGAATGTGTCTGTGTGAGTGAGTGTGTATCCAGTGATAGATTGGCGCCCTGTCCTGGGTGTATTTGTCCAGCGCCCGAGACGTTTTCCCATGGATGTGCATGGGGAACACCCCCGCGACCCTAATATAGGATAAGTGGAAGATAATGGATGGATGGATAAAAGCAAGTAAAACCCTGACACAAAAACCCCATTATCTGCTTTGGGATGCAGCAAATTTACCATCAAACTGCCATAAAACATTTTTTTTAATTATGTTTGTGTTTAGATGTAATGCATAGAGCATTTTTAATTTTAAGTTCAAGTTCAAGTAATTTATTTCTAGAGAATTTTTTACAATAGTACATTGTCACAAAGCAGCTTTACAGTGTTATAAACCTTTAAACACCCAACGAGCAAGATGAAGAGACAGTGGCAAACAAAAACTCCCTCTTACGTTGATATTTTAAGGAAGTAACCTTGTGAGGACTGAGAATCAGTAGGGGACAGCATCAACAGTGTAGGACAGTCATGTACAGATTGTGTGATGATCAGATTGTGCGATGATTTCACTGCGCTTAATGTAAATTTTTGTATTTCCCCTTTTGTATATGACTAATGGAGCATCTGTAAAAACTGCATTAAACCCTGGGGTGGGGGTGATTAATAAAGAGTATTAAAATAAGTAAAAAGATTATTGTTTCTGATGACAGGACAGTCTTGCCACCTCCGGTCAATTTAAAATAAATCGTGTTTTCAAGATAAGTTTTGTTTTTGATGTGATATCGACTTGTAAACCTGAAAAAATGGTAACACGTGCTCTCTGGACTTTCATACAAAATTGCATAACTCCAGAACGAACATGCATGTTTTGTTGGGATCCATGGTGCTTAATATCTGAACCAAAACCCAAACACTTTCTTCAACCGGCGATGCTTCGCACCTCATCTGTTATGTTACTTGTTTTTGATGAAGCATATCTTGATACATGCTCCATAAAAGACTTCTTGATTTTCTTGACACACTCAGAACCTTTCTAAACTGCGTCCTCTTGTCATTATTGTAAGGGGCATCTGCAAAGAGATCATGTAATAATTGTAATTAGAACGTGTATATTGTGATGTCACCACAATATGTGTGGGCCGGGCTCTGCATACCTACCTGCAAAGCATCATGGGATTTAAATAAAGTTCATATTTCTATACTTAATAAAGTTCATATTTCTACAGGGATTTATGTTGTGAGTGTTATTTGGGGAATAAGGAATTGTGAATGCTTTGGGTACATTTTGGGGTTAAAGTTTGGTTGTAAGGATTACCATGGATGTGTTTGGTTAATGGGGTAAGGTTCTGAATGCCGGGAGTGCATACAAGAGTGAGGATACCATGGTAAAACTAGACTTGTATTTCCTGTAGGAACTATAGAGTGGGCTTTAAATTCTGGACCTATGAAGGAGTTAAATAGCTGAGAAGATAGTGGTAAAAGTTGCCCTGATGCTTCTGAGCACTGTGTGAGCCAAAATATAAAGCAGGCTGCCGCAGTCCACACAGGCAGAACTTTGTTAGAGGGACAGCTAGGGTGGATAAGATGTCCAATAGTGTCTCAGGGCGTTCGATGCAGCTGCCATGTTAATTTGGTAAGCCATGTGCATTATATACCGATCCTGAGATAATTCATGTTGATTTATTCTATTAATGACATAAAAAAAAAAAAAATTGAAACATTTATTTTCCTCTTGGCAGCATGGTGGCTTAGCATTTAGCATGTTCTCCTCTCAGAGGATACAGGTTTGAATTCTAATGTGGGTGGAGTTTCCATGTTCTCCCTGTGTCGGCGTGGGTTTTCTCTGGGTTCTCCAGTTTCCTCCCATAGTCCAAAAACATGGATTTAAGGTGAATTGGCTGCTCTAAATTGCCCCTATTTTTATGACCCTATGGACATAATATGATTAGGTAGATCCCTTTGTTGGTTCGGGTGTAGGTTGTGTGTGTATTTGTTTACTGAAGAAATAATTAAAAGAAATAGCTACCACTAGAGGGAACCTGGATAAAAGAGCCAACCTAATTGAGAGGAGGAGGCTGCTGGCTGGCAGGGTGTTTTTGATATTGATTGATTGATATATTGGGCGGCACGGTGGCTTAGTGGTTAGCACGTTCGCCTCTCAGAGCTAGGGATTCCCGGTTCGAATCCTAAACTGGGTGGAGCTTCCATGTGCTCCCCGTGTCGGCGTGGGTTTCCTCCGGGTTCTCCGGTTTCCTGCCAAAGTCCAAAAACATGGATCAAGGTCAATTGAATTCTCCAAATTACCCCATATAGAGTGTGTATGTGTGTGTGCCCAGCGATAGATTGCCCCCCTGTCCTGGGTGTATCTGCCCAGCGCCCGAAACATTCTCCCCTGGATGGGCATGGGGAACCCCCGCAGCGACCCACCGCAGCGACCCACCGCAGCGACCCACCCCAGCGACCCACCCCAGCGACCCACCCCAGCGACCGTAGTAGAGGATAAAGTGGAAGATAATTAGTGGATGGATGGATGGATGGATGATTGATATTCCTTTATTAGTCCCACAATTGGGAAATTTAAAAAGTGAGAAATATCAGATTACATACATTGGGAAAGGAAAAACAGCCCCATACTGTGTTCTTAAAGGAGAACCCAAAATAAAAAAACCCACCTTAAGCAAAGCACATATATAACAACATATATATGTTTTTTGGACTGGTTGCCATTTAATGCTGCACTCAGATCCATCTTGCCAGACCAGGAGAGTAAAGCTATGAAGGCGTGAGGGGGTGGGGGTGGGGGGGGGAAGTCTGTGTGTTCAGTTCTCAGATATCACAGTGACACAGAATTTGTTCTTGGAACAGTTCTAGATATCAGCACTCAATAACACTGGTTCTTCTGGGGAAGGTTTCTCTATCAACAACTCGCCACTGAAGGCTACATTCTGATAACACGGCGCCGAGTCGCAAAATAAGACTTGTTTTTAGACGAACTCACAGAAATTCATTGTGAATCTCTCCGCCTCAGTCCGCTCTCCAACGTTTCCTCATTCGTGGCGCCGAAAGCTTCTCCAAGATGGTTTCCGTGTTGCGATTAATCCTCACAGTTGGAGTTCCATTGGCTCCGCCTAACACATCAATCCTATTGGACGGCTTGAAGAGACGCTGGATGGCTGACCCAACACTTCTAATTTCCCATTGTACCAAAGGCAATGCCTCATCCAATCAGCAGAGACCTTGTCATCATCAATACAAATTCCAACAAATCCTCGATGTCTTCAACGGAAAGAGATGCCAGACACACGACACGCCATGCCTCGTCAGGACAGGTGGGTTCCCCAGAACCTCGGTTTCTCATTGAGAAGATAGTGTCAACAGCATTGAGAGAATGTTTCATCAATTTCATGATTTTCTTTTTCGAAGAGCAGTCGCTAATAGTCCTCGCAGATGGGACACAACCGAGAAGACGGCAGAACAACAATATGCAGCATTTCTCTGATCAAAGAACCTTAATATTTATTATATTAATATTAATTGAGATTTTTAAGTCACTCTGGTCTGATCTGGTCCACTTGAATTGACGGGGATTAGAGGGATTGCGGGCGGAATGGTGGCTTAGTGGTTGGCATGTTCTCCTCTCCGCGCTGGGGATTCCAGGGTCGAATCCCAATCTGGGTGGAGTTTCCATGTTCTCGCCATGTCCGTGTGGGTTTCTCCTGGGTCCTCCGGTTCCTCCCACAGTCAAGAAACATGGATTCGAGGTCAACTGAATGCTCTAAATTGCCCCATATAGAGTGTGTGTGAGTGTGTGCACAGTGATAGATTGTTGCCCTGTTCTGGGTGTATCTGCCCAGTGCCCAAAACGTTCTGCCCTGGATGGGCATTGGGAACCCCATATTCATTCCTCCATGAATGAATGGAGGGATTATAAGGTGTGAGCCAGATTGGGGGCAAATCTGGCCCACATGTAAGTAACAGTGCCAAATCTGCACCAGATATGTTCTAGAATGGGAAGAACCTGGAACAAGGAATTTAGACATTGACATTATACCAGCCCACATCACCTGTCTTCTTCTGGCGCACATGCTGCATCAGTGGTTCAGGTGTTGGGCTGTCAATCTGAAGGTTGTGGGTTCGAATCCCAGCTCCACTACCAATGTGGCTCCTTCAGCAAGACCCTTAACACTCATTGAGGGTACTGTAGCAACCCTGTGTTCTGACCCCAACCAAGTTTGGATACTTGTCTCATTAGATAAAGCCGAATGTCCAAATTTAATGTAGCCCTGGTTTCTTTTGGGTTCTTTTTATTACTATTATTATTTTCATAGGGTTGGGTAAATTTCCATATAGTCGGAGTAGTGCGTCATCTAACGTATGGTTTGTGTTGTAGGGGTCATGTGACCAGAGCTATTTTTATTGCTTTTACGTCACATGGATGTAATTCTAAACATCATACATATATAAAAACATGGCCCACGTGTCTCAAAACACATCTCATCCACAAGCTGCCATGCTGCTGCCACTTGCCCCTAATATGCTGCATATGTGACTCATATCTAACACCAGAACCATTTCCCCCCAAGAGCAGTCAATCCATGGGGGCAATCGGGCCAGATGAAAACAGCAGATGTGGGCCATGTTAATGTTATACATGACAATTTAGAAACATAGAACATCAGGATTAAATAATGACTAAGAACAAAAACAGAGCATTAAAAATGCATTTTTGGGGAACTGTGGTGTTTTTGTGGCCTGCTTTACTTCCTGTGCTCAAACCAGAACATATATTTACCCAAACCTCAGACCCAGACACTCTGATATTCATTACACCTACTGTACATGAGAGAACTTTACAAAAACAAAAAGCTACAAGCAAAAGGAAGTTGAACGATTCACGGAACGTAGAGACGGAACATGAAGAT
Source organism: Corydoras sp. C115 (assembly GCA_019802505.1). Taxonomy (NCBI): domain Eukaryota; kingdom Metazoa; phylum Chordata; class Actinopteri; order Siluriformes; family Callichthyidae; genus Corydoras; species Corydoras sp. C115. The sequence goes on along the minus strand of JAFMOC010000515.1, from coordinate 160,580 downwards.
TTTTACATGAATGAACACGGTGGCTTAGTGCTTTGCATGTTCTCCTCTCAGTGCTGGGGATTCCCAGTTCAAATCCCAATCCGAGTTTCCATGTTCTCCCCGTGTCCAAGTGTGTTTACTCCCACAGTTTAAAAACATGGATCAAGGTTAATTGAAATCTCATAATTGCCCCATATAGAGTGGGTGTGTTCATTGATAGATTGGCATCCTGTTCTGGGTGTATCTGCCCAGCGTCTGAAACATTCTCCCTGGGATGGGGAACGACATATTAGTCCGATATTTCAATTAATCGAACAGGCATTGAACTTTCGACCGTCTTCTATATTCCGTTATTGGTGATGGGACGCGGAGGACTTATATTGTATTAATACAATATTAATATCCTACTATCCCAAAAGTCCTACACTGCTACACTTTGCCATGATGCAAACGCTAATTATAATGATTCTATTATTTCTATGTTTAAGGCTTCATTAACCCTACCCACACTCGTTTAAAAACTTCATATGATATTAAACACGTTCTAAACTCAATTTTTAAACTAAATTTTTAACCAAATTTAGTCACATATATTGTGCAGAATGCCACAGCAAAACGAACATAACTCTGATACAGAATTAGAGAAATTAAAAAACAAACCCGCCATACAGTGAAGCCGCGAGGAGTGATCCACGATGTTCCCTACATGCTGTAGAGGAGGAGCCACGGTTCAGGCATTTAATAAAAGTGCTTGACAATAAAAAATCTGACACACATATACACACACACACACACACCTACATACACTCACCGGCCACTTTATTAGGTACACCTGTCCAAACTGCTCGGTAACACTTAATTTCTAATCAGCCAATCACATGGCGGCAACTCAGTGCAGTTAGGCATGTAGACATGGTCAAGACAATCTCCTGCAGTTCAAACCGAGCATCAGTATGGGGAAGAAAGGTGATTTGAGTGCCTTTGAACGTGACATGGTTGTTGGTGCCAGAAGGGCTGGTCTGAGTATTTCAGAAACTGCTGATCTACTGGGATTTTCACGCACAACCATCTCTAGGGTTTACAGAGAATGGTCCGAAAAAGAAAAAACATCCAGTGAGCGGCGGTTCTGTGGGCAGAAATGCCTTGTTGATGCCAGAGGTCAGAGGAGAATGGCCAGACTGGTTCGAGCTGATAGAAAGGCAACAGTGACTCAAATAGCCACCCATTACAACCAAGGTAGGCAGAAGAGCATAGTACGTCGAACTATGTTACGTACTATGTTACGTACTGTGCGTAACATAGTACGCACAGTACGTCGAACTTTGAGGCAGATGGGCTACAGCAGCAGAAGACCACACCGGGTGCCACTCCTTTCAGCTAAGAACAGGAAACTGAGGCTACAATTTGCACAAGCTCATCGAAATTGGACAATAGAAGATTGGAAAAACGTTGCCTGGTCTGATGAGTCTCGATTTCTGCTGCGACATTCGGATGGTAGGGTCAGAATTTGGCGTCAACAACATGAAAGCATGGATCCATCCTGCCTTGTATAAACGGTTCAGGCTGGTGGTGGTGGTGTCATGGTGTGGGGAATATTTTCTTGGCACTCTTTGGGCCCCTTGGTACCAATTGAGCATCGTTGCAACGCCACAGCCTACCTGAGTATTGTTGCTGACCATGTCCATCCCTTTATGACCACAATGTACCCAATGTACACAATGTAACATCTGATGGCTACTTTCAGCAGGATAATGCGCCATGTCATAAAGCTGGAATCATCTCAGACTTGTTTCTTGAACATGACAATGAGTTCACTGTACTCAAATGGCCTCCACAGTCACCAGATCTCAATCCAATAGAGCATCTTTGGGATGTGATGGAACAGGGGATTCGAATCATGGATGTGCAGCCGACAAATCTGCAGCAACTGTGTGATGCCATCGTGTCAATATGGACCAAACTGAGGAATGCTTCCAGCACCTTGTTGAATCTATGCCAATCTATGCAGTTCGGAAGGCAAAAGGGGGTCCAACCCGTTACTAGAATGGTGTACCTAATAAAGTGGCCGGTGAGTGTATAGACCTACATCATATTTTTTTCCTAATTTCTTTAGTCATATGCCTATGACTATATATACTTATATAGTCTATATATACTATACTATATATACTTATATACTGTATATACTTTAAGGGAGTTTGTCCTCTGAAATTTTTTAAATAAATATTTTTTTGGAAGCATCCTGCCTGACAGTATTAATACTATGGACTTTATTCTATAAACTTTCTTTGAGAATTGAGTCACTTAAAAATTTAATGGATTTTACTGACGTTTCATGGACACAGTTTAAATCTACCCTAGTGGTAGAATTTCAAATGTTTTAATATTTTAAATATTATGTTAGAATTTAAATATAGCATTGTTATAGAATATTAGAATAAGAATATTAAATCTTAGATGTAGAATAAAAATGTGAGTATAAAAATATAGTAGCAATAAAAAAGTAATAGTAATAATAATTAGAAATAAAAATATAAATAAAGCAGCCATGAGATAATTTGGAAAGTGGAGAAAAGTGTGGTAGTGACGCAGTGTTTATGGGAATTGTCTGGAGGGTTGGTGCAGGAAAAAAACAACCCCTGCATCAACGTAACCAAAACCAATGAGATGATTGTGGACTCCAGAAGGGACCGCCATGCCCACCTCCCCGTCGTCAGAGGTTCTGCGGTGGAAGTGGTCTCCAGCTCAGCTACCAGAGGCTCTAACACAGACATCTACGCCTCCAGATGCAGGAAAAGGGCGTCCTGCATCACTCACCAGCACACCCACTTTTTGTCTCGCCCCTCTCAGGCAAGATGCTGCGAAGCGTTAAGAGCAAAACCACAAGACTGAGAACCAGCTTCAAAACAGAAGCTGTAAGACTCTAAAACTCTAACTAAATCAAACGGTGTTCCAACTCCTGTCTGTAGATGGACTCATCGCCGTCTGTGATTCAGCCAACCACTGCGTGTGCTGTGAATCCGTGTCGATAGCTTCGTCGTAAATTGCGGGAGAAGAAAGCCGTACTTGGACGTCGTACATGGAATAATGAATATCGGATAATGTGAGTGTAATTGCCAAATATGACAATCACACTAACTAACATTTGTACCAAAGGTATCCCTCATTAAATAAAATGAACATGGGCCACATGTCTCAAAACACATCTGGATAACTTTTGGCAAACGTGGCACTGCTCCTCTCCATATCAACCCCCCCTCCCACTAAAAATGCCGTGCTGGTAAAACCAGGAAAGTTTGTCCTGGGGTAGTTCCCCATTTGCTTTGAAGCCTCGACTGGTGGTTTAATGTAAATTAATTGTGATTATATTTATTTAAATAAGAGGGAACTGTAGCTGATAAAAACAAACAGCTTTTTAAAACCATCCACTGCACAGGTTTGCATACCTTCATATATTTTAGCATCACTTATTCCCGACTCATCAGATTTCTACAGGTTCAGACGTGTCCCTTGTTCAGTTTTTGAAGTTGAATTTGTGTTAAACAGAATAAAATCTAACAAATCTTATAAAATGACTATTTTCACACATTGCTGCAGGAGAATAACTCAACGTTGCGTCTATGTGAGTGATGTTAATTAATAAACTTTTATATTAATTAGTTTAAAGGGGAATTACAATCAGGTTTACTTTTCCTGATAATGAAGGGGGCTCCGTGTGTTCATCTCACAGTAATGAGGTCATGACTTTGTATTTTGAGGTCACTGTGGAGTTCATGTTTACATTCTTCTGGTTATCATGAAAATTTAAGATTTTAAATTAAATAAAAACATCACTTCACTTTTCACTTTTTAAACTGGTGGTGGATTTCCGTAGGCGCAGGCGCCCTCTACCAACACCGGTGAACATCAAGGGAAAGGACATCAACCTGGTGGACACTTACCAAGTACCTGGGTGTTCACCTCAACACTAAAGTGGACTGGTCGGACAACACGCCTAAGGAGATTGAGGTCATTTGGGGTGCGTGGGCCACTTATTAGTGTGCTGAGGCGGCAGCATAACAAATGTAGACAGGAACAAACTGCACAAACTAATGAGGAAGGCCAGCTCTGTCCTGGGGTCCTCCGGTGCAGGTGGTAGGAGACAAGAGAATGCTAAACAAGCAGCTCTTATGGACAATGACAATTTATATATGGACAATTGTGTGTATATATATATATATATATATATATATATATATATATATATATATATATATATATATATATATATATATATCCATTATCTTCCGCTTGTCTGGGGTTCGAGTTGCGGTGGAAGCAACCCAAGTGGGAAACCCAGGCCTCACCCCAGCAACTTCCACCAGCTCAACTGGGGGAACCCCAAGGTGTTCCAAGACCAGCTGATATAATCTCTCCAGTGTGGTCCAGGGGTCTCCTCCCAGCTGGACTTGCCTGAAACACCTCTCAAGGGAGGCACCCAGGAGGTATCCTTACCAGATGCCCGAACCACCTCAACTGGCTCCTTTCGACGTGGAGGAGTAGCGGTTCTCTAAGGGAGAGACCAGCCACCCTGCGAAGAAAACCCATTTCAGCCGCTTGTACTCGCGATATTGTTCTTTCGGTCTTTACCCAAAGCTCAAGACCATAGGTGAGGGTGGGAACGTAGATCGACTGTTAAATCTAGAACCTTGCATTATGGCTTAGCTCCTTTTTTATCACTAGAGACCAGTATATGGTCCGCATTACTGCTGACCCCGCCCCATCCGCCTGTCAATCACACACCCCGTCTTCCCCTCACTCGTAAACAAGACCCAGAGAACCTTAAACTCCTCCACTTGAGGCAAGATCTGATCCCTGACCCAGAGAGGACTCTCCACCTTTTCCGACTGAGAACCATGGCCTCATATTTGGAGGTGCTGATTCTCATCCCAGCCGCTTTACACTCGCCTGCAAACCGATCCAGTAAGAGCTGAAGTTCGCTGATGATGCTAACAGGTGGTCATGGCAAAATGAAGACTCATGAACCAATGGGGCTTTCCAGGCCCAAGATTCGCCGAAATGTTCATTACTCGAAGCCTCATGAACTGCAGACACTAGTGACACCTGCTGTTAAAAGAGAAATATGACAATCTACAGTAAACTGAGCCAGAGTATCTTTAAATGATACATATAGGAAATCAACCATCTCTGCCACTTTGTATCAATGAAAATAAAAGGTTGTTTGCTAGGAAATATTATTAGGTATTAAGTGATGATAAACACTTAAAATAAATACAACGATGACACTGACACTGAATGTAAATGTGCTTATTAAACTGGGAGCGCAAGAGTGCGTTATCAATGAGTTTATTGAACTTTGAGTGAAGGACAGTAAACTACGACAAAGAAGTATGAAGAAGGGACAAATTCAAATAAATTATGTTAAATAAATAGATAAATGTTGGGGGCGATTCCTTTTTGGATAAAATCTCCCCAGCCTTACCCTTTAACATGGCACTGAGGAGGCTGGATTTATGTTTGCTCCAGTACATGAGTGGATTTTCTTGTCTGGTTAGGTTTACTTTAGATAAGTATCTGTCAACTTTAATGGTTGCATCAAATATTGCACTCAAATTATGCCTGCTCTGTCCCACATTGGAGTCCAGAAAATGCCACCTATAAGTGTACAAGGGAACAAAAACAGCAATCATTGATTTATATTACATTATACACACACACACACACACACACACATATATATATATATATATATATATATATATATATATATATATATATATATATAAAGGGAACACTCAAATAACATCCTAGATCTGAATGAAATATTCTCATTGAATACTTTGAATGAAAATCAAATTTATTAAACAGTGGATTTTGGAGTCACACGAGTGTGAAAACACCAGCAACATTCAAAAGTGACCAAAACATCAGCCAGAAAGCACCGGTACTGAGAAGTGATTTGTGGTCCACCTGCAGAACCACTACCTTATTGAGTGTGTCTAAATGGTGCACTGCTCTCCCCTCCTGAGTCGCCTGTAAGTTTGCCAGAATCTTCCTGGAGCTGACCAAAATTCGCTTCCCACTAAACTTGGGTCTCACTAAACTCTTCCCATGCCCGGGTTTGTGCCTCCGCAAATCACGCTCGACTCAAATCGCCTGGCCTGTAAAATGCTTATTAACCTGCTTTCTTTATTTAGACTTTAATTAAACACTGTATTTCTATAGAGCATGGTCTCAAAGCAGCTGCACCATGTTCTAAACCTAAATAATGCTGAATCACAGAACTGAATCACAGATCCATGGAACACTGGTTGTGTGGATCATTATATACATTGGGTTCTGTTTATTGCTCGTCTGAGAGCCACATTCTATTTTAACATGTGATCAGTCACCATGCGAGTTCCGTTTCCTTTATTTACTTCACACAGATATCAATACAGACACACACATATACTGTACATACATGCACATGAACACACACACATATAATGTAAATGACAATGTAATATACAGACACACACACACACACACACACACACACATCAATACAGACATACACATAGACACACATGCGGGAGAATCTATCACTGGACACACACTCACTCACACACACACACTCTTTATGGGGCAATTTGGAAAATTCAATTGACCTTCATCCATGTTTTTGGACTGTGGGAGGAAACCAGAGAACCCAGAGGAAACCCACGTGGACATGGGGAGAACATGCAAACTCCACCCAGATTGGGATTGGAAACAGGAATCCCCAGCGCTGAGAGGAGAACATGCCAACCACTAAGCCGCCAACAAGCAACATGTTCAAAAAATATATTTTCTTAAACCCACCCCTATATCGTGTTAAATTATTCATCCTAAATTAATACTGCTTGTGAAGTAATAAATTTTTTTTTTAGAAAATGGGCAATTTATCCATAGAAAAAAATTAATTACCACTAATTAGTTAAAGGGCGGCACGGTGGCTTAGTGGTTAGCACGTTCGCCTCTCAGCGCTGGGGATTCCCGGTTCGAATCCCCATCTGGTTGAAGTTCTCTCCTTGTCCGTGTGGGTTTCCTCCGGGTTCTCCGATTTCATCCCACAGTCCAAAAACATGGTTCAAGTCAATTGAGCTCTCCAAATTGCCCCATATAGTGTGTGTCTGGGTGAGTGAGTGTGTGCCCAGCGATGGATTAGCGTCGTGTCCTGGGTGTATCTGCCCAGGGCTCGAAACGTTCTCCCCCGGATGGGCATGGGGAACCCCACCGCGACCCTAATAGAGGATAAAAGTGGAAGATAATGAATGAATGAAATAATAATGATAAAATAATAATAATTTAAAAAATAATAATTAAATAATAATAATAAATAAATAAATAAATACTAACAGTTTATAATATCTGCTCAAGAAATTAAATTAAAAGAAATATAAATTCATATTTTAAAAATTGCTGCCATGAAAGAATGAATTGTTATGTGATGATTAACCTTTTTCATTCACATTGTTTGGAAGGAGGAAAGAATAATGAAAGCTTAATCTAACAGTTTACATCAATTTGGGAACTTTGTGTTCAGTAGGCCGTAATGCACAGAAAACTGGAAGTCCTGAGCAAAAGAGGAAGAAAATTTTTATTACAGTAGACGAAAGGCAGGTGGTGTTCCCGACTTGTGTTTAACCAGCCCAAGCGAACTCATGTCACTCCATTACTCACGTCCCTCCATTGGCTTCCTGTAGCTGCTCGCATTCAGTACAAGTCACTGACTCTGGCATACAGAACCATTTCTGGATCTTCCCCCTCCTACCTTCACTCTATCTTTTCAAAATACACTCCGACTCGTTCACTTCACTCCAGTGATGATTGCCGCCTGGCGATTCCACCTCACAGAGGAGCTAATTCTCACTCCGTGGCGTTCACCACTGCAAAATGGTGGAACGATCTTCCCAACTCTGTCCGTAAGGCAGAATCACTAAACAGTTTTAAGAAACTACTTAAGACACATCTCTTTAACAAATACCTGTTGTAGAAAAAAAAAAAAAAGGGGGGGGGGGGAGGGGGGGAGGGGAGGGGCCGCAGCATCGAATAACAATCAAGTTTGATGAATTTACAGTATAGTTGGTTTTCTCCATGGCTTCTGACTTGTGGTGTTCTCATTTGTAAGTCGCTTTGGATAAAAGCGTCTGCTAAATGACTAAATGTAATGTAAATGGTGTAAATCTCCAGCGAAATCAGACAGAATGTGGTCGATTGGTTTTGTTGCTCATTTATCTCCCCTCAGTGGTTTTATATTGTCAGCGAGAACATGATAACCATCATCACGGAGGGTTCCACAAACTTAGAGTTGTGATCTACAGCTGATAAGTATTTCGAATTTAGCTAAACCCTTAAGTCCTTCATGTCGTAGAGCAGGCGTGCCCACTTCTCTGGCCTGGGATCTACTTTTTCCACTGGACCGGTCATCTATCATGATCTACAAGCATTCATCTTCCATCCATCCATCCATCTATATATATATATATATATATATATATATATATATATATATATATATATATATATATATATATATATATATATATATATATATATATATATATATATATATATGGGCGGCACGGTGGCTTAGTGGTTAGCACGTTCGCCTTTCAGCGCTAGGGATTCCCGGTTCGAATCCCCATCTGGGTGGAGTTTCCATGTTCTCCCCGTGTCTGCCTGGGTTTCCTCCGGGTTCTCCGGTTTCCTCCCACAGTCCAAAAACATGGATCAAGTCAATTGAATTCTCAAAAATTGCCCCATTTAAAGTGTGTCTGTGTGAGTGAATGTGTGCCCAGCGATGGATTGGCGCCCTGTCCTGGGTCTATCTGCCCAGCGCCCGAGACGTTCTCCCCTGGATGGGCGTGGGGAACCCCACCGCGACCCTAATAGAGGATAAAGCGGGAGATAATGAATGAATGAATGATATATATATATATATATATATATATATATATATATATATATATATATATATATATATATATATATGTGTGTGTGTGTGTGTGTGTTGCCCCTCTGATACAATAACCTCAGAACTGAAGATGTCCAATTACAGTTATTTTTCATGATTTTAGGGCATCAAATTACCTTCTGTTCTTCTATGACAAATTTAGAAAAATACTTACAGTTTACCGCTACAGGGAAGTGTGTGACTGTGATGAGATGTACAGTAGGAAAGATGGATCTAAAGTGGACATGGGGGTGCATCAAGGGTCAACTATAAGACCCTTCCATTTCACAAGGTCATGGGTAGGCCGATGTATGTGGTTAGGCCGTACCAAAAGAGGGGAGGTAAGGCAAAGAGGAGGTTTATAAAATGTAGGTTGTTGAGATGATTGAGAAGGATACTCAGGACAGGGATATATAACGATTAACGATTTGATTGGTCTTATATTTTCATTTGGTCATTAAGCAGACGCTTTTATGCAAAGTATCTTACAAGTATCCAAACTTGATGGTTGGGGTCAGGGCACAGGGTCAGCCTCAGTATCCCTGGAGCAATGAGGGTTAAGGGTCTTGCTCAAGGACCCACTTCGGTAACAACCCACAACCTTAAGATCGATAAACAATTAATAACTGTTATAAAAAAAGTTTTTATTTTATATCCGTACAGTGCCATATTTGTACAGTTTTTCTTTTTAAACTTTTAACTTGCACATTGTAAATATATATTTTATTAACATTTTTTGCATAACTATTTTATAAATCCAAATTTTTAGTCACTGTGGAGATGTCGGAAAAGAATTCTAAAAGATCTACTTTTCCAATGAACAGGTCATCTACCAGGGTTAATCTTTTTTTTAGGCTTTTATATTGAAACCTGTTTACACACATCATGTTAGTATTGTTGAATCAGCATAGAAAAAACTGCCTCAGATTGCTATTTTCACAGAAATTTCTATTTTATTAAAAACATTCCAGCAAATGGGCAGCACGGTGGCTTAGTGGTTAGCATGTTCTCCTCCCAGCGCTAGGGATTCTCGGTTCGAATCCCAATCTGGGTGGAGTTTCCATCTTCTCCCCATGTCCGCGTGGGTTTCCTTCGGGTTCTCCGGTTTCCTCCCACAGTTCAAATACATGGATCAAGGTCAATTCAAGGTCATGTAGTGTGTGTCTGTGTGTGTGAATGTGGGCCCAGTGATAGATTGCCGCCCTGTCCTGGGTCTATCTGCCCAGCGCCCGAAACGTTCTCCCCTGGATGGGCATGGGGAACCCCCCGTGACCCTAATATAGGATAAAGCGGAAGATAATGAATGAATGAAAAAAGTGTGTGTGTGTGTGTGTGTGTGCCCAGTGATAGATTGGCACCCTGTCCTGGGTGTATCTGCCTACCACCCGAAACGTTCTCACCTGGATGGGAATGGGAAACCCTACTGCGACCCTAGTAGAGGATAAAGCTGAAGATAATGGAAATATGGACATTTCAGCAAATAGCATGGATAAGACTTGATTTTAGTACACCCAAACGACCAAACACACAGAATACAGCACAAATGTAAAACAATCACTGTAACCTGCATATCACCATAGAGAACATGAACATTAATGAAAGCATTAATGAAATCATCCCACTCTAAATGAAAGTGGTATTTTAATTATTTTGGAGCAAAATCCTTCACTCATCTTGTCAGTCAAATAACGTATAAAAACACAAACAGAAACTATCTAATGTAGATGATTCGTGAGGCACTGCTTCGGATTTAGGCACGGAGGCGTGGCCATGTTTTGGGAACAGCGAGAGAGACGGGGGTGGGGGGGCAGACTGCTCGCTTGTACAGCATATAGAATGATTTACATTGTGTGTGTTAAATGTGTGCGCGTGTTTATAAGTTCTTCAGATACTGTGCAGTAAAAAATGCGATGATACGTGATGATCGCTTTTCTTTCAAACCTCCATCGCAATCTACCTGACACCCCTGTGCGATCGACCGATCGATCACGATCGATGTATTGGGCACCCCTGGTATACAACAGCAGGTATACAAGGCAGAAATAATTTCATGGTGTGTTTTCATATAGCATACAGCATGTGCAGAATGTGCACCACTTCTGGCTGAGATATGGAACGGACAAAAATCATAGAGGAGGTGGCATGTAGTGCGTGTTGGGCTTGAAGGCCAAAGAAAACAACACTCAGGTGTTTTACTATTACAGTCCCATCCACCAACTTAATTTCCTCTTCCCTTTTTTAGGTTCTTCCCTTTTAGTGAGTGCAATGATGACCTACCACTTCGGTATGATTTGAGAATTGAGAGTGTGATAATCAATGCAAGTGATTTGGATTATTAATTAAAAAAGAAAAAGAAAAAAAAAACATTGGGAAACCCCGTGCAACCCTAGTACTGGATTAGGCAGAAGACAATATATATATATATATATATATATATATATATATATATATATATATATATATATATATATATATATATATATTGGAGGTGAGAGGTGAACGTGCTAACCACTATGCTAAACACTGTGCTAACCTTTTATTTATATATATACACGCTCACCGGCCACTTTATTAGGTACACCTGTCCAACTGCTCGTTAACACTTAATTTCTAATCAGCCAATCACATGGCGGCAACTCAGTGCATTTAGGCATGAAGACATGGTCAAGACAATCTCCTGCAGTTCAAACCGAGCATCAGTATGGGGAAGAAAGGTGATTTGAGTGCCTTTGAACGTGGCATGGTTGTTGGTGCCAGAAGGGCTGGTCTGAGTATTTCAGAAACTGCTGATCTACTGGGATTTTCACGCACAACCATCTCTAGGGTTTACAGAGAATGGTCCGAAAAAGAAAAAACATCCAGTGAGCGGCAGTTCTGTGGGCGGAAATGCCTTGTTGATGCCAGAGGTCAGAGGAGAATGGCCAGACTGGTTCGAGCTGATAGAAAGGCAACAGTGACTCAAATAGCCACCCGTTACAACCAAGGTAGGCAGAAGAGCATCTCTGAACGCACAGTACGTCGAACTTTGTGGCAGATGGGCTACAGCAGCAGAAGACCACACCGGGTGCCACTCCTTTCAGCTAAGAACAGGAAACTGAGGCTACAATTTGCACAAGCTCATCGAAATTGGACAATAGAAGATTGGAAAAATGTTGCCTGGTCTGATGAGTCTCGATTTCTGCTGCGACATTCGGATGGTAGGGTCAGAATTTGGCGTCAACAACATGAAAGCATGGATCCATCCTGCCTTGTATCAACGGTTCAGGCTGGTGGTGGTGGTGTCATGGTGTGGGGAATATTTTCTTGGCACTCTTTGGGCCCCTTGGTACCAATTGAGCATCGTTGCAACACCACAGCCTACCTGAGTATTGTTGCTGACCATGTCCATCCCTTTATGACCACAATGTACCCAACATCTGATGGCTACTTTCAGCAGGATAATGCGCCATGTCATAAAGCTGGAATCATCTCAGACTGGTTTCTTGAACATGACAATGAGTTCACTGTACTCAAATGGCCTCCACATTCACCAGATCTCAATCCAATAGAGCATCTTTGGGATGTGATGGAACGGGGGATTCGCATCATGGATGTGCAGCCGACAAATCAACTGTGTGATGCCATCATGTCAATATGGACCAAACTCTTTGAGGAATGCTTCCAGCACCTTGTTGAATCTATGCCACGAAGAATTGAGGCAGTTCGGAAGGCAAAAGGGGGTCCAACCCGTTACTAGAATGGTGTACCTAATAAAGTGGCCGGTGAGTGTGTATATATATATATATATATATATATATATATATAGTAACTAACAACATGCATGCCAAAAAGTGTGTATATATGTATGTGTGTCTAATAATAATAACAATAAATAATAATAATAATATACATACATGCATGCACACGCACACGTGTGTAGTTTTTTATGTATATATATATATGTTATTATATATATATATATATATATATATATATATATATATATATACACTGTATCTTATATAAGATTAAAATTGCACAATTCAAGTTTTTTCATATTTTTTATTTTATTAAACCCTTTAAATGTTTAATGTCTTTGGCGTCTCCGTTGTTGGCTTTCTAAACAAAAGCAGATCGCATCACATTTGCCAGGTGCAGTTTGTGTGGTTGTTGTATTTTTTTGCAGCAAAATCAGCTGCCAGGACTGAGAGAAACCCTGAATAACCAAACTCGCCGAGCTCTGACGAGAAACGAAAAGGTTTTATAGTCACTGTTAGGATCTTTTGATTTTGAAAAAGGCAGAAAGAACGAGCTGATGCAAAATGGTCGCCTCAACTCATTTATTTAAGACAAAGAGAATACTTCATGGACACCTCCAGTAACTCACGCTGGCCAGCGGTCTTCCTCCTCAGCGTTCTGATGCTGTCTCCCTCCGCGTCTGAGTGAAAGTGAGCCCCCCCTTGTGTTTACCTTGGGGTATATGCGTTACGTCTAGATCCCGCCCCTTAACTGCTTTAAGCCAATCACAAACTACCGCCCTAGGTTTTAAATCAGCCAATCCCAGCCCAGTATTTCCTAGTGGCGGGAAATCCAAGGTCCTTTGTTTATCTTTCGGCCATATTGGAAATCTCATAATGTATAAGGAATTTAAAATTCCTGACAATCCCCCCTATGGGAGCACCTACATGCTCCCATAAATAAATTTTAAATTAAAAATTCTACAGCCATAAATTCTAAGCCAAACGTTACACATTACCATTTCTAAAAATTTGCATGTTATCACAACTCAATTAACCCAAATCTAAACGCAACTAACTTCCAATTCGACTTTCACAAGTTCACACAACTGAATGCTGTGAAAGAACGCTAATTAAACTACCCCCCTCTAACTAAAACCCTTCTTGAAGGTGCCCAACATATTACATGGCCATATAGGCTGAAAACACAATTCTAAAACAAACATCTATCAATTATACTAATAGAGACCACGCCTAACGAGACAGCCTCCATCCCTACACTCACAAACCCAAAATAACACCCCCCTTTCACCACTGTTGCAGAAACTTTAATACCACCCCCCTTGCAGTACTGTTACAGAAACCTTCCCAGAAGATTCCACAAGGTTCTGTTCTCTTGCTCAGTATCTGCTTTAGTCTTTTGGTTCTGTAGTCCCAGCATTCCCTCATCGGTTCTTGAAGCTCCTTCTATCGTTGTCGTCCTCCTGTTGTCATCCTCGTTGTCATCAATGGCAGCTCCCTTGTTGTCAGCGTCTCTCCGTCATCAGCAGTACCCTCGTCGTCATCACTTTTCTAAAAGCAGAGTTAGCAGCAACCTCTATACCACCCTGAATTGGTCTGTTGACACATCCAGAGAAGCATCCTCTTCCTCCTCCAGGGACTGGTCTCCATTGCCCCGAGGATCAGCATCCTCACCGCAGATCCATCCTGATCACCACTTACTCTGTTCCTGGAACTCCACTTCCTAGAGAATCTAGTTCCACACCTACATCCAGCCGCATTTAATCTGAAACACACCGATCATCTAGAGAACAGGTTTAGGACATGGGATCAGGACTGAATTTCACGTCAGTTGGAAACGGGAACTCCAGCAGCTCAGGAATAATGTGCTCTGTTTTGAAGCCAAAATAAATCATCCAAACAAGCATGTTTAAGGCCAAACAAGGAATGATAGTTAACCTCAACCAAAATGCTTCTGAAACACAAAAGGTTTAGTAAAAGCTAAATGTGGTAGGTTAATTAAACCAGTATGTTGATATTTAAAAGATTATCACTGTGTAGCAATTTAAAGCTAAGTGAAAGAGTGCACCAATAACCAACCTAGTTTACACTTAAGGAACAGTAAAACCACGAGACCTTAAAACTAAAACTAACAAAACCAAAATCGACCCATACAAACACTGTATAAAATAAAAATGTGCTTAACATTTTTCCCATATATTTTCATTATGAATAATTTTACCTAAATAAATTGGTCAGATGCCTTATAATATACATTATACAAACCCCAATAAATAAATAAAACACTAGAGGGTAACATGGTGGGCACATCTATCAGAACTGCCCAGCACTGCTTGGGTCACACTGTCACAGTCGCACAATGGATGGGTCACTTTCTGCATTCTTAATAAACTCCTGCAGGGACAGCTTACCATAAAAATCTATAAAAAATGCAACAATTACAAGGGCTTTGTTCAACAAATAATTGTGCAGTATATATGTATACAATCCTGTCTCTATATATTTGGCACCTGTCCACATAAAATATCTATAATGAAAAATATGACATTCCAAAAAGAAAATGTATTTAGTGAACTGATGCTACTGCGATTCACCAAACATTTTCTTACACTACTTAAAACAGTAGTTAAAATGAAATTGTAAACGGATATTAAATGATCTATTGGAGGCTGTTTCATTACAGTAAGGGTAAAAATAGTTAAAGTATAGGGAATGTTGATAACCACAAATATTTTATGGATCTTAATCCTGATGTATATAACACCCAATAATATTCAGGGAGGAAGTATGACAATTCCTAATATAAAAATATAGATAATTCTAGCTGCTATGAAATTTAAAGCAAAAATGTGGACATGCTGCCACAAAATTTAAACTTGATAATAGTCTTTTTTATTATTCTGAGACTCTCATCTCATTACCTTTATTCTCTACTAATGTTGCATGGGGTTCTTTCTGCCCATCACAGGGAGAAAGCTTCAGGCACTGGGCAGATGCACCCAGGACAGAGCGCCAATCCATCGCTGGGCACACACCCACTCACTCATACACGCACACACTCTACACGGGGCAGACCGAAAACCAACTAATTTTACTTCTATTTACTATTTAAGTGAGCATTTAGTCAATTATTTTATGTCTTTATTATCTTTATTGTATGCTACATGACTTATTATGTAATTAGACCTATGGTCAGCACCAGTGTTAAAAGGGCAAAGCAAAGATCAAAACGTGAAAATCAACCCAGTCAAATTATTTCCAACCAAATAACAATTAGTGGAACCCAGAGAAGCTTTTTGTAAATAATTTCTATAACAATTCTGAATTTGCAAATTATGTGGCGAAATACTAAGCTTGACAAACACTAAATTCAGCCACCTGTTAAATCAGACTGTAAATCTGTAGGCAAGGATGGACCGAAAGGAATCACAACACCTTGTTCTGCAATTTTAAACCTCATTAAGGACTCCAGAAGACAACCCAATACCAAATATTCTGCCATTAAAACTGCATCTAATACAATACTAGCAAAGGTGCCAATAACTGAAATGTAATTATCATTTTTGTCACTAAACTTTTTTTTTTTTTTTTTTTTCTACTACTCCCCCCTTTCTGGAAAAGAACAGCATTAACAATGCCTTCTTTTAGAGAAACATCTAGATAAAAGGGTTTTGTATAATCAGGGGACTGAAGGTTTTCAGCGTGTGCTAAACTTTGTTTAACCTCAGTAAAGCATTGCTCTAATTTTGGGTCCCATTGTTTATGTGGCAAACTACAAATTTCCACATCAACTAACTGCCCTTCACATGCGTTCCCTACCTGCTATCTCCATTACATTTCTGTTGCTTCCAGCCATAAGTCACCACACTTTCTAAAAGTTTCACCATGTCTATATCTACTCTTATCAGCTCTCTTAAGAGCTGGCAAGGATGTTAAACTATAAGTTATGGGGTATATCCTTAAGAATATCCCATACATACTATTTTATGCTTAAAAATTGTGTTTTCGGTCCCTCCTTTCAAACCTCTTCCACTATTTCAATCAATATTCACCTCCTTTTACCTTCTAATCTAGCTATTACCCCTACTTCACCCAAACACAGCATCTTACCTGCTGTGTACTATTAAACTTAACACCCACACTTAACTCCCTTCAGTTAATGGTGGCAATTTAGTCAGTATGCCCTCTTTATGGCTTCATGGCTGGTAAACCCTTTGCCCAATCTGTATACTAATTACATGCTATTGACCATTTCTCCCCTACTGTCCAGTGTACATGTATTATTATTAACCAAGTTGCTGTAATATGTTAACTAATTGCTTTCAACAGCTTTACCCCGTCCAACATGGAGTTCAAGTCCACACTTGCAGTACCTTAATTGATATAATTTATCAGTCAAGCTTCTACCTTCTCAGGCGGACTGAAAACTATATCAATGGTAACCTTCAACTGTGTCCTTCTGATAAACTCCTCTATCCCAAATATACTACTCAACTCTAGGTTCTAGCAACCAAATATATTACCATGTGGGGTCGTAGCATGAGTATCAATCACATGGCTCTATATTAGAGCTGAGGATTCATATAATTATATACTTTAATGACTATTCTATACCACTTACCAAAATATCTGATCCAGTATACAAATGTTGTCACATTTGTCTGAATCAGCAGTAATATAGGCTTAATATATTATCTGGGATCCCAACATTAAAATACCTAAAAATAAACCTCATTTCTGGTTACATAATTATTTCTGGCATGCACTTCCTCTGACACACATAGCACAAAGTATTAAGTGTGTGGAGGAGAGGTGTCACTCCAAACCCTATAAACCCAACGCTCAATGTAAAATTGTGTCCAGTGTGTTGTGATGACGAATCTGGCTGATAAACCACTCAAGCACCTGTGTGAGAAATTAAAACATGGCATGACTACATTTTGAAATTTAAATACGCTCAATACAAAGGCTTTTAATATTTTATGGAAAACAGCAATTTTAATTACAAAGATGTGCTGCTACAAATAATCATTTAATCACTTAAATCAAACCAAAACAGTCGTTATCTTAAAGGTGGTATTTTCTGATGTTTGATTATTGGTACAAGAGCTGAACTCAGAGCCATATGCAAAAACTTTTGGAAGGAAAGATGATGGTAACCAGAAGTAAGATTTTGCCCAGGCACTGCTGCATTAACAAATCACTGTTAAACACCTGTACCATCACCCTGCAGCTTTAATGTGACCTGTACAATCTAGAGTAATTATTAAACCTGTTTGTTTTACAAATGATCTACACATGTGACTGTTATTGTACATGGGTAAAGAGCAGCTAGTGGGGTGAAATCCAGGGATAAGTTATGGGTCATTTATATAAAAAACAAATCTTATCATTAACTGAAAATTCACTAAAACTAAATTTTACTTTTAATTTTACTAAAGCACTTAATTTTATAATAAATCACTTAGCCCTTGTACAAGTCTCACTAATTGGTTTCAGTTGTACAGGTACAGAAGTGTGAACTGCAAACTTAAATTTATATTTTCATTATTATATTATTGTTATATTTACTTATTCTCACTTATACAGGGTGGATGGCAAAGTAAGAATTACATTGCCCCAAGAAAAACATTTCTATATGTGCATATGACAATGAGCTTTGAGTTCTTGTAATTAAAACATCACGACCTAAGAAATTAGTTTAGACAATTTGGAGAATATAGAAAGTAATGGATTAATTGCACTGTGTTCCCTGAAGCAGTGGCCCAGTGTTAATTAAAAAATCAAATTGTTCACCACCTGCACCACAGGTAACAATTGGTGCTTGGATAATTTCTCAACCTGTGAAGGACTCATGACTAATTTGGAAGGTGAGTTGGAGGTATTTCATTAAAACCTTACTGGTTGGGCACAGACTGTGTACTGGGATCTGGCCCAGTGGTCTATTGGCGCCATCTACTGGTGTACCCTGTAATGACACCCAACACAGGTAACTTAAGGTGGGTGAAGGGCTGCAAGCATTGCATTGACCATATGCTATGTGGGAGGAGCTATACGTGAGGTTGTGGCGGCCATTTTAAATCCTTTGTTCCAACTCACTCTACCATGCTGCTAAAATATTAGCCTTTGGCTAGGTGTGTGCTAGTTGTCCTGAAGTAAGTCAGCCATTTTAATTAAGTTAATTTGGGTTGTATAACACACAAGCAGAACACAAATATTACTTACCAAGCTAAACACTTACTTACCAGCTAAATTACTTACCACAAAATGAACTCTCCCCAGCCATTTCTCAAATAAAACATCAAGCACAAAACAGAACTTTACCTTATGAGCTGATTTCAACCCCCAGCGTGCACACACGTGTTGCTGCTCCACACAAGACAAGACAAACACACGACAAACACACATACAAGGTTCCCTGATATTTGCACCGGAGAAATTTTGAATTTTAGTCACAATTTGGAAATTTACCCCGCTATTCGGGCACGACGGGACCCTCGGCCTCTCTCTCAATCGTTCTGATCAATAATCAGTTATTTCCCCAACCATTGGATACGAAAACAGTCGCCTACCCCGTTGGGGAACTTCCCGATACTTTATTTTATAATTACTGGTTTGAAACCCTGTTTCACGACTCCAGTTATTCCTAAAAAAGCGCCTAGAACCCTCTATTTATAAAACGCTTACTACCCCGAATGTAGATATGGTCCCTCTCACCAACTTTACCACACATTCGTACGTTCCCATATACCGGTTCTATCCCAAAACAAAAACGCTTATTACCCAAATGTGTGGCATGGGTCCTCTTGACACACTTTGCCACACTTTTCGCGCGTTCCTCTTAAATATAACTCAAACTACGTTTTTATACTCGAGCATAAACTTCGGTGCCGATATCAGGAATGGTACCAAATAAATCTACCTTCCAGTGTCCATGAAGAATTCTGATTACTGTAACAATTTATAACACTTACAGACCCCGGCATTCACACATACTCATTAAAACTAAATATTGAATGCAGCTAAATATGCAGTAAATCTGCTTACCTTCGGCGCGCCTATAATGAGTATACATGAAATCAGGAGTCCAGGTCCAGTATCGAAATTATTATTGTTCTTCTGCCTATTTTCAAAACCATCCTCGTGCTACCATTTGTTAGGATCTTTTGATTTTGAAAAAGGCAGAAAGAACGAGCTGATGCAAAATGGTCGCCTCAACTCATTTATTTAAGACAAAGAGAATACTTCATGGACACCTCCAGTAACTCACGCTGGCCAGCGGTCTTCCTCCTCAGCGTTCTGATGCTGTCTCCCTCCGCGTCTGAGTGAAAGTGAGCCCCCCCCTTGTGTTTACCTCGGGGTATATGTGTTACGTCTAGATCCCGCCCCTTAACTGCTTTAAGCCAATCACAAACTACCGCCCTAGGTTTTAAATCAGCCAATCGCAGCCCAGTATTTCCTAGCGGCGGGAAATCCAAGGTCCTTTGTTTATCTTTCGGCCATATTGGAATTCTCATAATGTATAAGGAATTTAAAATTCCTGACATCACATAACGTAATTAATAATACACGCCTGGAGTGCAAATAGAACGTGTGCTTTCAGTGTGGTTTCTCTGCTTCACTTCCTGTCCTGACACCGGGGCAAACCTTCACTCACAAACCACACAGAGCCACAAACAGAAGAGAACAGGAGGTTCTCCAAACCAAAGGCCGTTCGGACCTTCAGGAGAGAACATTATCAGAAACGCATGGCTATAGAAATGCTTCCAACATCACGGCGCCTAAATGAGAACATTCACATGATAAAGACACACGGAACCCGAAACCATCACAGACACGCGTCACCAAAATGGAAAGAAATCAGGTAACACGGTTCTAGAGCCAAATGTTCTTGTTGGTTTTAATTATGTTGAGTCAGCATTATCCTGTCTATTATTAATTTAACTGTATTTAGAAGTTAAAGACGGATGCGACACGGTGGCTCAGTGATTTGGCATGTTCTCCTCTCAGCGCTAGGGATTCCCGGTTCGAATTGAGTTTGCATGTTTTCCCTGTGTCTGTGTGGGTTTCCTCCGGGTTCTCTGGTTTCCTCCCACAGTCCAAAAACATGGATCAAGGTCAATTGAGTTCTCCAAATTGCCCCATATAGTTTGTGTGTGTGAGTGAGCGCTTCATTAAAAGCAGCATGACATCCTGATAATGAGACGTTTTACGGGTCTGAGCAGGTTTTATTTTAAAGCCTTAAAAATGACTGTAACGCTGCATTTTGACAATTCCACGTCACAAAAAGTGCTTTATAAATAAAATTTGAGGTTTTTCTCAATTATCAATAATCATTATGCTGCATATTCTGAATTTGTTTCTGCTTTCTGTTTCACTTTACTTTAATTTAAAGCATTTTCTACAACTTTGTTCAAATGTGGGTCACCACATGGTACAAATACATAAAATACAGAACACGTTTACGCATACACCTTTTCTCAAGATATGTAGATTTACACAAACAAACAAGACAGTATTTAAATTAATTTCCATGATATTTAAATGTATTTTTTCTTGATCATTTTTTAAAAAAGCATCAAAGGCCCTTTCTTGTCACTATGACCTTTAATCTTTAAAGATGATTCATTTATTATTTATATAAATTGCAAATTCTAAAACTTCATAATGTGAAATACCCAGGATAGGGCACCAATACATCACTGGGCTGACATACACACCCACAAAATGTAAGGGTAATTTTAGATAGGGGTTATTTAGAGCACCATTTCACCTTCAATGAATAATTTTGGACTGTGGGAGGAAACCGGAAAACCCGGGGAGAACACGTTAACTCCACCCAGATCAGGATTCAAACCTGGATCCCCAGAGTTGAAAGGCGAACATGATATGATAGTCACCATGCCGCCCGCCAAACATGACCCTTTATGTTAAAATATTTTCAAGGCCCACATGTTAAAAAACACATCCTGGCATGTGAGCCAAGGAGGTTGCCCTCATAGAAACTTCATTATGAAGCTGATAGTTCACCAAAATGCAAAATGTCCCAAATGTCTAAAGTCCACGTACACAAAAATCCAAAATGCCCCATATGTCCAAATTCCATGTTCACAAAAATCCAAAATGCCCCAAGTCCTCAGCAATCCAAAATGCCCAAAGTCCTTGGCCATACAAAATGGGCCAGAATGTCTAAAGTCCACGCTCACCCAAATCCCTCAAGTCCTCAGCAACGCAAAATGCCCCAAAATGTCCAAAGTCCAGCTTCAGAAAAATCCAAAATGCTCAAGTCCTCAGCAATGCAAAATGGGCCAGAATGTGCAAAGTCCATTTTCATAATAATCCAAAATGCCCCAAATCCATACACTGAAATCCAAAATGTCCAAAGTCCACACAAACAAAAGGCCTAATCAGAGGATAGAGAAATGCCCCAAAAAGTCTAAAGTCCCAAATCCGAAATGCCCCAAAGTCCACACACACACACAAAAACACAAAATGCGGCAAAATCTGCAAATGCTCCAAAATGTCCAAAGTCCTCAACATTACAAAAATGCCCAAAATCCACACAAAGAAAAACCCAAAGTGCCCCATGACCTTAGCAACACAAAATGACTCAAAATGTCCAAAGTCCACATTCACCCAAAACCTCAGGATTGCAAAATGCTTTAAAATGTCCCAAAGTGGTGGCACGGTGGCTTAGTGGTTAGCACGTTCGCCTCTCAGTGCTAGGGATTCCTGGTTTGAATCCCCATCTGGGTGGAGTTTAGATGTTCTCCCCGTGTCTGCGTGGGTTTCCTCCGGGTTCTCCGGTTTCCTCCCACAGTCCAAAAATATGGATCAAGTCAATTGAATTCTCTAAATTGCCCCATATAGAGTGTGTCTGTGTGAGTGAGTGTGTGTGTGCCCAGCGATGGATGTGCCCTGTGTGTGCCCTGTCCTGGGTCTATCTGCCCAGCGCCCGAGATGTTCTCCCCTGGATGGGCATGGGGAACCCCACCGCGACCCTAATAGAGGATAAAGCGGGAGATAACGAATGAATGAATGTCCCAAAGTCCTCAGCAATGCAAAATGCCTCACAATGTGCAAAGTCCATGGTTCACAATAATCCAAAATGTCCAAAGTCCACGTTCACAAATGCCCCAAGTCCTCAGCAATACAAAATGGGCCAAAACATCCAAAGTCCACATTCACAATAATCCCCAAATGCCTCAAGTCCTCAGCAACGCAAAATGCCGCAAAATGTGCAAAGCCCACATTCACAATGATCCAAAATGCCCCAAGTCCTCAGAAATGAAAATGCCCCAGAATGCCCTTACCTTTAACGCAGACCTGCTTTCAAACAGCTTTAGAGGTCCATTCTCTGGATCCTCCTCTCTGCTTGTTTATATATCCATACGCTGAGTGCATCGGTTCCAAAACTTCTTACAATTGCTCCTAAGAATGCTGCTAAGAATGGACTTAAATCGAAAATTATTCTTAGTTAAAAGCTGAGACTAAAAATGATTTATTAAGCCTCTCAGACTCACTTTAAGCGAAGTGTTGGAGTAATTCTCAAGTGTCAGTCTAAGAGCTAATTTACGACACCTGTCAGTGCCGCAAAGCTAATTCTGGGATGACGTCATTTCCAAACCCCCTGCAAGAACCAATCACTGCATCGGATTTCAAGTTTGAGATTATTTCCTGAGAAATGTGAAGATCAAAGTTTTAAAAAAGTTGAAATACTTTCATTTTAATTAAGAATGGTGCAATTTTTTATTTTTGTGAAGAAAGTCTTAAATAAAACACTGTATTCATGTTGTTAATAAATAATCTGAATAAAAACAAGTCTTCATGTTGTTGCAATCATGTATTTGTTGCTGACAAATTTAAACAGGTGCTAGGCTGATTAAACAATTTGTCACGTGCTTTTCATCAATTAAAAGCTTTCATTGATGCTGTGATCACTAAAGCCATGGATTCTAAAAGGAAACCAAACTGGAGAGTGGAGGAAACACTTACACTTGTAGAGTTAATAGAAGAACGAAAAAATATTATAAAAGGGAAGTTCGGTCCCACACTAACTAGTGCGGACAAAAAAATGCTTGGGAGGACATCTCACGACTTATGACTGCATCTCATGTTGCCTGCATTCGCTCACCATCTGACTGTGAAAAGAAATGGTATAATATTCTGTCAAAAAGCCGCACAGAAATATCCGCCTATAAGTCATATATGACATGACACGCACTGGTATGTATAAATTGCCATTCTTTCTTTTGTTATTCTGTAAGAGGTGCCTAGGGCACCTGTCACCTGTTTTGTGTTTCGTCCCGTTCGTTTGAGTTAATTAACGTTCTGTGCTCATTAGTTTAGTTAATTAACTCCGTTTTGTTATTGGTTTGTCTTGTGCACGTGGTCCTGCCAGCGCACGAACCCATTCCGAAGCCCAGGGGCGTCACGCCGCCCGTTCCGAAGCCCAGGGGCGTCACGCCGCCCGTTCCGAAGCCCAGGGGCGTCACGCCGCCCGTTCCGAAGCCCAGGGGCGTCACGCCGCCCGTACCGAAGCCCAGGGGCGTCACGCCGCCCGTTCCGAAGCCCAGGGGCGTCACGCCGCCCGTTCCGAAGCCCAGGGGCGTCACGCCGCCCGTTCCGAAGCCCAGGGGCGTCACGCCGCCCGTTCCGAAGCCCAGGGGCGTCACGCCGCCCGTACCGAAGCCCAGGGGCGTCACGCCGCCCGTACCGAAGCCCAGGGGCGTCACGCCGCCCGTACCGAAGCCCAGGGGGCCTCGCCACGCCGCCAGGGGGCGTCCGCCTCGCCACGCCGCCCGATGTGGGCGTCCACTGGACCACGCTGCCAGAGGGCGTGGCCCACTTCTCGTCCGACGGGGGCGCCCGCCTCGCCACGCAGCCAGAGTACGTGGCCAACTCCGCGCCCGACGTGGGCGTCCACCGGACCACGCAGCCAGTGGGCGTGGCCCACTTCTGATCCGCCGTGGGCGTCCACCTGACTTTGCAGCCAGAGGGCGTTCGGCACGCCTCACCCGCAGAGGGCGTCCACCCGAGGGCGCCTTCCAAGCCCCGCTCAAGGAGGGCGGAGGACCCCCCCCCCCCGGGACTGTTTTTTTTTTTCTCTTGGTCGCGTCCCTCCGTTGTGCGACCGCTGGGGCGGGGGTAATGTAAGAGGTGCCTAGGGCACCTGTCACCTGTTTTGTGTTTCGTCCCGTTCGTTTGAGTTAATTAACGTTCTGTGCTCATTAGTTTAGTTAATTAACTCCGTTTTGTTATTGGTTTGTCTTGTGCACGTGACCGGGTGTCCTTTTGTATTTATGTCCATTGTTTCGTGTCTTTGGTGCTGGTCGTTTGTTTTATGTCACTTAGTCTTTTATGTACCTCATGTTTTTTGGTGCACTGCACCTTTAATAAACCTGTTCTCGCTACCTGCGTGCCTGGCTCCCTTCAGCGCGGTAATACGCCGGCTTTGCGCGTCCGATGCGCTTCCGCTTCAGCCCGAGGTAGACTAACCTGACATATTCATATATTTTCTCTGATTTATTTTGGAGACTGTATACATTCTAACTGAATCACATTCAGGCGGTGGACCACCGGGAAAGCCTCTTAGCGCAGTTTGTGAAGTGGTACAGCGTATCCTTGGGGAAGGCAATGCAGTGATTTGTGGTGTGGACGGGGGTCAGGATCCAGCATTATTGAAATTTAAAAACCTATCTCAAAGGCAAGTTTTAAAAAATCATTTATTTACATTTTCACACAAACACTGTGATGTTAATTATCAATTCAAATTTATTGCATCGTCAGTAATGAAGAAGCTGATCGTGCTATGGACCCTGCTGGCTTGAGCACTGATTCTCCATCTGCTCCTCCGTTTTTGACCGAGCTTCCAAACACCTCAAGTCATGACTGGCTGGAGGAAGAGTGGGCGTCTGAAGGAGGTCTGGAAGAGGACTCACTCCCGAATGGCATACAGGAACTGAAAAGGCAAAAGTTAAAGCTACAAATTAAAGTATTGAAATTGCAGTATGAATATTATAGTCAAGCGCTAAAAAAACGAAAGGAACAACAATAAACATGTAAAGCCATGCTTATCTTGATGCCTAATTATTGTGCACATTTATACATAAAATTGACATCTGTACCTAAAATGAAGGATTGCAAAGTGTTGTCTGTGGCCTGTCGCATCACGTGTGCTGGCAGGGGTGCACTCATCTTCATCTTCATCACCGTCATCACGGTTCTCCAGTGCTGGGGGGGAAGGGATGTTGCGCTTCTTACAAATATTATGCAGAATTGCACATGCCATTATGATTCGGCACACTTTTTCCGGAGTGTACCGAATTTCAGAATGTAAAATGTGGAATCTGCGCTTCCACTGGCCAATCCCTCTTTCTACCACACTTCGTGTAGAACGGTGTGCCCTGTGAGATGTTTTCACGAAAATTTGGATTATACAAAAACAAAATACATATGGATAACATAGTAGACATACCTATTGTAGTTGATTTGGGCTTCCGTCACTGTTCTGGAAAACGGTGTGAGCAGCCACCTGCGTAAGGGATATCCTTTATCACCTAAAAGATGACATCCGGGTGGCACAAGTCCTGTTTCAAAGAGTTTGTTCAGGCCGCTTTCAGTGAAAATCCGAGCGTCATGGGTTGACCCTGGCCATTTGGGTACAACATCTAAAATGTTGTATTCTGCATCAAACACAACTTGAGTGTTGATGCTGTGGTACCTCTTTCTGTTCACATAAACATCCTCATTAATGCTGGGAGCAATGATCTTTATGTGAGTGCCATCAATTGCACCTACAACTCCTGGGAATCCAGCTATCTGCATAAACTGGGTTTGCTTCTGTTGGATGACACGGGGTGTTGTTGGAAAGTCAATAAAACGCATGACAATGTGTTGCGCTGTAAGTGCCATAATTGATTGCATGACAACTCGGCTAATTGTTGGTTGGGATGGTCCCAAATCATCAGCACTACACTGCTGCATTTTTCCTGTAGCAAGAAAACGAAGCATCAGCACTACTTTTAATTCAGCTGGGATGGCGTTGCTGCGTGTAGTTGATGGTGAGATGACATCTCTCACTAAGTCAGTGACAAATATAATTCCTGCTCTGTCCAGTCTATATCGTTTAATTAACTGAAAGTCATCAAACATTTCAAAGACATTTTTCCGCTCTTGGAAGGTTCGCACGCGTCTCTGTCTTCTCAGTGCCATCTCTGTCCCCCGGTGGCAACTCTCAACAACTTAAGAGACCTCTGGAGCAGTCTTAACTTTTCGGGAGAGTAAGAGTGATTCTTAGACTTCAGAGTTTTGATAACTGGCACTTACACTTAACTATGTGATTAGGAGCAAATCTAAGAATTTTTCAGCACTTAAGTCCAAAATTCCACGCTAAGAAGTTTGATAAATACGGGCCCAGGTTGCTGTTTTAAGAAATACAAACGTACACGTTAGAAAAACATGTGATTTAAAAACAATTTACAAAACAAACTTACACAGCGACAATGATGTTCAATTAAAAAGATTTTTCTGTTCAATGAACAGAGAATAGGGCGGCACGGTGGCTTAGTTGTTTGGCATGTTCTCCTCTCAGAGCTAGGGTTCGAATCCCGATCTGGGTGGAGTTTGCATGTTCTCCCCGTGTCCACGTGGGTTTCCTCCGGGTTCTCGGGTTTCCTCCCACAGTCCAAAAACATCGATCAAGGTCAATTGAATTCTCCAAATTGCGCCATATAGAGTGTGTGTGTGTGTGTGTGTGTGTGTGTGTGTGTGTGTGTTCAGTGATAGATTGGCGCCCTGTCCTGGGTGTATCTGCCCAGTGCCCCAAATGTTCTCCCCTGGATGGGCATGGGAACCCCCCCCCACCCCCGCCGTGACCCTAATAAAGGATAAAGTGAAAGATAATGGATGGATGGATATTCCTCTGCATAATGTACATTAATTACAACTAACCCTCGTTTCAAGAGAACAATACACTTTGCAAACATCTGATAATGAATTCAGGCCTAATCTGCTCATCGAACCACAAGATCGCCTTTTTCGGCCGTTCAAAGGGGTCAGTTCCTCTTTTTCTGCGACTATTTTTATCACGAACTGAGCCTCAAACTCAATACAAGCCTTTGTTCGTGTCTTTTTGTCTCGTCTCTTTGCGGCTGGCATTATAAAAAAATATATATATTCATAAAAGATTAAACCAAAGTTAAGAACTCCATTCCCGTCGGATTCCCGTCAGGTCTTCAGGTTTGGATGCTCACGCTCATCATGCAGAACGTTGGCCGTGTTCTTGACTTCCTTCCATGACATCACAAGATCTATTTATCATCAGCCCAAGCGTAGACGCTCTTACATCCGGACGCTGAGGAGACGAGAGACGGTCACCGCCCGAAGCTCGAGAACGCCGAGGACCATGAGCGACGACATTTATATGAACTACAACAACCGTACAGGTGAAAAGAACTGGACCGGTACAGAGGACTGGGGTTCTGAAGACATTTATATGAATGAAGATGAAGAGACACGCAAGACCAGCAACCACCAGAGGAACCCATGTGACCAGAACGGAACGACCAGATCAGGTACAGACTTGTTGTTCACAAGACTCGTTGATTCTTATTTTCCATCCAATAATAAGAATCAATCAAGGGGGGAGGGGGCTCTCCATGCCTATCCAGGGTAGAACGTTTTGGGCGCTGGGCAGATACACCCAGGAGAGGATGCCAATCTACCACTAGGCAAACACTCACTCACACAAGCACACTCTATATTGGGCAATTTGGAGAATTCAATCGACCTTGATCCATGTTTTTGGACTGTGGGAGAAAACCGGGCAGCACGGTGGCTTAGTGGTTAGCACGTACTCCTCTCAGCACCCAATCTGGGTGGAGTTTGCATGTTCTCCCCGTGTTCATGTGGGTTTCCTCTGGGTTCTTCGGTGTCCTCCCACAGTCCAAAAACATGGATCAAGGTCCACTGAATTTGCCAAATTGCCCCATAGAGTGTGTGTGTGTGTGTGTGTGGGTGAGTGTGTGTTCAGTGATAGATTGCCCCCCTGTCCTGGGTGTATCTGCCCAGTGCCCGAAACGTTCTCCCCTGGTTGGGCATGGGGAACCCCCCCCCCCCCCCCCCAAACCCTAATAGAGGATAAAGTTGAAGATAATGGATGGAAGAGAGCCGGAGAACCCGGGGGGGGGGGGTTAGGGGGGGGGTTGTTGATACGACACGGACGGTTTGTCAGCGTTGTGCGGTCGTGCGGTACGTTTGTGGAAACATTTAGAACGTGCTGACGCTGACTCAGCAGAACCCTCCACATGGAGAACAAAAGCTCCTAAAGAACCGGCAACCCGACGATTCATCTCCAAAAAGTTCTCCACTATTTTAACTAAACCTATGACGTTTTTATGAGTTAACGTCAATCCTCCGCTCCCGAGACATGGAATCAGACAGAACTAATCCATCACTGATTACTGAGCACATGCAGTCATCCCACACATATAGCCACTGTTACGTTCCAGAGAGCCCGCCATGACGCGGCATTCTAATGAGTGTATTATTTCTACGTTTAAGGCTTCGTTAGCCCCGCCCACACTCATATAAAAACACTTCATATGCTATTAAAGACTTTCTAAACTCTTAAACTGACGCAAATTAATAAGACCAAGAACCATCAGAGAAACCCATGTGACCAGAATGGAACTATGCGTCCCCTTATTGGGTACCGGTGTTATTATTTAATAATCAGTGTAATCTAGTGCAGCTGTGTAGTGTTTATTGGTGAATTAATTCCTATTAACTGTGTTTCTGGCCATCTGACTACCCTTTATATGTTTAAAAACCCTGCCTTTCCCAGTGTTGATTGTTAAAACAATATTTTATGTTGTTTTCGTTATTTCACGGTGCATTTGTGGCTGATTTCACCCGGTGCCTTCTGCATTAAAAATTGTTGAACCATCCTCACCTCTGGATTCTGAAACCGGGGCATTGACCAATCGAAACAATATGTGGGGCGAATCCGGTGGTAGCTCACTGGTAGGGCCATCAATATGAAGCTTGAGGGGTCAAATCCATTAAGTCCATTAAAGTCACCAATGTAGGTCCTTTAGCAAGACCCTTCTGACCCCAACCATCAAGTTGGGATGTGCGTATTTTGCTTTGGATAAAAGCTTCTGTTAAATGACCAAACGTCAATGTAACGTAAATGTAATATTAGGGCCATTAGTCAAAAATATTTCTCACCGCCAGGTAGCATACAGATGTGGCACACCACTAGCTGGGACATAACCCAACTGGGATCAGGACGCCCAAGTGCCGTCAATTCCTGTGACGTGGGCCAGTTGAAAAAATAAGTGACAAGGGCCGGATGTGGCCCAAAACCATTTTTCTCTCTGGGATGTATGTACCACTTTTCCTGAAGCCTTAGCCATGGAGCTACTATGGAGCAGAACATCAGGCCTACTCAGAAAAATCACTTAGATTAACCATAAATCTAAATTAAGCACGGAAACCCTATTAACCCTATCGTTAATGTTAATGATTCATATGATGCTTCACAGATACTGTATCCCTGTCTATTTTGCTCTAGAACCTGATTGTTTCAGCAGCAGATGTTCCAGGCTAATCATAGTCTTTCTGGTGCTGCTGGTTGCTGTTCTACTGGTGTCCATCATACTGCTATGGATCAAATACATCACAGTGACTACCGAAATTGTCCAGTTACAGACCACATACAACAACCTGAATACCGAAAACGTCCAGTTACAGACCACATACAACAACCTGAATACCAAAAACGTCCAGTTACAGACCAGATACAACAATCTGAATACCGAAAACGTCCAGTTACAGACCAGATACAACAATCTGAATACCGAAAACGTCCAGTTAGAGACCAGATACAACAATCTGAATGCCGAAAACGTCCAGTTACAGACCAGATACAACAACCTGAATACCGAAAATGTCCAGTTACAGACCACATACAACAACCTGAATACCGAAAACGTCCAGTTACAGACCACATACAACAACCTGAATACCGAAAACGTCCAGTTACAGACCAGATACAACAACCTGAATACCGAAAACGTCCAGTTACAGACCAGATACAAAAACCTGAATACCGAAAATGTCCAGTTACAGACCAGATACAACAACCTGAATGCTGAAAAAGTTCAAATACAGACCACATACACGGACCTGACCAATAGAAACAACCAGCTACAGTCCAGATTCAATGTCCTGACCTCTGAAAATGTCCAATTACAGGAGAAGAGAGATGAATTACAGAAGCTGATACCCAAACTGAGTATGTGATTTATTTATTTTTTGCTCTCATACCGTTTTACATACGTCACAATGAATGCCGGGTCAGTGGATCAGATTGATTTAATATAAATGTGAGATACATTAATTTCTCTTTGATATCAGGAAGACTCATTGTATCCATCCATTCAATATCCTCCACTTTATCCTCTTCTAGTGTCAAGGGGGAGGGGGGGTTCCACTAAGCCACCGTGCCGTCCCGCCTCATAGTACCTTTTTTTGAATTTAGAAAATACTTGTATACTGCTAAACCTAGCAACTTTACTTTTGGCCAATAGGGTTCTGGTGTTTGGCCATCAATATGAAGATTGAGGGTTCAAATCCCAAGTCCATTAAAGTCACCAATGTAGGTCCTTGAGCAAGACCCATCGTTGGCTGTATGACCAACCATGTGTTCTGACCCCAACCATTGTGTTGGGATGTGTGTATTTCGCTTTGGATAAAAGCGTCTGCTAAATGACCCAACGTAAGTGTAACGTAAATGTAATATTAGTGCCATTAGTCAAAAATAAGTCACACCCCCCAAATAGCATAGAGATGACATACCTAGAATTACAAAGGTTCAATGGTGAACATGAGAATTGGGGGGGTGGATGTTCCTCAGAGGTTCATTAGAGAACGACGGGTAAAGTAATTAACTGATATGATAAATAGAGATTGATATAGACTGCGTGCAAAAGATAAGTGAGAATAAGTTCAGGTGGGGGGGTTTACACTGTGCAGCTCAAAGAGATCATCAGGAAGTGGTGGAGCTAAACATAAGTTCAAGTTAATTTATTTATAGTGTTTTTTATAAGCGTACGTCGTCACAAAGCAGCTTTACAGAGTTATAAACCTTTAAACCCCCAAAGAGCAAGACCAAGAGGCAATATGTATTAATAATGTACCACACACCACCTCTCACCCACCGCACCACCAACTGCACCACACACCACCCCTACCCACTGTACCACACACTGTACCAATCACCACCTCCCACCCACTGCACCACCCACTGTATTACACACTGTACCAATCACCACCTCCCACCTACCACACACTACCTCCCACCCACTGCACCACCCACTGTACCACACACTGTACCAATCACCACCTCCCACCTACCACACACTACCTCCCACCCACTGCACCACACACTGTACCATCCACTGCACCACACACCATCTCCCACCCGCTGCACCACCCACTGTACCACACACTGTACCACTCATCACCTCCCACCTACTGTACCACGTACAACACTGTACCACACACTACCTCCCACCCACTGTACCACACAACACCTCTCTACCACTGTATCACACATTGTACCACAGACCACCTCCCACCCAATGTACCACACACTGTACCATCCATTGTACTACACACCACCTCCCACCCAATTTACCACCCAATGTACCACACACCACCTCCCACCCACTATGCCACACACTGCACCAACCACTGTACCACACACCACCTCTCACCCACTGTAGCACACAATGCACCACCCACCACCTCCCACACACTGTACCACACACCACCTCTCACCCACTGTACCACACACCACCTCTCATCCACTGTAGCAGACAATGCACCACACACCACCTCTCACCCACTGTAGCACACAATGCACCACACACCACCTCTCACCAACTGTACCACACAATGCACCACCCACTGTACCATCCACCACCTCCCACCCACTGCACCACCCACTGCACCACCCACCCACTATAATAAGTGCACCTGACATGGCTCGTCCTATGACCAGCCTTTATAAGCCTTTATAATCTGTAAGATAAGATGCTGCAGGGATAAATGTCCGTGGACCCGACAGGAGCGGGACTTTGGGTGAACTACCCTGTGGCAGAACATTCAGAGTTTGAATGTGGTTTTAAATACAGTGTGAATTAAAGCCCGGTTCGACGGGTCCTCATTCATACCCCTCCATTGTTACAGTCCCTATTTAATAAACATCATAATCCAGAAACATGACCTTTCTTTCTTTCTTTCTTTTTGAAGATAATTTTGGACAAAGGGTTTACAAATCCAATCTCTACTGGATCACCAATGAAAAGAATAGCTGGACTGTGAGCAGAGAGACCTGCAGAAACAGTAAGGCAGATCTGGTGATCATTAACAGCAGAGAGGAGCAGGTGAGTGAGAGCTTATATTGCTAACATGACATCACTCCATGACCTCATCACCAGCATCATCATCATCACACCGCTTCATCCTCTGAACGCTTTCAGGAGTTTATCAATCAGCATTTCAAGTCTGAAGCCTGGATCGGTCTCAGTGACGCTGTTCAGGAGGGAAAGTGGAAATGGAGAGACGGCTCGACACTTAGCACGTCGTAAGTTACTCCAGATTATCATTACTGTTATAAAGAGAAGCCACAATCAATATAATATAAAGAAAAATAACAACAAGAGGAGGTGGGTGGTTATGATTAAAAGAAGGTTTGATTATTGGGTGATTATAAATTTTAAAAAGTTATGATTATTGGGTGATCGCAATTAAAATGTTATGATTAATTGGTGATTATAATTAAAATACGTTATGATTATTGGGCATTCGTAATTAAAAGAAGGTATGATTATTGGGTGATCATAATTTTTTTTAAGTTATGATTATTGGGCAATCGTAATTAAAATACGTTGTGATTATAATAAAAATACATTATGATTATTGTGTGATCCTAATTAAAATACGTCATGATTATTGGGTGATTATAATTAAAATTTATGATTATTGGCTGATCGTAATTAAAAGAAGTTATAATTATTGGGAGATCCTAATTAATAATAAAAGAAGTTATGATTATTGAGTGATTATAATTAATTAAGTTATAATTATTGGGTGATCATAATTACAAGAAGTTATGATTATTGGGCGGTTATAATTAAAAGAAGTTATAATTATTGGGTGATCTTAATTTTTAAAAGTTAGAATTATTGGGCAATCGTAATTAAAGGAAGTTATGATTATTGGGTGATCGTAATTAAAATACGTTATGATTATTGGGTGATTATAATTAACAGAAGTTCATTAATTAAATAGTGTGGAAGCGTTGGGAAATCACGACCTGTATGTATATTAATTAATTGCACCTCTGATCTATTTATTGTGTTTTCAGGTTCTGGTGGAAAGGAGAACCCAATGATTATGAAGGAAATGAGGACTGTGGTATAACGAGCTTTCGTTTGGCGAAATCCACCATATCGACCTGGGCTGATTATCCCTGTAACCACCCTGTGTACGCGATCTGTGAGCTGTGAAACTTATTTTAACATTATAATGTGAGATCATGTCGTTAATAAAACTCTGATTTCTCTTTGTTTGGTGTGTAATTGAGAGTGTAATTAAATTAAATAGAGAAAAAAATAAACGTGTATGTGAGAATTCCGAGAAGAGCAGGACATCAGCAATGTGACCAAGAAATCAGTGAACGCCGTTGAAGTGTCGGTACTGCATCAGAACGATTTTAAAACAAAAAACAAGATTTGTTTGATTTACACTAATTTTCTAATTAACTAGGCAGAAACAAAATTATGTAATTAAAATATGACCTTCAAATTCCAAGCACAGGCCAGTAACTACTGACAACAACCAATTACAGGCCAGACACAACGACCTGACTACTGACAACAACCAATTACAGACCAGTCACAACGACCTGACTACTGACAACAACCAATCACAGACCAGCTACAACAACCTGACTACCAAACTTAACAAGTTACAGGCCACATACAATGATCTAACTATTGAAAACAACCAATTACAGACCAGACACAACGACCTGACCACTGACAACAACCAATCACAGACCAGACACAACGACCTGACTACTGACAACAACCAATCACAGACCAGGCACAATGATCTGACCACTGACAACAACCAATTACAGACCAGACACAATGACCTGACTACTGAAAACAACCAATAACAGACCATCAGGTGCACTAATTAAGCTCCCTGATGGACACCGTCGGCCCCGCCTCTCCTTCCCCCAGCGCCATCGTCACGGCGTTATCAAAAACACAAAAAAAAATACAAAAACAACATACTGTCCACAAGGAGGTGCCCAAAACCAGCGGCTAGGTGTCGTTTGTTGCGCAAGATAAACATGCAGCCTCCTAAGAACTGTTGTTACGGGGCCTGACTGCCTGTTGCTGTCGCCCTCTAGTGGCTGAATGACGAGCACAAATAACCTTCAGAGAAAATGTATTTAGTATTCATTTCCATTTTTAATTTCTCGGAAACAGTCTTGGTGAAGCTGATCTCAAATACCACTCCACTTTATTTATTTATTTATTTTTTTGGTGGAGTGGTATTTTGGTTCAGCTTCATCAGCACTGTTTAGAACAAATATTTAGACACATTGAATAAGCATCAGAATAAAATATAAAGTTACATACTAATAATAGAAATCTGGATGTGATAAAAAGGGAAATGTGGGGTTGTTTTTCATGTGACCCTTTTGTTTTACTTCCTGTTCTGACATAAGATTTACCAAAAACTGCCCAAAAGCCAGTTACTGTTACCAACTCGGGTTTTTGGCTCCTCAGCTCTGCTCCAGAACTTTTAGAAAAATGTACAAAAATACTTTCGCAATCTACAAAAAAGCTGCAAAATGCGAGAAACACAGCGAATCACCGACTTCAGGAGATGAACATGAGGACATGAATTCGAATGACGACTGTGCCGACACACAGGAAATCATCCACCTTCAGGGAAGCACAAATGACCCGACTGCAGCTCTGAGGTTTGGTACGAACCCATGTTTATTTACATATTCATGCTTTATTTCTTTATTAAAAATTAATCTGATAAGAAAAGTATGTGTTTGTGTGTGTGTGTGTGTGTGTTGTGTTGCTTCGATGACCATGGCATTTAATAAAGCAGATACTGTATGGGGCAGCACAGTGGCTTAGTGATTGGCATGTTCTCCTCTCAGAATCTGGGTGGAGTTTGTATGTTCTCCCCGTGTCTACATGGGTTTCCTCCGGCTTCTCCGGTTTCCTCCCACAGTCCAAAAAAAAACGGATCAAGGAGAAGTGAATGCTCCAAATTGCCCCATTTGGAGTGTGTGTATCTGCCCAGCGCCCAAAATGTTCTCCCCTGCATGGGCATGGGGAAACCCCCCCCCCCACGACACTAGTAAAGGATTAAGTAGAAGTTAATGGATGATGGGTGGAAATCTGAAATATTGGCCATTAAAAACATTTTGTTCATTCTACATTAGATGGTGTTGGTGGTGGTGATGATGATGATGATGATAATGGTGTTGGTGGTGATGATGATGATGATGATGGTAATGATGATGATGATGATGATGATGGTGGTGATGATGTTGTTGATGTTGATGATGATGGTGTTAATGATGATGATGAACTGATTCTCCATGTTCCTCCAGGAGCTGATTGTTTCAGAAGCAGATGTTCCAGACTGATCACAGCGTGTCTGCTGCTTGTTCTACTGGCATCCAATTTACTGCTGTTAATCAAATACACCGCCTTAAAAAAGCAAACAACTGACAACAACCAATTACAGACCAGATACAACAATCTGACTGCGGAAAACAACCAATTACAGACCACATACAATGATCTGACTACTAAACTTAACAAGTTACAGGCCACATACAATGATCTAACTATTGAAAACAACCAATTACAGACCAGACACAACGACCTGACCACTGACAACAACCAATCACAGACCAGACACAACGACCTGACTACTGACAACAACCAATCACAGACCAGGCACAATGATCTGACCACTGACAACAACCAATTACAGACCAGACACAATGACCTGACCACTGACAACAACCAATCACAGACCAGACACAATGACCTGACTACTGAAAACAACCAATAACAGACCATCAGGTGCACTAATTAAGCTCCCTGATGGACACCGTCGGCCCCGCCTCTCCTTCCCCCAGCGCTATCGTCACGGCGTTATCAAAAACACAAAAAAAACTACAAAAACAACATACTGTCCACAAGGAGGCACCCAAAACCAGCGGCTAGGCGTCGTTTGTTGCGCAAGATAAACATGCGGCCTCCTAAGAACTGTTGTTACGGGGCCTGACTGCCTGTTGTTGTCGCCCTCTAGTGGCTGAATGACGAGCACAAATAACCTTCAGAGAAAATGTATTTAGTATTCATTTCCATTTTTAATTTCTCGGAAACAGTCTTGGTGAAGCTGATCTCAAATACCACTCCACTTTATTTATTTATTTATTTATTTTTTTGGTGGAGTGGTATTTTGGTTCAGCTTCATCAGCACTGTTTAGAACAAATATTTAGACACATTGAATAAGCATCAGAATAAAATATAAAGTCACATACTAATAATAGAAATCTGGATGTGATAAAAAGGGAAATGTGGGGTTGTTTTTCATGTGACCCTTTTGTTTTACTTCCTGTTCTGACATAAGATTTATCAAAAACTGCCCAAAAGCCAGTTACTGTTACCAACTCGGGTTTTTGGCTCCTCAGCTCTGCTCCAGAATTTTGAGAAAAATGTACAAAAATACTTTCGCAATCTACAAAAAAGCTGCAAAATGCGAGAAACACAGCAAATCACCGACTCCAGGAGATGAACATGAGAAAACAACCAATTTCAGACCAGACACAACGACCTGACCACTGACAACAACCAATTACAGACCAGATACAACGATCTGACTACTGTAAACAACCAATTAATGGCAAGCTACAATGACCTGACCACTGACAATAACCATTTAAAGACCAGATACAACAATCTAACTACTGAAAACAACCAATTACAGACCAGATACAATGATCTGACTATAAAAAAGAACCAATTACAGACCAGATACAACAATCTGACTACTGAAAACAACCAATTACAGACCAGCTACAATGACCTGACCACAGAAAAGACCCAATTACAGGCCAGCTACAACGAATTGACTACTGAAAACAACCAATTACAGACCAGCTACAACGATCTGACTATAAAAAAGAACCAATTACAGACCAGATACAACAACCTGACTACTGACAACAACCAATTACAACAACCTGACTACTAAAATTAATGAGTTACAGGCCAGATACGATGACCAGATGAAGACAGATAAGTTTCAGAGCTTGATTTCTAAACTAGGTGAGTAACATCATATATTGGCATATTTAGATGCCAATATTACTATAACATTCACGAACAACACTCTACAATGCGGTAGACTCTAAATGTGAAAAATATATCAGTTAGTTTAATGATTAGTCTGTATTTACAAACATTTAAAGCCCTCTGTGCTATGCTGATGACTCTCAGATTCCCGACGATGCCACCATCTCAAATCAGATATCCATCATCTCACCAACAGATCTGATTGGCTGAAGTATCGTCAACTCCAATTAAATTTAGTAAAATCATATTTTCTCATAATTCCAACTGAACCCTAATATCCATCACGACCTGACCTTCAGAACCGACGGCTCCACCATCTCTCCACCCGACTCGGTCCGTAACCATGGTTACATCATCGACTCCCATCTTAAACTCTGATCATGTGACTGAAATGCTCAAGTAATTTCAAGTAAGTTCAAGTAATTTATTTATATAGCGCTTTTTACAACAGTACATTGTCACAAAGCAGCTTTACACAATGAAAAGCCTTTAGACCCCCAAAGAGCAAGCCGAAGCGACAGTGGCAAGAAAAAACTCCCTTTTATGTTGTTATTTAAGGAAGAAACCTTGGGAGGACCAAGACTCAGTGGGGGACTCATCATCCTTGAGCGGCCAGGCAGCAACAACAGTGTAGGACAGCTATGTATAAATGCTCTGTTCCTGCAGGTCATTTTTGTAGAACGTCAGACCTTTCTTGACAAAACATGCTCCTCAGCTGTTAGTTCAAGCCCTCAGCCTATCCCAGCTCCATTACTGTAATGCATTGCTTGCCGGTCTCCCAGCATGCACCACCAGACCTCCAAAACTGATTCAATGGTGGAACCATCTTTTCAACTGTTCCATAACTTCTGACTTGTGATGTTTTCATTTGTAATTCGCTTTGGATAAAAGCGTCTGCTAAATGATATATATATATATATCAAGTGTTTGTGAAAGAGTCGTTTCTTAAAGACGTTTAGTGACT
Source organism: Corydoras sp. C115 (assembly GCA_019802505.1). Lineage (NCBI taxonomy): Eukaryota > Metazoa > Chordata > Actinopteri > Siluriformes > Callichthyidae > Corydoras > Corydoras sp. C115. The sequence continues at coordinate 121,438 of JAFMOC010000515.1, read as the reverse complement.
CAGCGCCTTACAGACAGAGCGAACCATACAGAGTGGTGGTGAGGTGGAACCACCAGGCGACAATCATCACTAGAACATAGTGAACGAGTCGGAGTGTGAGGTCAGAGGGGTCAGATCCAGCGATCGTCCTGTAGATCAGAGTCAGCTACAGGAAGCCAATCAGAGAGGAGAGGTGGAGTCACATGATTCACTTGGGTGGTTGAACAGTTTTTTTTTTTTATTAGTTGTAGAGGTCTGAAGGTGCATGCAGGGAGGTGCATTACAGTAATGGAGCCGGGATAGGCTGAGGGCTTGGACTGGCAGCTGAGGAGCATGCTCAGTCAAGAACACTCTGATCTTCCTGATGTTCTACAGATAAGAACCATTTCAGTAATCTCATCAGAGAGTTTAAGATGGGAGTCGATGATGTAACCGTGGTTACGGAGCGAGTTGGGTGGATAGATGGTGGAACCGTCGGCTCTGAAGGTCAGGTCATGATGGATTGAGGGTTCAGCTGGAATTATGAGAAGCTTTGCACAGCATTACCAATTCAGTCATCAATAATAAAGTCCAGATCTTATCCATCAATCCATTATATGCCACTTTATAATGGGGGGGGGGGGGGGGGTTTCCCATGCCCATCCAGTGGAGAAAGTTTCAGGTGCTTGGCAGATATACCCAGTGGGGGCAATCTATCACTGGGCACACACTCACTCACACACACTCTATATGGGGCAATTTGTAGAATTCATTTGACCTTGTTTTTGGACTGTGGGAGGAAACTGGAGAACCTAGAGGAAACCCATATGGACACGGGGAGAACATGCAAACTCCACCCAGATTGAGAGCGCTGAGAGGAGAACATGCCAACCAATAAGCAGCCATGCCGCCTCAGATCTTATACAGATGATAAATATATATATATATAACAATGAGGGGTGCTGAAAAAAAAACGATTCTCAAATGAATCGTGATTCGTAGTTCTGGCGATTCTGAAACGAATCGATTTTTAAAAAATGCGTTTAAGATTTATTTTTTGGCGCCCCCTCCCATGCATACTGCATATCGCATTGTGGATCCACTCAGCCACCGTACAGCAAAGCTCGTTAACCAGCTCCCATTGTAGTTCGCTAGCATGCTAGTTCATGCTAGTGGGAAGCATGGAGTAGGGGGAGAGCGGGATTCTATTATTTAAAATAAATATTCTATTTGTTTACATTGTCGTTTCATCTTGTCAATCACATCATTTAAACAAAATTTAAAGAGCATTTGAAAAAATCGATTCTGAATCGAATCGTGAACTCAAAAATCGGAATTGAATCGCCAGACACTGAGAGATTAGCACCCGTAATAAGAATATAAATAATATTGGGTTTAATCTCCATGATGTTTTCAGGAGTTCGTCAATCAACATTTCAGATCTAAAGAAGCCTGGATTGGTCTGAGCGACAGAAATAAGGAGGGGAGCTGGAACTGGATTGATGGTTCCGCACTAAACACCACGTAAGTAACCAGCTGAATGCCAGGGACATTACATTTACTAGTTTACAAAAATAATAATAAACGTGAGATTTTAGTATTATTTCTAATTATCGTGCTGACTCAGATCCACACGGAAGAACAAACATGTGGACATGTGAAATTAATTTTTGTTAAAAATAACTAAACTTGTTTTCTTGCAATCACTACTTTATTTCTGTGTGAACGGAGTGGTGGCAGGACGGTCCCGTTAATACCCGTTTGGTAATTTTGGTCATTTATTGGACGTTTTTATCCAAAGCGAATTACAAGCATAGCACAGGGTTAATCACAACATCCCTGGAGCAATGAGGGTTAAGGGTATTGCTCAAGGACCCACATTGGTAACTGCAGTGGGCCTGGGCTTAGAACCCACAACCTTAAGATTGATAGCCCAACACCCTAACCACTGAGCTACCGCGCCTCAATATCCTCGTCACAGGGAGCATTGTTTTAATGGTTTATTTACCTCAACAAGTTAAATAAAATGCATCGTGGACTGACGTTATTATGACAGAAGAATTACCTCCAACCAAAAAACAGTTTTTATCAATTGCCCTTTCTTCAGGTTCAGAACCATAACTAGTAGTCAGTAATCAGAAACCAGAACCCTGTTCTCAGCGATCAGCGTTCACTTTAAAAGACTAGATGACGTAGTGGACGTAGCTTTCAATAAACGCATTTCTGACACACACACTCACACGTATATATAAAATAAAAAAAAAAATAATAATTAAAAAAAAAAAAAATATATATATATATATATATATATATAAATATCGGGTTAAATATCACATTCGCCTCTCAGCGCTAGGGATTCCTGGTTCGAATCCCCATCTAGGTGGAGTTTCCATGTTCTCCCCGTGTCCGCGTGGGTCTCCTCCGGGTGCTCTGTTTTCCTGGGTGGAGTTTCCATGTTCTCCCCGTGTCTGCGTGTGGTTCCTTCTCCGGTTCTCTTGTTTCCTCCCACAGTCCAAAAACATGGATCAAGGTCAATTGAGTTCTCCAAATTGCCCCATATAGAGTGTGTCTGTGTGAGTGAGTGTGTGCCCAGCACCCTGTCCTGGGTGTATCTGCCCAGCGCCCGAAACGTTCTCTTTATTTATTTTTTTATTTTATATTTTGGAAACATCCAGTATTAACACTATGGTCTTTGTTCTATAAACGTTCTTTGTAAATTCAGTCAGCTAAATTTAGGAGTTTTTAATAGTTTAATGGATTTTACTGATGTAAACATACAGTACCTGTGTGTATGTTCATTAGAACCCTCTGCTTTAATATGTTCTCAGGTTCTGGTGGGAAGGTGAACCCAATGATTATGAAAACAATGAGGACTGTGGCATCACAAGCTTTCGTTTGGCAAAATCGACCATTTCCACCTGGGCTGATTATCCCTGTGCGTTCCCTGTGGTTGGAATCTGTGAGATGTGTGACTTCAATCATATGAACCAAACTGTAAAAAACGTTTCTCTGTAATTATGCATTTTATTTTTGTCATTAAAGCATTTATTCCACATCTGCGTTGGGACTGACAGTATATCAGAGTCATGTGGATGTACATACAAACAGCATGGGCGTGGCCCACATCCCTTATTTTCATCAGGCCCATTGGCTGCACATTGACGGGTTTATACAGAGTTTAATAAACTAAACGCCCAACTGAAACAACGGTGTGAGATGTATAGATTAGAACAAGTTCAAAGGATCCAGTTCTAGTGATGATGTTTATGGTTAAAGAACAAGGAAGAATTAAAAAGCGATGACACAGGGAGGATATTTTGGGGAAGAAAAGAGAGTTATAATAATAATAATAATAATAATAATAATAATAATAATAATAATAATAATAAATTTTATTTATATAGTGCTTTTAGGGACCTCAAAGACGCTTTACAAAACAAATAAAACAGATAAACATTAAAATACATAAGACACATAGAACATTAATGCAGTTATAAAATAAGAAAAAGCTAAATTAAGAGTTAGGGTGACACGGGGGCTTAGTGGTTAGCATGTTCTCCTCTCAGTGCTAGAGATTCCCAGGTGGAGTTTGCATGTTCTCCCCGTGTCTGCGTGGGTTTCCTCCGGGTTCTCCGGTTTCTTCCCACAGTCCAAAAAAACACGGATCAAGGTCAATTGAATTCTCCAAATTGCCCCATATAGAGTGTGTGAGTGTGTGTGTCCAGCAACAGATTGCCCCCCTGTCCTGGGTGTAACCGCGCAGCGCTTAAAACCTTCTCCCCTGGATGGGCATGGTGAACCCACCCACCTCCTCTCCCGCGACCCTAATAGAGAATAAAGTGGAAGATAATAGATGAAGGGGGCATTTCTACAAACAACAGCTCACACATCCAGCACCAAAACCACAAGCAGATCATTATCTGAACTCATACAGTATGAGGAACCAGCTCTGCCTCAGCACAGGAACATCAACAAAAACAAAAAAACCCCAAAACCGAATTGCTTAATACCTGTAGCCTCGATCACGGAGAGAGAGAGAGAGAGAGAGAGGGGTTAAACTCAGTGTAGCAGTGAGTTACAGAGATATAGAGGTTAATTACAGCATGGCAGCCTAAAGTCACAGAAACATTTCATAAAAAAAAAAAAAATTAATACAGGACTCAAGATGAGCGCTATTTACGATGAAATTTACATGACGTTCCAGATGAACGACAATAACAGAATCATCATCAACTACCAGAAACCAGAGAACTCAGGTACTCCACACACCCACACACACACACACACACACACACACACACACTTACATGTTGTGACGATCGTGGAACAAAGGAAGGAGTCCAGAGTTCAAATCGTAGAGAGTTTATTCTCCAATATGCTCGGTTATAGACAAAGGTACTAAACCGAGATAGAAGCAGCGCGACCGCGATGAAGGCAATCGCTAGCGCCGCCAAGGAGAAGACTCAATAGCAAATCCGAGGTAATACAACAATCCAAAACACGAGAGCAGAAGGGTGAGTAATACACGAACCAACGCGAGGAGAAGAAGGAAACGGAAGCTATAAGTAGGGAGAAACCGGAAGTTAGAACTCTGGAGATGGAGGGCGGTCCTGAGCATGCGCGACGCGATCCCCAGGGTGGCCCACAGAGGGCACAGATGTGACATTACCCCCCCTCCTAGGGTGTAGAGAGGGTCTACCTTGCCGACGCGGACGACCCCTACCTCGAGGCGCAGGCTTCTCAGGATGCTGGCTATGGAAGTCCGAAATGAGATTGGGGTCCAAAATATCAGTAGCAGCAACCCAGCTGCGCTTCTCTGGACCAAAACCCTCCCAGTCCACCAGATACTGAATGGTAGAGCCCCGGCGACGAGAATCCAATAAAGAGGAAACAGAGTATACCTCCGGAAGAGAAGACGTCTGGGTAATGCTATTCTCTTGCAAGATAGATTCTAGGGGACCAGAAACAAAAGGCTTGAGAAGGGATGTATGGAAGACCGGATGTACACGATACTGGGGCGGAAGAGCTAGACGATAGGTTACCGGGTTGATCTGGCGAGTTACTTTAAAAGGTCCCAGAAATCGGGGAAGCAGCTTGCGAGAGCCCGACCGGCATCGAAAGTCCCGAGAATTTAACCAAACCATGTCCCCTGGTGAGTAAACCCGAGCCTTTCTTCTATGGCGATCCGCAAAAGATTTGTTACGTTGCAGAACACGTTCAATCCTTTGGTGAACCTGGCCCCACACGCTTTCACTCCGTCTAAACCAATCATCTACCACAGGTGAATTGGAGGGTTGAGCGTCCCACAGTGCAAAAGGTGGTTGGTACCCTAATATACATTGAAACGGAGTCAGGCCCGTGGCGGAGTGGCGAAGAGAATTCTGTGCAATCTCCGCCCAAGGTAAGAAACGTGCCCAATCGGCAGCATGATTAAGAGCAAAGATGCGTAGGAACTTACCCAATTCCTGGTTAGCTCTCTCACACTGGCCATTGCTCTCAGGATGATAACCAGAAGATAAGCTCACAGTAGTACCCAGTTTTTCAAAAAATGCCCTCCAAACCGCTGATGTGAACTGCGGACCCCGGTCCGACAATATGTCTTCCGGAATGCCGAAGATCGGAAACAAATGTTTAAACAGAAGCTCTGCAGTCTGTAGAGCAGAGGGAAGTGCTGTCAAAGGCAAGAAACGGACGGCTCTGGAAAAACGATAAATCAGCGTAACCACCGTCGTAAATCCTTCAGAGGAAGGAAGATCCGTAACAAAATCAATCGCCACATGAGACCAAGGGCGAGAAGGAACTGGCAACGGACAAAGTTTACCAGCAGGCAACACCTTGGGGGTCTTGCAGGCAGCACAAATAGAACACGACTTAACAACCCGCTGAACATCAGAGTTAAGAGTTTCCCACCAGTATTTACGTCGCAAGATCCGAATGGTACGATCAACCCCGGGATGCCCCGAACAAAGAGATGAATGTGCCCAAGTAATAAGGCGAGTACGGAAAGCTACAGGCACATAAACTAATCCCGGTGGAACATGCGGGGGAGCCGGAAACCCTTGTAAAGACCTCTTGATCTCTTGATCGAACTCCCAGTGTATGGAGTTAACAAAACAACTAGCAGGCAAAATGGGAGAATCATCCACCTGCTCCCCTCCACTATCCGTATGGAGCCGTGAGAGAGCGTCGGCCTGATGGTTGTGATGCCCGGGCCGGTAAGATATGGTGAAGTGGAAATTATTAAAAAATAATGACCACCTGGACTGACGAGCATTAAGTCATTTGGCCCCTTTTAAATACTCTAAGTTCTTGTGGTCCGTAATAACCACAAAAGGGTGGTTGGCCCCCATAAGCCAATGACGCCACTCCTCCAAAGCGATCTTAATGGCCAATAACTCCTTATCCCCAATACCATAATTACGCTCTGCTGGTGACAATTTACGGGACAAAAAGGCTACCGGATGGCGAACGGAACCACGAGAACCCTGGGACAAAACCGCCCCTACCCCAGTGGAAGAAGCATCAACCTCAACAAAAAATTGAGAATCCGGGTCCGGATGAGCTAAAAGGGGAGCCGAGCTAAACCTCGTCTTAAGCTCCCTGAATGCCCTATCCGCCTCAGCATTCCATTTCAGCTGTTGCGATCCTCCCCGAAGCAGGTTGGTAAGAGGGATAGCCAAGGAACTAAAAGATCTGATGAATTTTCGATAAAAATTCGCAAATCCTAAAAAACGCTGCAAATCTCGGATGGAGGAGGGCACTGGCCATTCCAGAATGGCCTTAACCTTACTGGGATCCATCATAAGCCCCTTGGCTGACAAAACGAAACCTAAGAAGGAAATGCTTTCCCGGTGGAACTCACACTTATCTGCACGCACGAAAAGGTGATTACGCAAAAGGCTACGAAGAACAGTAGCCACATGATGACGATGGGTGGTTAAGTCCTTAGAGAAAATGAGAATATCATCCAAATAAACCAACACAAAGTCCTCCAGAAAATCCCCTAAGACCTCATTAATAAATGATTGGAAAATGCCAGGAGCATTAGTGAGACCAAACGGCATAACTAAATATTCGTATTGCCCCGAAGATGTAACAAACGAAGTCTTCCATTCATCCCCTTCCCGAATGCGAACCAAATTGTACGCATTGCGTAGGTCTAACTTAGTAAAGATGGTGGCCCCCCTTAGTCTTTCCAGAGCCGAGGGTATTAAGGGAAGAGGATAGGCCATCCTACGAGTTGCCTGATTAAGGGTCCGATAATCGATACAAGGTCTTAGAGTGGAATCCTTCTTAGGAACAAAAAAAAACCCTGATGCCACAGGAGATTTAGAGGGTCGAATGATGCCACTCTTAAGGGACTCGGCAATATACTCCCTCATGGACCTATTCTCAGCAACCGTGAGGGGGTAAGGACTTACGCGTGGCAATTTCATACCCTCAATCAGATCAATAGCACAGTCCGAAACACGATGAGGTGGGAGAGAATTGATAGTCACAGACCCAAATACCTCCGCCAATTCCGTATACTCTGATGGAACTCCCACCGGAAGGCGATGGAAGGGGAGGTCCAAAGTGCGCGGCTAGAGCAGCGGGTACCGAAGGCAATGAGAAACACAATAGGGTGACCAATGTACAATATCCCGAGAAGCCCACGAGATAACAGGATCGTGTCGCTGAAGCCAAGGCAACCCTAATATAAGCGGAAAAGCAGGCAAAGAAATTAGTAAAAATGTTATGTCCTCCATATGCAGAGCACTAACCGTCAGAGAAATAGAAACCGTCCAATCATAAATAATACCCGGATGTAACGGACGACCATCCGCGGAGCTGACACGAATAGCTTGTTCTAATCTCACCGTAGGAATACCCCATTTATCCGCCAAAGTAAAGTCAAGGAAATTACCCTCAGCCCCAGAATCAAGAAGAGCAGTAGTAAAAAAAACTTTATCGAGACAGGTTAATTTAACTGAAATAACAAAAGGACGTTGCATGGACAAATGAAAAGTGCTCACCACAATGGAGTCCCGCGCAGCCGTAATGACATTAGGGCCCATATCAGACCTCTTACCCCAGCTGGAAGAACGTAATGAACACCGATGTCCACGAATATGACGATTCATATTACTAGCAGACAACTGAAAAGTGTCTCTAGGCGTCTTAGGATCCGGTGAAGTCGCCGTAGGAGTAGCGGTGGGAAGTGGTGCTGTGGAACGTAGAAACCTCCTTGCCTGCCAGAGCTGATCCAGACGGATGGTGGTGGTAATGATCTCTGATAGAGACTTGCCCTCGTCTCTAAATAACAGCTCTGCGGCGATCTCCTTCCTCAATCCCAAGCGATAAGCCACGAGTAAAGCCGCCTCATTCCAGCCACTGTGCACGGCTAACGTCTGAAATTCCAGGGCATACTCGGCGACCGAGCGTGCCCCCTGTCGAAGTTCAAACAGGACATCTCCCGCAGCGCGTCCCTGGCGCGGGTGAAAAAACGTACTCCGAAATCGTTTAATGAACAGTTCAAAATCGCGCGACTCGGCTGCACGAGCGTTCCAAAGAGCAGACGCCCAACTTCCTGCACGTCCCTGTAACCGCGAGATTATAAATGCGATCTTCTGTTCATCACTAGCAGGAGGACGGTTAGCGAAGTACAGTGAACATTGCAGCAAAAAGAGCTCACAAACCTCCGCATCTCCATCAAAGTGTACGGGCTCTGATACAGGAAGTGAATATGACGTCATCGGCGCGACGTTCCTCACGGAAGTATCGGAGATAAACAAAGCATCTGGAGAACTCGGTTCTTGGAGATGACCGCTTCCCAGCTGCTCCTGACGAACCAGCAATGAACTCATCGCTCTGGAGAGTTCAGCGGTCTCCTGCCGTAGTTCATCCAACAAACGTCCTTGCTCGCGCAGAGCGCAAGAGCAAACCGCCGATTCCGTCGCGTCCATGTTGGCGTTGGTTACTGTGACGATCGTGGAACAAAGGAACGGGACGGAGTCCAGAGTTCAAATCGTAGAGAGTTTATTCCCCAATATGCTCGGTTATAGACAAAGGTACTAAACCGAGATAGAAGCAGCGCAACCGCGATGAAGGCAATCGCTAGCGCCACCGAGGAGAAGACTCAATAGCAAATCCAAAGTAATACAACAATCCAAAACACGAGAGCAGAAGGGTGAGTAATACACGAACCAACGCGAGGAGAAGAAGGAAACGGAAGCTATAAGTAGGGAGAAACCGGAAGTTAGAACTCTGGAGATGGAGGGCGGTCCTGAGCATGCGCGACGCGATCCCCAGGGTGGCCCACAGAGGGCACAGATGTGACACATGTATTATATTACATTAACATTTACCAGACGATTTATTTCAAAGTGACTTACAAATGAGAGAACAACTCATTCAGTAGTTAAATAAAATCAAACCTGATCATAATCTGCCTTCCAAATTTAATCTTTTTAAGTTTAATGCTGTCCTGTTTTTTTATGTAGCCTGTGGGACATAAGGTCCCAGTGGAGAAAGAAATCAGAGGGGCACTAGGACCTAGCAGGAAGCGCTGCCGCTAGACCAATTAACGCAAGTATATATTGAGCTCCCTAGCAATCCGAAGCGGGCCAGCATTGGGAAAAGTGTGCTCCAAACGCCAGTCTGGAGTTTCCAACTGTTGTTCCTGCTTGTAGTAGGTGGGATTTACCCACAGGAGAAGTGTGCTCCGAACGCCAGTCTGGAGTTTCCGACTGTTGTCTTTGCTTGTGGTGTGTGGGATTCACAGGATCCGCAGGAGAAATGATGATTTTTAGCAATGTTGGTTAATGCCTGTAGAGCAGGGGTCTCAAAGTGCCGGCCCACAGGCCACGTCTGGCCTGCAAAGCAGTCTTATACGGCCCCTCAAGGGTTAACAAAATAAGCATTAAAAAAAAATTTTAATAAATAAATAAAAAAAGTATAATAATAATCTGGCTTGCAATTTGGTTTAATTATTTATACATTATTTTGTTAATTTTTATATTATATCTTAATTTGTAATGTGGTGTTTGTGTCTTTATTTTTGTGCTTACGCTGCGTTGCCTGGTGATTAGCGCCTGCTGCGTAAGCCCATCCCACTCGTAAGCTGAACAGTATAACAGTCACTGGTGTAGGCGTGTCTCTGGTGCTAATGAAAGACACAGAATCGTGTAGTAATAGGGTCTCTGAATCGCTTTACTCTTTTCCACATGTATCGTACATCTCTCGTGTGTCACACCTTTATTCGTCCACCCGCACGCATACCTTAAACATAGTGCCCATGTTACAGCACAACATTCTACAACTGGTTTATTGAAAACAGTGCTCAAACCCCAGTAAACGTACTGATGGTGTAACGCCGCGATGAAGATGATCACTGACACTCGGGAAACCAAACTCTCCAGAGAGGTAATCCATAGAACAGAAGAGAGGAGAGCGCAAACAGCGCGTTACCGAAGATCAGACGCAAACAGCCAACCAAACCGAACAGCGAGATAGAGAGATAAACAGAAAGTAGTAATCAGAACTCTGGAGAAGAACTCTGAAGGGGAAGGGGAATAGCAGGTACAGAAGGTAAAGTGGATGTGACACTACGCTATGCATGCGCTCACCATTCCCAGCATAAACATTTTGTTAGCAAAAATGTCACTTTCGAAACTCTCAAAAAATAAAAGAAAAGTTATGTTGGAAAAAAAGTACATATGTATGTGAAAAACTCTTCTCAACTGTAAAATTTTATAAATCCAAGCACAGATCCAGACTGACCGATGCCCCTCTCCAGTCCATCATCAGAGTGTCCACTGTAAACTCACTTAAAGCAAATGTGGCTCGTTTGTGTCAGAAGAAGCACTGTCAGGTTTCTGGTAGCAAGCACTGAGCAAACACAGAATGTATTTGAATTACAATATGTGTACATAGTTATTATATGAATTAGGGGTGTATTCAACTAAGGATTTTCATAGTCGAATCTGATTCATCAGATTTTCCCTATAGTCGACTGATAGTTATAGAATCAGTTAAAATTTCACCACAAGATGGCGCTATAAGCGTGGTTTTTAAAAAAGATTTCTTTAAATATTTTACTTGTTATTTTACTTGCACGGTAAATGGGATCCCCGTTCTGGACTTTTTTCCACTTCAAAGGAAAAACCTAAAAAAAAATAAAAACCTAAAAATTAGGATGATTTTATTTGACAAAAGGCTATATATATAACGAAAACAAAGACATTTCATGTAAAAACTAATGCTTAGCAGCAGCCATGGGCACCCCCATGTGGTCAAAATGGTACATTCGACTATGAGGTTCATAGTCGACTACGGTTCTCCGAATCGAATCGTTGAATCAGCGAATATTGCAACTCACCCCTAATATGAATTGTTATTTTCAATTTTCTTACTGCTTTTTGTTGCAATTCTTTAATCTGGCCCCTCATCGAAAACACAGCCTGGTTAGTGGCCCCCAGTTAATTTGAGTTTAAGACCCCAGTTCTAAATAAAGGAATAAATAAAGGAAACCGGCCTCACATGGTGACTGATCACATGTTAAAATAGAATGTGGCTTTCAGACGAGCAATAAACAGAGCTCAATATATATAATGATGATCCACACAACCAGTGTTCCATGGTTCTGTGATTTAGAATTATTTATGTTTAGAACACGGTGCAGCTGCACTATATAAATATATAGCAGCAGCAAGATGAGTGAAGGAGCGACAGCAAACTCAGCTACATCTCAGGGAAAGCTTTAATCTACCTTTCTGCAGGCTCATTTAATATTTGTGTGACGATCACGAAACAGAGGAACGGGCCAGAGTTCAACGCAGAGAATGTTTATTAGTAATAATACTTGGTAGGTGACTATGGACCAAACCAGAACCGAAGCTGCGCTTCCGCAATGAAGACAATTGCCAGCGCCGCTGAGAAGAGAACACAACAGCAAATCCTCAATAATCCAAATACAAGAGCAGAAGGGTGAGTAAACACGAGCCAACGCGAAGTGAAACCGAAACGAAAGCAATACATAAGGAGAAAACAGAAAAGACAATTAGAAAAGCGGAAACGGAACAAAGTGAAGTGAAGACCGAAACGAAAGCAATACATAAGGAGAAAACAGAAAAGACAATTAGAAAAGCGGAAACGGAACAAAAGTTAGAACTCAGGTGATAGGGGGCGGTCCTGAGTCTGCGAAAGGCAATCCCAGGATCGCCCACAGTGGGCACCAATGTGACAATTTGTTTGATTTTAAACACATTACATTTTAGTTAGATATCATTACCTTGCTGACTGTTGCGTCTAAATTACATATAGACATTGTAACAGGTGCCTAGGGTTTTAGTTTTGTGTTTTAGTCTCGTTCTGTCACGTTAATTAACATTCTGTGCGTATTTAGTTTAGTTAATTAACGTCGTCTTGTGATTGGTTTGTTTTGTGCACATGGTCTGGGGTCGTTTTGTATATATGTCCATTGTTTTTTGTCACCGGTGCTGGTCGTTGGGTTCTTTGTCACATAGTCTCTTATGTACCTCATGTTTTTGGTGTTACTGCACCTTTAAATAAATCCTGTTTCTGTTACCTGCGTGCCTGGCTCCCTTCAGCGCGTTAAATACGCCGGTTTTGCGCGTCCGATGCGCTTCCGCTTCTGCCCGAGGTAGACTATCGTGACAGAACGACCAGCCAAGGAAATTTGGGGAGTCCAGAGCCCAGGTAAGCTTTTCTAAATTTTTCTTTGCGGGGGGCGTGTAGCCTCGTACTCGCGGCGCGTTCCGCTGTGTCCGCGAGTGCGCTGCTATGCACAGTCCGCCGTCCCGGAGCCGTAAGGACGGCTCTTACAGTGTAATGTCTATGAACGATTATGACTCTGATGATGAGTGGATGTGGAGGTACGGGTATGCTGTGCTCTGCGCTGAGGAGGGCCTGGACTTGGTTCAGGTGTCCGATGACGAGGGCGAGTCGTACCTGTATGGGCATATTCTGCCCATACGCACCCTCCGCAACTCTGAGGAGTTCTGGACGGACGCTCCGGTCCAGTTTGTTAAACCCCACGCGGCGAAATCCAGACGCAGAGCGCGCCGACGCGGTGCTAAGACGCAGCGTGCGCGCAGCGCGGCTGCCGAGCGCGGTACGTGTTCTGCGGGTACGTGTTCTGCGGGGCAGTCACGTGACGCATCCGCGCCGGACCGCGCTGTGTCTGGATCGCGCTGCGAGGGGGCGGTACCGGAGCCAACACTCGGGGGGGTAAATGTGGATCTGTGTACCCCTGTCTCGTGTGTCCAGTCCGTCTTCCCCATGTCCGAAATGTCTGTGTATTTTTGTATTGCGGTGGGGGTGTACCTGTTTTGTGTGCAGGATGGCGAGCCCGAGGTGCCCGGCGAGGTCCGCCCAGCGTGCGTGCCCGCCAAGGTCCTGCCAGCGTGCGTGCCCGCCGAGGTCCTGCCAGCGTGCGTGCCCACCGAGGTCCTGCCAGCGTGCGTGCCCGCCAAGGTCCTGCCAGCGTGCATGCCCGCCGAGGTCCTGCCAGCGTGCGTGCCCGCCGAGGTCCTGCCAGCGTGCGTGCCCGCCGAGGTCCTGCCAGCGTGCGTGCCCGCCAAGGTCCTGCCAGCGTGCGTGCCCGCCGAGGTCCTGCCAGCGTGCGTGCCCGCCGAGGTCCTGCCAGCGTGCGTGCCCGCCAAGGTCCTGCCAGCGTGCGTGCCCGCCGAGGTCATGCCAGCGTGCGAATCCGCTGAGGTCCAGCCAGCATGCGTGCCCGCCAAGGTCCTACCAGCGCGTGTGCCCATCCCGAAGTCCGTGGGCGTCACGCCGCCCATCCCGAAGTCCGTGGGCGTCACGCCGCCCATCCCGAAGCCCAGGGGCGTCACGCCGCCCATCCCGAAGCCCAGGGGCGTCACGCCGCCCATCCCGAAGCCCAGGGGCGTCACGCCGCCCATCCCGAAGCCCAGGGGCGTCACGCCGCCCATCCCGAAGCCCAGGGGGCATCACGCCACCCATCCCGAGGTCCAGGGGCCGCACGCCGCCCAGCCCGAGGTCCAGGGGCAGCACGCCGCCCAGCCCGAGGTCCAGGGGCAGCACGCCGCCCAGCCCGAGGTCCAGGGGCCGCACGCCGCCCAGCCCGAGGTCCAGGGGCCGCACGCCGCCCAGCCCGAGGTCCAGGGGCCGCACGCCGCCCAGCCCGAGCAGCAGGGGCCGCACGCCGCCCAGCCCGAGGTCCAGGGGCCGCACGCCGCCCAGCCCGAGCAGCAGGGGCCGCACGCCGCACGCCCCGCCGCCAGGGGGCGTCCGCCTCGCCACGTCGCCACAGGGCGCCCGCCTCGCCCCGCCGCCAGGGGGCGCCCGCCTCGCCACGCCGCCCGTGGGCGTCCGCCGGACCACGCCGCCAGGGGGCGCCCACCTCGCCACGCAGCCAGAGTGCGTGGCCATCTCCTCGCCCGATGTGGGCGTCCACCGGACCACGCTGCCAAAGGGCGTGGCCTACTCCTCGTCCGACGGGGGCGCCCACCTCGCCACGCAGCCAGAGTACGTGGCCAACTCCGTGCCCGACGTGGGCATCCACCGGAACACGCAGCCAGTCAGTTGTGATCCGCCGTGGGCGTCCATCTGACTTTGCAGCCAGAGGGCGTGGCCCACTCCTTGTCCGCCGAGGCCGTCCACCGGACTTTGCAGCCAGAGGGCGTTCGGCACCCCGCTCAAGCCCCGCTCAAGGAGGGCGGAGGACCCCCCCCCCCCCCCCCGGACTGTTTTTTTTTTTCTCTTGGTCACGTCCCCCCGTTGCGCGACCGCAGGGGCGGTGGTAATGTAACAGGTGCCTAGGGCACCTGTCACCTGTTTTGTGTTTTAGTCTCGTTCTGTCACGTTAATTAACATTCTGTGCGTATTTAGCTTAGTTAATTAACGTCGTCTTGTGATTGGTTTGTTTTGTGCACATGGTCTGGGGTCGTTTTGTATATATGTCCATTGTTTTTTGTCACCGGTGCTGGTCGTTGGGTTCTTTGTCACATAGTCTCTTATGTACCTCATGTTTTTGGTGTTACTGCACCTTTAAATAAATCCTGTTTCTGTTACCTGCGTGCCTGGCTCCCTTCAGCGCGTTAAATACGCCGGTTTTGCGCGTCCGATGCGCTTCCGCTTCTGCCCGAGGTAGACTATCGTGACAGACATGTTATATATAATATAATAACTACCATATTGTTTACATGAAAAAACACAAAGTACTTACATTTTTACATACACTCATCTTGCAGTTTTAAAAGCTTCAACATGAAACCACAGAACTTTATTCATCACCTTTATTCTTCATTCTCACTTCTCACATGCACATTCAGCCTCCTACTGTGTCACTTCCTGTCCTCACACATATGTCTGCTTTTCTGATGAACCAGACTTCAGCTCATATACCGGGTCACATGATCTGTCAGTTCATCTACATCTTTCCTGAAAGGCCCAGAGGTGGCTACAATTAAACTGTTCTCTGTTCCAGTACCCTGCAGGATCTGCCCCTTTTAGTTCCGCTGCTCTAGTCAGTGATGCCGGAGTCACATGATGCACTGTGTCAATCAAACTCTGGATGAACCCATTCAGATCACTTATGAGTCACACCTCAGCTACAAATAAACTTTAGTATTAAATAAACAAAACCAAGAGGTTGAAATATAAACTGCGTTTGTTGGTTATCTGTGGAAATTGTTCCTGTGGCTGAGATACTGTAAACACAAGTTCCCCAAACACTGTAACAAGAACATGAGAACCAACAGGTTTATTAAAAGCACAGAACATTTGGTTATCTGTAGAACCTTTAAGATATTGAGACGGCGTGAACTCAACTGAGAGTCACTTACTGATCACACTGCACGAGAAATAAAGATTTAGTGAATTTAGTTACATAAAACAGGATGGAACCTGGATTTCTATTGGACTGGCGGTCCTGCAGGACACCTTTTAAGGACTTATATAGTTTTCAATGATTAAATATGGGTCACATGATCACTACACAATCTGTACATGGCTGTTCTACACTGTTGATGCTGCCCCTCCACCCCCTCAAATAACTCAATGTAAAATCTGTAACAATTCATTTCTGTTTCATGTTGTGTGATTGCAAAACACAAAAAACAGTCAGGGGAAGTGTTTATTTTTAAAAAGCCATAAACATGTACTGATCTAATGATATCATGTGTATTTGTGGACATACCCTCGGTAACAGTCTGCACTTCCTGTAACGTCTCCAGAAGGTTGAGTCTCTTGAAACCACTGTATTAACTGTGAGCTGCTGCACAGCAACAGATCAGCAAAGTGAGTTTTGTTTTACGATGTCTGGAACGCAGTATTTGTACTATGATAGCTTATTGGATCTGACAGACAAGAGAATCGAGAAGGTGGTTGATATTTATGAGAGTATTGAGATTTGTACAGCTGACGACTCTGACACAAAGGTCAGGGGTGCAAACACCAATGAAAACCTACAGCCTCAACACACAGGTAACCCTACTTACATATTCATTTTTCAGGTTTATTAGTTTATAAAGCGCTTTATTCTTTATTTAGCCTTTAATTAAACAGTGTATTTCTATAGAGCATGGGCTCAAAGCAGCTGCACCGTGTTCTAAACCTAAATAATGCTAAATCACAGAACTGAATCACAGAACCATGGAATACTGGTTGTATCATTATATACATTGGGTTCTGTTTATTGCTCGTCTGAGAGCCACATTCTATTTTAACATATGATCAGTCACCATGTGAGATCAGTTTCCTTTATTAATTTCACACATATACACACAAGCACATTAATACAGACACACACATATACACACATGCACATCAATACATATACACACACATGCACATCAATACACACATACACATATACACACATGTAGTGCTACTGTATGTCTGTGCATTTTCCTCTAGGAGCTGATTGGATCAGATGTTCCAGACTGATCACAGGCTGTCTGGTGTTGTCCATTCTTCTACTGATGTCCGTTATACTGCTGTTAATTAAATACACCTCCATGACAACGGAAAACATCCAATTACAGGCCAGATACAATAACCTGAGTACTGAAAACAACCAATTACAGACCAGATACAACAACCTGAGTACTGAAATCATCCAATTAAAGGAGAAGAAAGATGAATTAAAGAGGCTGATATGTAAACTGGGTATGTGATTCTTGTCTTTCATACAGATGTCAATATGAATGATAGTTTAGTTGATTAGTTTTGTTAAAAATAAAAGATACATGAATTCAGTTTATTTTTCATTATTGTAGGTTATCAATTTCACTCATTTTTCTATAATACATTTAGGAAAATACTTGCAGTATACAGGGAAGTATGGGTGGGTGGTTTAGGATATGTATAAGGACAGTGAGACAGTGATGAGATTAGGGCTGCAACTAACGATTATTTTGATAATCGATTAACCGGTCGATTATTTTTTAGATTAATCGATAAATCGGCTAAATTAAAAGTATTTCCCATGTCTTTACACTACATTTAGCTATTTAGCATATGCTTTTATCCAAAGCAACTTACAAATGAGAACATCACAAGTCAGTAGCTATGACGAAAATCAGCTACTGTAGATTTATTTAGCAGGTCAATTACTGTCTGGTTTTATTTACAGTATGAGTTGAAGGCACCCAAGTAGCCCAAAGAGCAATTAAACACAAATCTCAAACACACTGGCACAATATGTACTGTAGCATAGTGTGAAAAAAATACTAAATTATATACATTTCTGTAGCTGTAATAGGTTACCAAACCCCCATCATTCCCATAGAGTGCAGTGTCTTCACTCATATTTTGTGAAATATTAAAACGTGAAGCTTGATCACTATCAAGCTACCACCATAATTTTCACCATTGTGTACAAGTTGTATGTATTTATAAAGCATATTTAAACTCTGCTTATGCTAATTAAATGAAAATAAAAATTAACACACATTCTCCATCACTGTCATTATAAACAACCAAATACAGCAAAGTCGTGCTCTGGTTCTCATAGTGAGTGCACCATTACGTTAATTCACTTCAAAACTAAAGAACCTCGGGATGTTGTAGTGATTTACTCGGCTGTTGAGCTCCTTCATCCTCATCAGTGACTCCAACATGTTTAGTTTCAGGTGGTGTATCATCACCGTGATGCTTTGTGCAGGTCAATTCATTTTCGCAGAGCTCGCATGTTCCACATTCTTTATTTGTGTGAAGCGTGAAGTGCTCCCGCAGTTTTAATAATTTAAACGTAAGCTTTTTTTCTGTGTTTCTGTGTTTCATTTGTACGATTTATCAGCAGATTCCGCCTCGTTCTGTTCAACCCACTATTTTTTTTCCAGCGTTGTTGAAGCGCTGCAGGTGAACTAAGAGGTTACGACATTGTGAGTAACACGGAAATCATGCGACCCAATGAATCCATAACCATCGTTATCGACGCTTTGAATAATCAATTTTTATCGATTTTATCGATTCGTTGTTGCAGCCCTAGATGAGATGTACGGTAGGTTAAATGTACAAAATGATGGAGAATGTGGAAGAGAGGCGAAGAAGAGAGTGTGAGCAAGGTGGTGTAAAGATGCAGGAGTGATCTGTGATAGACGAGTATGACGAGCACGAGATGAGTAAGACCTGCGATGTTCTACGACCTGGAGAAAGTAGCTCTGACCAAAAGACAGGAGAGGAAGCTGGAAGTAGCAGAGATAAAGATCATGTGATTCTCTTTGGGAGTGATGAAGATGAAGATTAGGAAACAGTTTATTAGAGGGATGGTACAGGTAATGAGAATGAGGGCTTCAGGGATTAATCAAGCTTTAAAGGATACAGCATGGAACCACCAGGAGGGAGGAATGAGGTCAAGAGGAGGTCAATGGATGTCAAGGTAAATTGAATGCTTGAAATTGCCCCATATACTGTGTGTTTGTGTGAGTGAGTGTGTGACAAGTGATAGATTACAGTTCTGTCCTGGGTGTGTCTGCCCAGCACCCGAAATGTTCTCCCCTGGATGGGCATGGGACCCCCCACACAACCCTGTGACCCTTGTAGAGGAATAAGCCAAAGATAATTAGATAAATTAATGAATGATTGTAACTGTTATATATTATATACATATACTTTTGTTATTACTGTGTATGTATAATTAGACATGTGATAATTGTTTAATTTGTTTCAGGTTCTGGAGTGCTGGACAACCCGATGATTATAATAAAAATGAAGACTGTGTTATTACTAGTAACGACAAATTAAAATCCACCTGGAATGATATTCCCTGTAATTACACTAGGAATGTAATTTGTGAGATGTGAGATGTTTAACTGAACTGAACATAAGAACAGAACTTTTCATAATGATTTCTTTGTATTAAACATTTTTATTCTTAAAGCATTTATTCTACTGTTGTGTTGTGGGAGTGTGATTGATGATAGTGTGCTTTATTTACTTTAGAGCAGGGGTTCTCAACGGGTTCCCACCCAGAACCCACATGTTCTCATGTTCATTAAATCATGATCCACATTTATAGAACACAAACCAAACACATTAACTTTCAAAAGATGTTGCTGAACTTATGCTGCGCTGCTTATGGCTGTATAACAGTATGTTATGTATATGTGTGTGTGTGGGCGGGGGGGGGGGGTGATTTTCTCAATAAATTGTCTTCTACTTTTATGGAATAGTTGTATCAGGATCTTTCATCCAAAATAAAAACACCACAAAACAATTTAGGGACATTAAAGTAACGCTATTTGGGTCTGTGGATGTTTGTGAGCCGGACAAACGGGATCACATTTAGTGTTGCCACCTTTTAATAATGAGAATAAGACACGCCCACATCATTTTGTAAATCTTGTGCAATTCAGCTGTTTGTCTAAATTACACTGTATCCCTCGGAACACATGACTGCGCTAATTATTAAGCACAGAGTACCATAGTTATATATCCAGTATTAAAGGTTTATTTTTATCACCTATAGCTGCTCACATTCTCACATGCAGATTCAGCCTCTTTGTCATTTCAGGTTCTGAGATAAAAAATAAAATAAAAAAAACATTAAAAAAATAGCCAGGGGAGTGTATGTTTTTAAAAAGCACCGAAAATGAACTGATGTAATGACGTCATGTGTATTTGAGGACATCAGCAGCCTTACCAAGAGCTCAACTATCGAAGATTCTTACACACAAATACTACACAACAACTGTCTCAGTTCCTGGAATGGAAGTGCCGAACGTGCACATTTTAGAGGCGTTCTTGTGGTTCAGGTCAGGCTGACAACCTGACTTTAACCGTCATTCGTCTATTCTGCGATCCTCGCCTACCCCCAGTCACCACGTACCCATATTTACTGAACTTTGAGCTCTGTGTTCTGTTTGTATTCCTTCATGATCAACACAAAACTACCACCCAAGAAAACAAAAGGGAAACCCTGAAATCCTAAATGACATAAAAACGTAAAACTGAAAACTAAACATAACTCTAGCAACCAACAAGCTCTGCTCTGCACGTGGACCCTGGCAAACAGGGTAACAGCGATAAACCGCGGAATCTGGCAACCGAGAACCCGCGCGCAGACCCTAAACTCTCGAGCTATAGCAAACTATAGCCGCGCATAACTAACATATCTGGCAACCGGACAACAAACGGCGCTAGACCCGCAGGAACTCGCCTACATAAAAGGAGCCAAAACTTAACCGCGCAACACGCGCACAAGTTAAATAAACTGAAAACCAGGGGCGTCGTTAGACCTGGGGTCTATAGCTATTGCCCCGGGTGTTTGGTCAGTTGCCCCGGATCAAATGAGAACAGCTTTCTCTGCAGCCTCTCCTCCAGCAGCGGGACCGAACGATGGAGTCACCATCAGCTGTTTGTGTTTCTAAACTCTGTGTGTGTGTGTGTGTGTGTGTGTGTGTGTGTGTGTGTGTGTGTGTGTGTGTGTGTTTTGTGTGTGAGAGAGAGAGAGAGGGAGACGTTTTTTGCCAGTATCGGGAGAAAGTTACCGTAATAACTGTATGTTGGCTGTAAAGCGCAGCTTCTCAAGATTTCATAAACCGTCAGATTTTTTCTCAAGGCGCAAACTGTCGCAGAGTTACGGTATTTCAAAGCAAAACCTTAAAAGTGTCTCATCGTAAAACGGATTCATGCTTTTCTGCCGAAGCTCAGGTTCGTTATTCAAACATTTTCATCCAAAACCATCATTTATTAGAACTGAATGTGCTCTCCACTGCTGACAGACATATTTCATGTTATCTAATTTTATTCAATATAACTAATAAATGATCAAACAAAATGAATATAACAGTTTGAAAAATGGATAAATACACTCATGAATGGACTTTTTAAAGAGGACAGAGTGGGGAATGAGGGATCTGGGCTAAAGCCCCTGATGTTTCTAAACCCTAAAAACGCCCCTGCTGGCAACCGTAACCCAACCTCGCTAGTCGCACATAAACCTACACAGAAAAAAAACCAAACTAAATTTCACCGCCTAACCCGCGCAGAAAAAAACCCAATCTGGCAACCGTAACCAAACGTCGCTAGTCTGGAGAAACGTGCCTCTTGGGTTCTCGAGCGGCAGCCGCGCAAAGCGCACATCAACGACCGAATCTGGCAACCGAAAGACAGCGCGAGCGCAGCGGCAAACTACCCCCTCTAACTACCCCACGGGCTGCACCAGACACCCAAACCGAAACCGAAACTGAACTTCCGCGATGCATCCTGTCCGACAACCTGACGAGCTGCAGAACCAGGCGGCGGCCTAACAGCAGCCCCTTCACATACTTATTTATTGACGTTATACCTCACTTAAATAAAAGCTTGTTTATTTTTTTTGTGTTAATATTTTTTGTTTTTAATATATTTCAGCTGTTTGTCTAAATTACACTGTAATCCTCAGAACACATGATTATTAATTATTAAGCACATTCTCAAATGCATATTCACCATTTTTTGTCATTTCAGGTTCAGAGATAAAAAAACACAAAAAAATAGCCAGAGGAGAGTAAGTTTTTGAAAAGACTGAACATGTACTGATCTAACGATGTCATGTGTATTTGTGGACGTACCCTCAGTGTAACAGTCAGCACTTCCTTTAACATCTCCAGAAGGTCCAGTCTGTTATAATCATTTCATTGACTGTGAGCTACTGCAGAGCGACAGATCAGCAGAGTGAGTTTTGTTTTATAATGTCTGGTAAGCAGGAGGTGTGTGATGACGCTTTGGACCTGACAGACAAGAGAATTGAGGTCTGTGTGGATGTATTTCTGTTGCTAATTGGTTGATCTTTGTTTGTTTGGTGTCCTTGTTGTCAGGGTGTTCTTGTGACTTCCTAAGAGCACATCACAATACACACATCATCTGTTTAAAAAAATAAAAATAAAAACACACCCCTACAGGATATGGCTGCTTTAGTATGGAGTGATTTCACTGTTAAAATTGTCACATATGTCGTTTGGTAATTAGACTTAATGCACCGATGAACAATTGATTTAACATCGTGCGCATGCGTGAACACATGCAGTTTTCAGTGTTGCCAACTTCTCTGCTTTTTTGCTAAATTAAGCAACTTTTCAGAAAACCTACTGGAAATTTTTTTCAGAAAACCTACTTTTAAACTAATAGCAACAAATCTAGCGACTTTTTCTGGTGATTTTGGAGACTTTGCGGTGAACACGTGTTATTGTGGTTAGATCCCTGTTGTTACACCTACCTTCCTCTAGATGGCACTAGTAATATTGTGGTTGATGTGAGTGATTCAGTAAAGTCGGTGTTCTCATGACGCTGGAGGGCACGATGAGCTGCTACTGAGATCTCGCGAGAGCTGTGCGTGAGTAATGGCGACATAGAGGTAAAAATATACAGCAACAGGTAAAACAAGCCAATATATTTAAATCAATATACATATATAAATATATACAAAGTATCTAAAGTATATCTATATATACTAACTGGACGAGGAAACCTTGGCCAGTTTGGAAAGTTACGTGGACGAGTGCTTTGAAAACATCGTGTTGGGTAAGTTAAAAACATGAGCACACCAACCTCCAAACGCACTCGTTCAGAACGTGCATCAAGCGGATCCACACTATCCCCGGAAAAAAGCTTCAATGAAGTCCTGGATTCCATCGACAAGAAGTTATCCAGTCTGGATACCCGGCTCGCCTTGGTGGAAATTTTACACCAAGAATTCCAAAAACTAAGAGAATCTTTGGAATACAGTCAGGAGCAGGTTGTGTCACTCGCTGCTGAGAACAAAGTGCTGCGGGACAACGTCAAACAGCTGTCCGAAGGGATGAATAAAATATCTGACGAAAATAGGAAAATGAGAGAATCCATCCTCGATTTACAAGCACGAAGCATGAGGGACAACCTGGTTTTCAGTGGGATTGCCGAGCGAGCTGAAGAGGACGCAGAAACTTCAGTTCGCGAGTTCATCCAGCAACAGCTGAAACTTCCATCTGAGACGGTAAAAAACATCACTTTTCATCGTGTTCACCGGCTCGGCGGCAAAAAGCCCGATAACAAGCGCCCTCGACCTATTGTTGCTAAATTCGAGCACTTTAAACAGAAAGAGCAGGTAAGGAGTCAGGGCAGAGAGCTGCGTGGTACACATTACAGTGTGAATGATCAATTTCCTAAAGAAATTCTCGATAGGAGGCGAGTATTATTCCCAATCAGAAAAAAATATATTACTGAAGGTATCCGAGCTACAGTGGCTGTAGACAAACTATATGTCAATGGTCAGCTGTACAGGGATAGAGAGGTCACCCCGTGGCTTTATTAGGATAAACCTGAGTAATATTAGGATAGCTTAGGTTAGTCCGAATATATAAAGTATTTAGTTAAACAGCAAACTAACTGGTAAAGATAAACAACGCACAGCTCTGTATAATGCTTTCACTGATGGAGGTGAACAGGGTCAGGGCTGTGTTTTTGTTTTTTTCCTTCTTTTTTCTTTCTCTTGTTCTATCATTTCCTTCTGTTAATACACCTTTCTCTCACTTTTTTTTCTTTCTCCTTCTTTTTAAAAAGCATGCGAAACCACACACACAAATACTTCACAAGGCAACCCTATATATCTCATTTTCTTTCACATCCAACACCCTTTTAACTTTTATTTCTCTGGTATCTGACACTGCATTTAAGTTTCCAATTTGGCAAACACAAGCATTAACATTGCATATAGTTGAGTCTCTCTATCTCTAATGGACATGCATGGTTCAACTTTAACCACATCCTTTACTCAAATCACACTAACGCCACTATGAGCACAATAAGATTTGTCTCATGGAATGTTAATGGAGCCAGTACACAACAGAAAAGAATTAGTATACTTAACCAGCTTAAAAGACTAAAGGCAGAGGTTGTCTTATTACAGGAGATTCATAAATCTGCCACAACTGCAGATGATCTTAAATCATCAGAGTATCCTGTTGTGTTCTCTGCTTGTTATAGCTCAAGACAAAGGGGAGTAGCAATATTAATACACAAAAATATTAATTATTCAATAATAGACACAGTCACAGACCCAGAGGGTAGATATATAATAATAAAGTTATCTATACATAATCACAAGTTATGTCTAGTCAGCATATGCGGTCCAAACATCGATAATAACTCTTTCTTTCACAATTTCTTCTCTACACTATCTGATCACTCGGATTGCTCACTACTTCTTGGAGGTGACCTCAACTTTGCTCTAAACGAAGACATGGACAGACTTAGCACAGCAGGAACTCAGCGCAGTTGGCAGTCTATAAACATAGTCACACAATACATGTATGATTATGGACTTTGCTACGCATGGCGATCTTTTCACCCAAACCAACGAGAATATACTTTTTTCTCACATGCTCATCACTCTTACTCTCGTCTGGATTACTTTTTAGTTAGTAACACATTGTTGGCTAACATTGCAGACACCGAAATACATTCTATGGCTGTCAGTGATCATGCTCCTATCTCTTTAATAATCCAGAAAGAAATTCTAAAAAATATAAATTGGAGACTTAATACATCATTGCTCAATGATGTAGATTTTATCAAATATTTTAAAGAAGAATGGGCCTTATACTTAGAGCACAATGATTTACCTGGAATGCCTGCGTCTATTCTCTGGGAAACAGGGAAAGCAGTAATGAGAGGTAAAATAATATCATTCTCATCACATAAAAAGAAAAAAGAAACTAAACATATTCAGGAATTAGAAGAAGTCATTAAATTATTAGGAGCCCCTCAAGACGAGGGAATCTTGGACAAATTGCGCAAAGCAAAATTAGAATTAAACGAACTTACCAAAAATAAAACTAAATTCCTAATCCAAAGACTTAGAATAGATAACTTTGAACATGGAAACAAATCAGGCAAATATTTAGCGAACCAGCTCAAAATTAATAAGGAAAAAACAACCATATCTGGTGTTAAAGACATAACTGGGAACATAGTTTATGATCCTGAAAGCATAAATAATATTTTCAGAGACTTCTACACAGCTCTATATTCACCCCAGATAAACCCATCAGATACAGACATTAATCAATTTTTAGATAAAATATCACTACCCAAATTATCCAGTAGTCAAGTAATAGAGCTGGACTCCCCACTGACAGCAGCTGAACTTCAAAAAGCCCTCCAAAGCATGCCTAATAATAAGGCTCCTGGGCCGGACGGATTCCCGGCAGAATTCTACAAGAAATTCTGGAATATCTTAGGACCAATATTTTTACAGAATGCTGCAGGAAACGGAGCAAAATGGTAGACTTCCCAAAAATATGAACTCTGCCAACATCAGTCTCCTGTTGAAACCAGGCAAAGACCCTGTACTTCCTACCAGTTACCGTCCTATATCCCTTATTAATGTAGATCTCAAAATAATTTGCAAGGCCCTTTCAAAAAGACTGGAGAAGATAACTCCACTCTTAATACATTCTGACCAAACTGGCTTTATCAAGGGAAGGCATTCATCTATAAATACACGCAGATTATTTAATTTAATAGATTATTCGTATAGTAAAAACATTGCAACTGCTATATTGTCCCTAGATGCAGAAAAAGCTTTTGATAGAGTAAACTGGAAATTCTTATTCACAACCTTGCAAAAATTTGGCTTTGGAAACTACTTCATTAATTGGTTAAAAATGTTATATAGCTCACCAATGGCATGTGTTAGAACAAATAACCAAACATCCTCTAGCTTTTGTCTCCAAAGGGGCACTCGGCAGGGTTGCCCACTTTATCCGTCATTATTTGCTATTTTCATTGAGCCTTTAGCGACTGCTATCAGGCAAACTACAGATATTAAAGGCATACAATGCAAGAATATAGAACATAAAATTAGTCTCTATGCTGATGATGTTTTACTTTTTCTTCAACATTCGGAGAACTCTCTATCTCAGGTTATTACATTAATTAACTCTTTTTCAAAAGTATCAGA
The DNA here is from genome assembly GCA_019802505.1 of Corydoras sp. C115. Classification (NCBI taxonomy): domain Eukaryota; kingdom Metazoa; phylum Chordata; class Actinopteri; order Siluriformes; family Callichthyidae; genus Corydoras; species Corydoras sp. C115. The sequence goes on along the minus strand of JAFMOC010000515.1, from coordinate 95,076 downwards.
TTATTCTATAAATTGGTTAAAGTCTACAGTTCTTCCAATAAACTGCTCATTTAACAATACTCTTACTACCAAACTACACTCAGGTAACATTGTATATTTGGGTATTAATATTTCTCCTAGATTGGAAGACTTAGTAAAACTGAACCACATTCCGCTCTTAAAGAAAATTGAAGATGATCTCAATAGATGGAAATCACTACCCATATCACTCATGGGAAGAGTTGCCTCAATTAAAATGATGGTACTACCTAGATTAAACTATTTATTCTCAATGACTCCAAATAAACCCCCACCGCACTGGTTTAGATCATTGGACTCGATCATCTTAAAATTCCTTTGGAAAAACAAAACCCCACGTATTAGCTTAAAATCATTACAGAAAACTAAAGCCAAGGGAGGTCTAGAACTTCCTAACTTTTATCATTACTTCTTAGCTAACAGGTTACAATATATTTCAAGATGGTTAAAACACAGCCCATTAGATGAATCCTGGCTAGACATTAAACAAGCTTTATGTCAGAATATAAAAATTTCGGATCTTCCATTCATCAGCCCAAATATAAAACGACATGTATGCTTTAAAAACATTAATATAAGCTCATCCCTGACAGCATGGTGGGAGTTTCTTAAAATGATTAAGTCTTCAATAATCCCATGCAAAAAAACACCCATCTGGAACAATCCTGACATCCTACAACAAAATACTATGTTAAACTTCCCAAATTGGAGAAGTAACGGAATTGAATACCTGGAACATATTTTTGAGGGCATAGATTTTATACCATTTGACAGATTAATAACACAATATGGCATAAACAAAAAACTATTTTTAGAATATCAGCAAATTAAATCTATAATAAAAAATAAATTTAGGCTCAATAACACTAGATTAGAAACACCATTAGCTGTTTCAGAATTTATTAATCTTAAACCCCCCAAATTACTATCGCAAATCTACAAGTTAATATCTAAAATAGACTGCTCAATATCACTTCCTATTGGGAAATGGGAATCAGACTTGGCAGTTAACTATGAACAAGACATTTGGTCTCAAATATGTTTAAGAACTTTTAAAATGACTAGAAACCCCAATTTACAATTAATACAGTATAAACTTCTTTACAGAGTACATTATACAGGCCAGCGAATGTTCCAAATGGGTTTTGCTTCATCTAACACCTGCTCACAGTGCACAGGTAACATACCTGATGATTACATGCATGCTCTCTGGTTCTGTCCACCTGTTCAGAGGTTCTGGGCTCGGGTATGTGAAGACTTATCTGAGTGTCTGCAATGTAATATTCCACTATCTCCATCTGTTTGCTTATTGGCTAAATTAGATGATGTCACTTTAGAGAAAAATAGATCTTATGTGATTTTCACGGCCTTATGTATCGCAAAGAAAACTATACTTATGAATTGGAAAAACAAAAACGCTCTTAGTATTAATCAGTATAAAAATCTTTTGTTAGATCACATTAGTCTTGAGACAACCTCTGCTGCCACATCAGATCCATCTCTTTGGGCTTCCCTGATTGACTCGATCACGTAGGGTGGGTGGGGGGTCCTCGGTCTCGTCCTGCGGGCGCCGTGGCTAATGTTGGGGGGTGTTGGGGTTTGGGGGCGTCGGGGGGAGCCTGGGGGCTGGGTCGGCGGGGGTACCTGGGTAGGGGTGCTGCCGCTCGCCGCCCGGGGCGGGCCTCGTGGGGGGTGGGGGGTGGCCTCTAGTGGCTGCGTGCGGGTCTGGGGTGGTTGGTGGCCGCAGGCGCGGGCTCAGCCGGCGGCCTGGCTGCCCTGGGGTGGATTCGGGGTGGGCCCGGGGGGGTTGGGGCTGTCGGGGTGGGTTGCCCCCGGGCTGGGGTCCTGGCCGGGCCTGGGGGGCCTGGACCCGGGCGGGCGTGTTGCCGGGGCTTTGCCGGGGCATGCCTCGGTGTGTGGCCCCTGGCTGGGGGTCTTCGGTCCATTGATGGGCTGTGGGTCTCGTTGGCTCTGGGTCGCGGGGGGGTGTGTGTGGCCGGGCGGGGGGGTAGATCAGGCTCTGCCTGGGTGTCTTGTGTTATATGTGCTGAGAGTTATCTGACTGTTTGGGTGGGAGTAGAATTTCCTCTGGGGTGGGGACCGGTGGAGGGCCTCGGTGCTGGCTGGCTCTTGGGGGGGGCACGCTCCCGGTGGCTGCCTTGTGCTCTTGGTGGCTGGGTGGGCATGCTGGGTGGGATCGCCCTTGTTGGAGTTTGGTGGCTGCTACGGCTGGGGGGGGCTGGCTGTGGAGCTGGGGGTGGTGGCTTGGGGATCTGGATGGCCCCGGGGCGGGTGGAGTGTTGGTCCCGCCTTCGGCTGTCCCCTGGGCTCTGTCCATTCATGGCCTCTTGCTGCCCAGCCTGGCATGGTGCACCATCTGCCCTGGAGCGGGGGCACTGGGGCCTCCCTCCCTGGGTGGATCTCGGGGAACGGGGGAGCCTACTGGGGTCAGTGGGGGGGCTGGCTCCCTGGGGGCGTTTGCGCCCCCAGTTGTTTCTCCCCATCCCTCGTCGCATCCCTCCATCCTCTTCACTTCAATTCCACTCATGTAGGGCTTTGGGGCTCCATGACCACCTGGATCCCAATTTTATTATACACCCTAGACATTCACTATTAACACTCTCATGACACTCACATATAGGGCCTTGGGAATGGGCATTATGTGGCGTGCAGTGGGTGGGGCTGCTAAGCGGTCTCACCACTGTCGCCTGGGCCTGCTCCCAACATTACACATAGACACTTAGGGTTTGGGCTGGAGTGGGGGTGCACGTCTCTGGGTCAGATCATGTGCCGACCTCCCCCTCCTCCCCCTTTTAATCGCACCTTAAAAAACAAAAAGCATCAACAGCATATCTGGGGGTGGGGGTATGTGTGTGGGGGTCTTAAGCCACTCCCCCGTTTCCCGTTATGCCGCTTGGGGTGGGGGGTAGGTGAATAAGGGGCAGTCCGTCTGGTGGGGGCGGGGGCGGTGGGTGGGCTGCGGGGCTTGGGAGGGTGGTGGGGGCGGGGCTGGTGTTCTGGCTTCCCTGGGCCTGTTTGGATTCTTGGGTCATCGCCCTGGGCTGTGCGGTCATTCCTCTGGCCGGGCTTGTCGCCGGGGTCTGGCGGGCGCTCGGCGGGGGGTGTCTGCTTGGCTGTTGGTGGTGCTCGGCGGTGGTCGGGGGCGGGTCCTCACCGTGGCTGGGGCTTGCCCTGCCGGTCTGGTGCGGCCCGGGCTGTGGGACGGCCTTGCGGGTTCGTGGCTTTGGCCGTCCCCTCCTCTCCACCCTGGAGAGAATGGGTTTACCCTCTGGGTCCGGATGTGGGTTTCCACCAATAGGGGGCGGACGCATGTCCTGGACCCAGAGTGTGTATAGAGTGTGTATGGGGAGTATGAGTGAGTGTGGCGTATATGTCACTGTATATGTTTACTTCGAATGAGTGGAGGTGAGTATGAGGGTGGGATGGTATGAGTGCGTTTGTGTGTGAATGTGTATTTGTCAGGCTGGGGCCTGGTCTGCTCCCTCTCCTGGGTCATCTGGGGTCCGCCTAATGGTGGCCCCCACCTCCGCGTCGCATTCCCCTCCCGGGGGGGTTGTGCCCTTTGCCCTCTGGTGGGCTGGTGGCTCTCGGTTTCGGGGGCTGGGCGCCGGGGGGTGTGCTGGCTGGGCTTGGTGGCTGCCTGGTTGGGTTTGGGCCCCGTGGCCCCGGGGGGCCCTGGCTGGGGGGTGGCGCGCCTCGGGGTCCCGGGCCTCCGTGTCCATGGTCGGATCTGCTCTGGCGTGGCGGGTGCCGGCGGGGTCTGAGGGCTTGGGGCTGCTGACCCCTGGGCTCGGCGGGGGGCTGCTGGGGGCTTCCCTCGGCTCTCCCTTTGGGTCCGTTCGGGAGGGTGGGGTGTGCGGTTGACCCTGCATTGGGGCCCCTGGGGGCGCGGCGCCTGGGGCCTCCGCGGTGCCTTTGGCCCTGGTCTTCCTGGTGTCTGCCTCGGGCCTTGGGGTCGGGGCCGGGGGTCCCCCACGGTCACTACTACAAATTCCCATTTGGCATTCCTATGGAAGAAATCTTTCATCTACTTGCATGCTCACAACTGCACACAAACAGGTGTTCAGATCCTGGTTTCTTAAAATTGTCTTTCTTTTCGTTAATTTATAAAATCAATTAAAAGAACAGTTTAAATAAATAAATAAATATATTTATACTGGAAATTGTAATTAATTTTAGTATATGAAGGTAAATGTAGGTATGGATGTGTGTGTATTTATGTATGTGTGTATGTATGTGTATATGTATGTGTGTATATGTGTATGTATATATGTATGTATGTATATATGTGCGTATGGGCATATATGTACTTATGCGTAGGCGCGTATATGTATATATGTATGTGTATGTATGTGTATATGTATGTGTATGTATGTGTGTATGTATGTATGTGTATATATGAATAGATATATATATGTATGTGTATGTGTATATATGTATATGTGTGTGTGTATGTATGTATATATATATATATATATATATATATATATATATATATATATATATATATATATATATATATATATATTATTGTATTTTTTTTTTTTTTTTCTTTTCTCTTTATTTATTTATTTTTTTTCTTTTCTCTGTTGGTCTTTTCTTCTTTCCTCCCACCACTTTCGTATACCTCTTTTTTTTTTTCTTTTTTCCTTCTTCTTTTCTGTTTCTTTTTCCATCTCCGTGGTTGCTGTACAGATATGATCCCCAAAAAAATTTACAATAAAGTTTTAAATATATACCAAGTGGAGCATCATGGAGAAATACCTGTATGCTCCACTTGTAAAATCAAAACTGTTGGGCCTGATTTAGACACTCAGACATCAATCCTGAGTTTCACAATGGCAGACAGGACATGGAAAAAAAAAAAAAATAATAAAAAAATAAAAATAAAGTAAAGTCGGTGTTCTAAAGGCATCTCTGTCACGCCATGTTATTTCAGTAAAGAATCCATATGCTGTTCTGTCGGTATCTTAATGAAGATCTAACTCATGTTCTAAATACAGTGTTTAATAAGTCTAAAGCGGGGGTGTTAAACACAATTGCACTGGAACTCAAAGCTTATTTTGGTTGCGGGCCAGACAGAATAAACATTTATTGAACACACTAAAAGTAAATGTTTTCTGATCATGAACAGGAATAAAAACAGACAGGAATCTTTTTCCACAATAAATCAACTTCAAATTTATAGAACTGAAAATAATTTGCTTTCTATAAAAATATCTCATCAAAAACATGAAAAAATGAAATAAAAATTATGCTTTATTTATAAAAGCAAAAATAACAAATCAAAATTTTCAGTTTTTTTTTTTTTTTTTTTTTTTTTTTGCTCATGGGCCATTTTAGAAAAATAAATGTATTCTCCTTTTTCTTCTTTTGGCATTTTAACCCTTTATTATTCAGGGTTCGCCACAGTGATGAACTCACATTTTAGACTTGGTCCACTGTTTTAATCCGGATGCCCTTCTTAACACAACCCTCACCCTCTACCGGGCCTGGGGAGACACAGACTAAAGGAACAATTCACCTTAAATCCATGTTTTTTGACTGTGGGAAGAAACTGGAAAACCCCAAGGAAACCCACATGGAGACAGAAAGAACATGAAGACTCCACCCAGTGCTGAGAGACGAACATGCTAACTACGAAGCCACCGTGTCGCCATTTAGAAAAATAAACTTCAACTTTAAATATCTTTAAATTTTTCTGCTCTCCATAATAATGTCCCTGTCAAACTTAAATTTAAAATATAAGCATGCTCCAAAAAAAAAAAAAATATCGCCAAGTCATTAATAACAATAATAATAATAGATCAATGTAAAATGATCTTGCAGGCCGATTAGTGTAACAGGTGCCTAGGACACCTGTTTTTCTGTTCTTTTGTTTTTCGGTTTCTGTTCTTCGGTGTCATTGTGTTGGGTTAATTAGCTGTCTTGTCAGGGTGTTTCAGTTAATTAGCTTCTCTGTTTCATTGGTTGTTCTGGTGCACGTGGTCGGATGTGTTTCTGTATTTATTTCCTGTGTTTTCCCGTCCTCATTGCGCGTCTTCGTTTCATTACATTTACATTTACATTTAGTCATTTAGCTGATGCTTTTATCCAAAGCGAATTACAAATGAGAACACCACAAGTCAGAAGCCATGGAGAAAACCAACCATAATGTAAATTCATTAAACCTGATTGTTATTCGATGCTGCGCCCCCCCTTTTTTTCTAGAACAGGTATTTGTTAAAGAGATGCGTCTTAAGTAGTTTCTTAAAACTGTTTAGTGATTCTGCCTTACGGACAGAGTTGGGAATGTCCACTCGTTTATGTACTGGTGTGTTTTGTGTCTTTACACCATTAATAAAATTCGTGTCCCTGCCACCTGCGTGCCTGGCTCCCTTCTGCGCGTTAGAGCGCTGCGGCTCTGCGCTTCATTTGCGCAGCCGCGCTTAGCACACGGTAGACGAGTGTGACAGAAAGATGCGCCATTCGTTTGGGGAGTCCATAGCCGAGGTAGGTTTTTCTTAAAATTTTCTTTGGGGGGGCCGTATAGCCTCTTACTCGCGGCGGGCTCCGAGTTTGTGAATGCAGATTCATATAGCGTGAGTGTTGTGTGTCCCGTCTGTCCCGTCCGTTTTCCCTGTGTCAGATATGTCCGTGTCTTTTTCGTTGGGCATTGCAGTCGGGGTGTATTTGTTTTGTGTACAGAATGGTGATCACGAGGTGGAGGTTCACCCAGCGGGCGTGCCCGCCGAGGTCCGCCCAGCGTGTGTGCCCGCCGAGGTCCTGCCAGCATGCGTGCCCGCCAAGGTCCTGCCAGCGTGCGAACCCGCCGAGGTCCAGCCAGCGTATGAATCCGCCAAGGCCCCTCCTGCGTGCGTTCCCGCCAAGGTCCAGCCAGCGGGCATTCCTGCCACGGATCCGCGTGCCTGCACACCTGTGGTGGTCCCTGCGCCGCATGCCATCCAGCCCGAGGTCCAGGGACCGCACGCCGCCCAGCCCGATGTTCAGGGGTCGCACGTCGTCCGGCCTGAGCAGCAGGGGCCGCACGCCGCCCAGCCTGAGCAGCATAGGCCGCACGCCGCCCAGCCCGAGCAGCAGGGGCCGCACGCCGCCCAGCCCGAGCAGCAGGGGCCGCACGCCGCCCAGCCCGAGCAGCAGGGGCCGCACGCCGGCCAGCCCGAGGTCCAGCGGCCGCACGCCGCCCAGCCTGAAGTCCAGGGGCTGCACGCCGCAACCGTAAGGGCGGGGGTACTGTAACAGCCTAGGTGCCTAGGGCACCTGTTTTTCTGTTCTTTTGTTTTTCGGTTTCTGTTCTTCGGTGTCATTGTGTTGGGTTAGTTAGCTGTCTTGTCAGGGTGTTTTAGTTAATTAGCTTCTCTGTTTTATTGGTTGTTCTGGTGCACGTGGTCGAATGTGTTTCTGTATTTATTTCCTGTGTTTTCCCGTCCTCGTTGTGCGTCTTCGTTTCATGTCCACTCGTTTATGTACCGGTGTGTTTGGTGTCTTTAAACCATTAATAAAATTCGTGTTCCTGCCACCTGCGTGCCTGGCTCCCTTCTGCGTGTTAGAGCGCTGCGGCTCTGCGCTTCATTTGCGCAGCCGCGCTTATCCCACGGTAGACGAGTGTGACAATTAGAATTGTATTACAGGCTGAATATGACTTGCGGGCCGCGAGTTTGACACCCATGGTCTATATAAAAAATGAAGTGCTATATAAACTAATAAACCTGAAAGATGAATATGTAAGTAGGGTTACCTGTGTGTTGAGGCTGTAGAGTTTCATTGGTGTTTGCACCTCTTGCCTTTGTGTCAGATTCGTCAGCTGTACAAATCTCAATACTCTCATAATTGTCACCCTCCACCGTCTCGATTCTCTTGTCTGTAAGGCCCAAGCGCCTTCATCACACACCTTTACAGGGTGAGAACCAAAAAACAATGTTACAGTGCTGCCCTACATTGAAGTTCCTGATTTAATTGGTTTCTTCAACAAGTTTATTGTTACAAACTCCAACAACACAACAGTGGAATAAATGCTTTAAGAAGAAAAATGTTTAATACAAAGAAATCATTATGAAAAGTTCTGTTCTTATGTTCAGTTCAGTTAAACATCTCACATCTCACAAATTCCATACAAAAGGTTCTTACACACATAACCATTACAAGTCAATAAAATGGATTTTGCTTTGTTGTTAGAAGTAATAACACAGTCCTCATTTTGTTCAAAATCATCAGGTTCTCCATATCTCCAGAACCTGAAACACATTAAACAATTATCATATGGCTGATTATACAGTACATACACAGTCATAACACAAGTACTGTATATGTATATAATATATAGCGGGTACAATCATTTATTCATTCTTCCCCTTTTATCCTCTATTAGTGTCTTGGGGGGAGGGGGGGTTCCCAATGCCCATCCAGGGGAGAACATTTTGGGCATTTGGGTCCTGTTTTGGGTGTATCTATCCAGCACCAGAAACGTTCTCCCCTGGCTGGACATGGGGAATCTCACCCCCCACCCACTCATTTTCCTTGAGCGGGGGGCAGAATCAACAATGTAGGACAGCCGTGTACAGATTGTGTGATGATCAGGTGACCCGTATTTTACAATATAATTTAAAATAGGGAAAAAACATATCCAAGTCCATTGAGGGCATCGTGCAGGACTGCCAGTCCAATGGAAATCCAGGTTCCGTCCAGTAATCATCTTGGACCATGGATGAAGAATTGACGACACCTCCAGGAAATGCTTAAAAAAACAAACAAACAATAGAAACAGTTATAGCTAATAAAGCACCATAATTAATTAATAAGCAGAGTTTGATTGACACAGTGCATCACGTGACTCCGGCATCACGGACTAGAGCAGCAGAACTAAAAGGGGCAGATCTTGCAGGGTACTGGAACAGAGAACAGTTCTGTTGGTGTAGCCACCTCTGGGCCTTTCAGGAAAGTTGTAGATGAACTGACAGATCATGTGACCTGGTATATGAGCTGAAGTCTGGTTCATCAGAAAAGCAGACATATGTGTGAGGACAGGAAGTGACACCGCAGGAGGCTGAATGTGCATGTGAGAAGTGAGAATGAAGAATAAAGGTGATGAATAAAGTTCTGTGGTTTCATGTTAAAGCTTTTAAAACTGGACATATAAGTATGGCGTCTGAAATTTCCACTCTGTTTCTAATAATTAACTTAGTCTTGTGCTCAGAGGAATACGCTTTAATTTAGACTAGATTAACGAGATAATGTTCTGTATGTTCTCATAGCTGCTCTGCTTCATTTAACATTTATTAGACTCTGATCTGGGTCGCCACCCGTCTCGTAAAATACGGAATCGTCGGACATTTGGCAAAGAAATTTCCTATTTCCTCAATTTGTTTGGTATTTCAAACTTTTAACACTCTTCCAAACAGCAGCGCTGCTCAATAAACTCTATAAAAAGCAGACGTTAGTGTCACAGTAATCCATACACCAATCATCTGAGACTGATTCTGTATGGAACACTGTTAGGACGGAGCTTATATCTGGTTTTGCTTTTGTTAGAACATGTCAGTGCGTGTGCAGCTTATTTTGATAGAACATTGTGGTGTGATTGATTATTTATGATGTTAAGTTTTAAAGTTGAATGAACATTTATTTAACATACAGTAGTATTAGAAAATATAAATATTATATATGAACATTTATAGAACTAATTATATTAATTGATTTATATATACATTCATTCATTCATTATCTTCCGCTTTATCCTATATTAGGGTCCCGGGGGGGTTCCCGATGCCCATCCAGGAGAGAACATTTTGGGCGCTGGGCAGATACACCCAGAACAGGGGGGCAATCTATCGCTGGGTACACACTCACTCACACAGACACGCACGCATACACACTCTATATGGGGCAATTTGGAGAACTCATTGACTTGATCCATGTTTTTGGATTGTGGGAGGAAACCGGAGAACGCGGAGGAAACCCACACAGACAGGGGGAGAACATGGAAATCCCTAGTGCTGAGAGGCCAACGTGCTAAACACTATATCCTATCCTATATATATACATTTAAAAAAAATTTCAACAAGCTTAACTTAGAGCTAAATTAAAGTTCTTGATTTAATTAGTTTATTTTTCAAAGTTCATTGTTGCACACTCCACACAAACATATTTACATACAGATTTAATTCTCTGCACTGTATAAGTGTCACAGGTGCCTGTAGCACCTGTCCCTCATTTGTGTCCTTAATTGTTTCAGTTGGGTGATTGGTTTGTTTTGTTCACGTGTTTAGTTCGTTTGGTATTTATTCTTAGTTTTCCCGTAAGTTGTCGCACGTCTTTATTTTGTGGTTTCTATACCCTATGTTATGTTGTTCTGTTTGTTCCCCATTTTCGTTGGTGTCTCGTCACCTATTTTTATTAAATTAAACATTTTGGATTTTATCCCGGTGTCTGTTAAAGAGGTATTTGTTTAAGACATGCGTCTTAAGTAGTTTCTTAAAACTGTTTAGTGATTCTGCCTTACGGACATAGTTGGGAATGTCCACTTATTTATGTACTGGTGTGTTTTGTGTCTTTACACCATTAATAAAATTTGTGTCCCTGCCACCTGCGTGCCTGGCTCCCTTCTGCGCGTTAGAGCGCTGCGGCTCTGCGCTTCATTTGCGCAGCCGCGCTCAGCACACGGTAGACGAGTGTGACAGAAAGATGCGCCATTCGTTTGGGGAGTCCATAGCCCAGGTAGGTTTTTCTTAAAATTTTCTTTGGGGGGGGCCGAATAGCCTCGTACTCGCGGCGGGCTCCGACGTGTCTGCAAGTGCGCCATTATGCGGATCCCGCCGTCCCAGAGCCGGGGGTGCGGCTGGAACAGTGTGATGTCGGAGTATGGCGACTCCGATGATGAGTGGTTGTGGAGGTATGGCTATGAGGCACTTGACCTTGACCTGGTTGACGTGTCCGATGATGAGGCGGGCGACTCATACCTGTATGGGCATATTCTGCCCATACGCACCCTCCTCAACTCCTCAAAGGAGTTCTGGACTGATGGTCCAGTCCGGTTTGTGAAACCCCCTGAGGCGAGATCCGGACGCAGAGCGCGTAGGCAAGACGCAGCGTGCACTGCGGGGCAGTCACGTGACGCGTCCGCGCCTTGTCTGGGTCGCGCTGCGAGGGGGCGGTACCGGAGCCGGTGCTCGAGTTTGTGAATGCAGATTCATATAGCGTGAGTGTTGTGTGTCCCGTCTGTCCCGTCCATTTTCCTTGTGTCAGATATGTCCGTGTCTTTGTCGTTGGGCATTGCAGTCGGGGTGTATTTGTTTTGTGTACAGAATGGTGATCACGAGGTGGAGGTTCACCCAGCGGGCGTGCCCGCCGAGGTCCGCCCAGCGTGTGTGCCCGCCGAGGTCCTGCCAGCATGCGTGCCCGCCAAGGTCCTGCCAGCGTGCGAACCCGCCGAGGTCCAGCCAGCGTATGAATCCGCCAAGGCCCCTCCTGCGTGCGTTCCCGCCAAGGTCCAGCCAGCGGGCATTCCTGCCACGGACCCACGTGCCTGCACACCTGTGGTGGTCCCTGCGCCGCATGCCATCCAGCCCGAGGTCCAGGGACCGCACGCCGCCCAGCCCGATGTTCAGGGGTCGCACGTCGTCCGGCCCGAGCAGCAGGGGCCGCACGCCGCCCAGCCTGAGCAGCATAGGCCGCACGCCGCCCAGCCCGAGCAGCAGGGGCCGCATGTTATGTTGTTCTGTTTGTTCCCCATTTTCGTTGGTGTCCCGTCACCAATTTTTATTAAATTAAACCTTTTGGATTTTATCCCGGTGTCTTGGACTCTCCTTTCGCGTACAACCACGTTACGGCGCTACACATCTTCTCCGTGTAGGTCGTAAGTCCGTAGGAGTGTTCGCCGTGGACCGACGCACGCATTCTTCCCCGCGTGGTCGGTACCCGGGAGCGCTCACTAGGCGCGAGCGGCTGAACGCAGCTATACCTCCGCGTTAGCCGCCCTCCTCCGGGGAAGAACGGACGACCGCTAACAGAAAGACGTGCCGAACTATCTGGAGAGTTCCGGACACCAGGGGTCACCCACCGCTGAGCCGGAGGACCAGAGGCTGCGCCGCTGACGAGGCAGAGCACCGGGGACCGCCGATGGTCGAGTCTGGGCGCCAGGGACCGCTCCATCGCTTTCTCTGAGCACCAGGGTCCGCCAGCCACAGACTCCGGACACCAGAGGAGCCATCCCCGTCTCGCAGCTAGAGGGCGCCGATTTGCGTCCCCGCAACGAGAGGTTGTGCTTCACGCCGTCAGCAGGGGGCACACAGCATGCCTCACCACCAGAGTGACTTTTACCTCCCCCCGTTTTTTGTTTTTTGTGTGTACTGTTTATTATTATTATTTTCTTTTGTTTTAGGGCCGCTTTCCCTTTTAGCGCGACCCTTGGGGTGGGGGTATGTCACAGGTGCCTGTAGCACCTGTCCCTCGTTTGTGTCCTTAATTGTTTCAGTTAGGTGATTGGTTTGTTTTGTTCACGTGTTTAGTTCGTTTGGTATTTATTCTTAGTTTTCCCGTAAGTTGTCGCACGTCTTTATTTTGTGGTTTCTATACCCTGTTATGTTGTTCTGTTTGTTCCCCATTTTCGTTGGTGTCCCGTCACCAATTTTTATTAAATTAAACCTTTTGAATTTTATCCCGGTGTCTTGGACTCTCCTTCCGCATACAACCACGTTACGGCGCTACACATCTTCTCCGTGTAGGTCGTAAGTCCGTGGGAGTGTTCGCCGTGGACCGACGCACGCATTCTTCCCCGCATGGTCGGTACCCGGGAGCGCTCACTAGGCGCGAGCGGCTGAACGCAGCTATACCTCCGCGTTAGCCGCCCTCCTCCGGGGAAGAACGGACAACCGCTAACAATAAGAGAATAAACCCTTTGAAGCTTTAATTTTGACTCATTGATTTCTTGATCAGCCCTTTAAATAAAAACACGACAAAGAATCAAACACATCATCGCTGAGGTTGACCCGTCCCATAGGAGTCGGGCCCGTGGGGGTCAGGGCCCGGAGGAGACGTGGTGGGCGTGTCTTATTTTCATTATTAAAAGGTGGCAACACTAAATGTGATCCTGTTTTTTTTCGGTTCACAAACATCCACAGAACCAAATAGCGTTACTTTAATGTCCCTAAAATGTTTTGTGGTGTTTTTATTTTGGATGAAAGAACCTGATGCAACTAATCCATAAAAGCAGAAGACAATTTATTGAGAAAATCAGCCCCCCCCCCCCCCCCCCACACACACACATATACATAACATACTGTTATACAGCCATAAGCAGTGCAGCATAAGTTCAGCAACATCTTTTGAAAGTAAATGTGTTTGGTTTGTGTTCTATAAATGTGGATCACGACTTAATGAACATGAGAACATGTGGGTTCCGGGTGGGAACCCGTTGAGAACCCCTGCTCTAAAGTAAATAAAGCACACTATCATCAATCACACTCCCACAACACAACAGTGGAATAAATGCTTTAAGAAGAAAAATGTTTATTACAAAGAAATCATTATGAAAAGTTCTGTTCTTATGTTCAGTTCAGATAAAAATCTCACATCTCACACATTCCATAAAGAGGGTGGTGACAGGGATAATCATTCCAGTTAGATTCTGCTTTGTAGTTGTTATTAGTAACAACACAGTTCTCATTTTTATTATAATGATTGGGTTCTCCACCACTCCAGAACCTGAAACACATTAAACAATTATCACATGACTAATTATACATACACAGTCATAACACGAGTATATATATATATATATAATATATAGCAGTTACAATCATTCATTCATTTATCTAATTAACTTAATAGCTTAATCCTCTACTAGGGTCACGGGGGGGGGGTGGGGGGGGGGGCGGGGGGGACCCATCCAGAGGAGAACGTTTTGGGCACTGGGCAGAAAACATCAAAACTTGACCCAGTTCTCCAGTTTCCTCCCACAGTCCAAAAACATGGATTCAAGGTAAATTGAATGCTCTAAATTGCCCCACATAGTGTGTGTGCGCCCATTGATAGATTGCCCCCCTGTCCTGAGTGTATCTGCCCAGTGCCCGAAACGTTCTCTAGTCCGCTTTATAAAGTGAACTCTGACCCAGAGTGACTGGTTTCCAGCCTCTCTAACATTCAAACACTTCCATCTAGTGGCCAAATTACAGAACACAGTTTATAAAAGACCATAAATACCCGTTTTATAAAGTTTTCTTTACTCATCTGGTGGTTACTTACGAAGTGTTTAGTGCTGAACCGTCTATCCATTTAAATTGTCCCTCCTGATCTACGTTTAAAGTGCTGATTGATGAACTCCTGGAAGCAGCATGAAGAATACCCTTAATATAATTAACTTTTAAACTTATACACAATGTTTTAAACTAAACTTCTCTATACATGCAAAGAAATACAATAGTGTTTAAATAAAAATGAAACTTAATGGAAATGTAATGTATCCACTAGAGGTGTTTTATTGTTTTCTCTAGCAATGAAGCTCTGATCGTCAGTGCTGAAACACTAATATCTGACACATTATTCATTCATTCATTATCTCCCGCTTTATCCTCTATTAGGGTCGCGGTGGGGTTCCCCATGCCCATCCAGGGGAGAACGTCTCGGGCGCTGGGCAGATAGACCCAGGACAGGGCGCCAATCCATCGCTGGGCACACACTCATTCACACAGACACACTCTATATGGGGCAATTTTGAGAATTCAATTAACTTGATCCATGTTTTTGGGCTGTGGGAGGAAACCGGAGAACCCGGAGGAAACCCACGCAGACACGGGGAGAACATGGAAACTCCACCCAGATGGGGATTCGAACCGGGAATCCCTAGCGCTGAGAGGCGAACGTGCTAACCACTAAGCCACCGTGCCGCCCTGACACATTATTAATTCATTTATTCATTCATTATCATTGGTGTTTGCACCCCTGGCCTTTGTATCAGAGTCGTCAGATGTACAAATCTCAATACTCTCACAATTGTCAGCCTCCACCGTCTGGATTCTCTTGTCTGTCAGATCCAAAACATCATTATAACAAACCTTCTGCGTTCCAGACATCGTAAAACCAAACTCACTCTGCTGATCTGTCCCTCTGCAGCAGCTCACAGTCAATACACTGGTTTAAAAGAATCAACCTTCTGGAGACGTTAAAAAAGGAAGTGCAGACTGTTACACTGAGGGTATGTCCACAAATACACATGACATCATTAGATCAGTACATGTTCTTTTTAAAAATAAACACTCCTCTGGCTATTTTTTTATTTTGTCCTGTTCTGACTCTGTCTGTGGTCAGTCTGCGGTGGCTCTGCGCATGCTCAGTGTAACAGGTGCCTAGGGCACCTGTCACCTGTTTTGTGTTTCCTTTCATTCTTTAGAGTTAATTAGCGTTCATTTATCATTAGTTTAGTTAATTAACTCTTTCTTGTTATTGGTTGTTTTGGTGCACGTGGTCGGATGTGTTTGTGTATTTATTTCCTGTGTTTTCCCGTCCTCATTGCACGTCTTTATTTTATGTCACTCGTCGGTTGTACCTCTTTGCTTTTTGTGTCACTACACCTTTAATAAATCCTGTCATTCTGCTACCTGCGTGCCTGGCTCCCTTCAGCGCGTTAAAGCGTGGCGGCTTTGCGCTTCCTATGCGCAGCCGCTTTATCCCGAGGTAGACGAGTGTGACACTCAGTTGATTTGCAGTGTGGGTGTGAAGCGGTGTTGGTGTAAGTGTGAGTGTTGTGGGACGGTAACTGAAGAGCATCTGTTCATCTCCAAAAGTCTCCAACAACACCACAAAAAGGTCACTACATTTGTCGCTGGTCACTTAATTAAAAACGAATAAGTCTCTAGAGGCTCTGAAAAGTCATTAAATCAAAAAGTCAATAAGTTGACAACAGTGCTTCTCACATGCACATTCAGCCTCCTACTGTGTCACTTACTGTCCTCACACATATGTCTGCTCTTCTGATGAACCAGACTTCAGCTCATACACCGGGTCACATGATCTGTCAGTTCATCTACACCTTTCCTGAAAGGTCCAGAGGTGGCTACACCAACTCAACTGTTTGTCATTTTGTGTTTTGTAAATGACTCAATGTGAAATCTGTAACAATTCATTTTAATTTCAGGTTGTACGATCGCAAACACACACAAAAAAAAAAAATAGCCAGGGGAGTGTTTATTTTTAAAAAGCCCTGAACATGTACTGATCTAATGATGTCATGTGTATTTGTGGACATACCCTCAGTGTAACAGTCTGCACTTCCTTTTTTGACGTCTCCAGAAGGTTGATTCTGTTAAACCAGTGTATTGACTGTGAGCTGCTGCAGAGCGACAGATCAGCAGAGTGAATTTTGTTTTAGGATGTCTGGAACGCAGAATTTGTACTATAATTTGTACTATAATCTTTTCTTGTTTGTTTCTTTTGAGGTGTGACCGGCTTCCTGGAGGTGTAGTCAGATCTTCATCCATGGCTCTGCTGACGAAAACTGGATGGAACCTGAATATTAATTGGACTGGCTGTACTGCAGGACGCTCTTAATGGACTCACATATAGTTTTCCAGTTGTTAGAGTTTTTCCTTCTGTTAAATATATGTACATGGCTGTCCTACACTGTTGTTGCTGCCTGTCTTTGTCCACCCAAGGTTTCTTCCATAAATAACAACATAACAGGGAGTTTTTTCTTGCCACTGTCGCTTCGGCTTGCTCTTTGGGGGTTTAAAGGCTTTTCATTCTGTAAATGAAAAAGGTCAGCTGTGTAAAAGGTCAGCTGTGCAGACGAGCCATCAGGAACATCATAGAGGCTGCGGAGAAAGCCTCAATATGGCTATGGATCCGGAGGGGGGATCCGTGGAGTAGTGGGCCACTTGGACACAAGTCGGGGGCTGATCACCCACGACTGGGTCGCCCGAGGGAGGGTGTTTGATGATCAAAGACCCGAAACACCCCATGACCTCGGGTTCATCACTGATGATGTGTCCAAGTAGCACCAAGAGGTGTATGTAAGAACTGTCATGTCTGGCTTTGCCAGTGGCCACCGGGAAAGGCTGGTTGACAACCATGAATAGGGTGGTGACAACTGGAGAGTCAGTTGACAGCACGGAAAGACGGCACCCGGGGCAGCAAGGGCTAGCACACCGAGCTGCTGTTCCTGTGAAGGAGCACCCAAAACAAGCTACAAAGAACCCTTCTGAACCATACCCCCAGGGATTCCCAAGAGGGGGGGAGAATGAGAATCCCAATCGGACTGATCTACCGGCAACAACCTTTGATAATGGACAACCGACAATGAGCACAGTCTGCATCTGCGGCAAGGTGTGCAAAAACCCGACTGGTCTTAAAATCCATCAGACCAAGATGGCCTGTCTGAAGGGAGGTCAGGTGAAGCAACGCACAGGTGTAGTGACTAGCACGTTAGACAAGGTGCTCGTCACAGACCCTGATCAGACGGAGAAGGAGCCAGGCCCGGAGTATCCCCACAGTGCCCGGAACCTCCGAGCTGCACCAGTACTCCCGCAGAGTGGAAATCCAAATTCACGTCGGGTCAAGTGGCCTGCCGCTAACAACAAGGAGTGGCTTCAGCTGGACACGGATATAGACAAGATCATGGAAACAACAGCGAAGGGCAGTGCGGATCACAAACTGCAGGCTATGTGCACTCTTATAACATCCATTGGAGCCGAACGGTTCGGGGTGACAGAGAGGCTTGGGAATAGACAGCCAGTGAGACCCAACCGGCGAGAACTTAAGATCAATCAGCTGAGACAGGAGCTGAAGATATTGAAACGCCAGTACATGGCAGCAAAGGAGGAGGAGAGAGTTGCCTTGTCTGAGCTCAGACAGATCCTGAGAAGAAAGCTAGTCACACTCAGGAGAGCTGAATGGCACAGAAAGTAAGGAAAGGAGAGAGCCAAGAAGCGTAAGGCATTCATAACCAATCCGTTCACCTTCACAAAGCGAAGAGCGGGAGAGAAAGCACAACACCAGGCAGGTTCCTCTGGAGGGCTTCTCACCACTGCCCGGGACTGGAAGCTCCAAGTTGACCTGGGAAGACAGCTCAAGTTCCCAGAGTACATCGTAGCCTCTTCACTTCGACCAGACATGTTACTAATATCAGAGTCTACAAAGCAAGTGGTGCTGGTCGAACTTACTGTCCCCTGGGAAGACCGAATAGAGGAGGCAAATGAACGCAAGAGAGCTAAGTATGCTGAGCTGGTGACGGAGTGCCGGTGTAAAGGCTGGAAAGCCCGTTGTGAACCAGTTGAGGTAGGGTGCCGGGGTTTTGTTGGCCAGTCACTACCCCGCACCCTAAAAGTCCTTGGAGTAAAAGGTCAGCTGTGCAGACGAGCCATCAGGAACATCATAGAGGCTGCGGAGAAAGCCTCAATATGGCTATGGATCCGGAGGGGGGATCCGTGGAGTAGTGGGCCACTTGGACACAAGTCGGGGGCTGATCACCCACGACTGGGTCGCCCGAGGGAGGGTGTTTGATGATCAAAGCCCCGAAACACCCCATGACCTCGGGTTCATCACTGATGATGTGTCCAAGTAGCACCAAGAGGTGTATGTAAGAACTAAAGCTGCTTTGTGACGATGTACTGTTGTAAAAAGTGCTCTATAAATAAATAACTTGAACTTAACTTGAACTTAATAGCTTATTGGATCTGACAGACAAGAGATTTGAGAAGGTGGTTGATATTTATGAGAGTATTGAGATTTGTACAGCTGACGACTCTGACACAAAGACCAGGGGTGCAAACACCAATGAAAACCTACAGCCTCAACACACAGGTAACCATACTTACATATTCATCTTTCATGTTTATTAGTTTATATAGCGCTTTATTCTTTATTTAGCCTTTAATTAAACACTGTATTTCTATAGAGCATGGTCTCAAAGCAGCTGCACCATGTTCTAAACCTAAATAATGCTGAATCACAGAACTGAATCACAGAACCATGGAACACTGGTTGTGTGGATCATCATTATATACACTGGGTTCTGTTTATTGCTCGTCTGAGAGCCACATTCTATTTTAACATGTGATCAGTCACCATGAGAGGTCAGTTTCCTTTATTAATTTCACACTGTGATGGAGTGTGTATGCCGGTGTAACACACTCTATGGGTAGCGTAGGGCGAGCGGTTCTGAGATGTCGGAAACAGAATTTTCCTTTTTCCCTTCACCTTTATTTACAATATTTACAACAGCCATGTACAATATTGGTTGATGACTTCAGGAGGACAAGGCTTGATCACTCTCCACTGAACATCGACGGCTCCGCTGTGGAGATCGTCAAGAACACCAAGTTCCTTGGAGTTCATCTGGCAGAGGATTTCACTTGGTCTCTCAACACCAGCACCATCGCCAAGAAGGCCCAGCAGCGTCTCTACTTCCTACGAAGGCTGAGGAAGGCACATCTCCCACCCCCCATCCTCACCACATTCTACAGGGGACCATTGAGAGCATACTGAGCAGCTGCATCCTCCACCTGGTTCGGGAACTGCAGCGTATTGGACCTCAAGTCCCTGCAACGGGTAGTGAAGATGGCTGAGAAGATCATCGGTGTTTTTTTTGTAGATTTTGGTTGTAATTTTGGTTGAAATTGTAGATTTTGGTTGTAATTTTGAGTGGTTTGGTAGATTGGTGGTTTTCTGTTACGGGCTACATGTATTTGCATGCTTGTGTATACAAGAACACGGGTCTGAATTATGCTTTGCAATGTATTTTATTCAATTAAAAATCTTATGTGGCGGCACGGGGGCTTAGTGGTTAGCACGTCCGCCTCTCAGCGCTAGGGATTCCCGGTTCGAATCCCCATCTGGGTGGAGTTTCCATGTTCTCCCCGTGTCCGCGTGGGTTTCCTCCGGGTTCTCCGGTTTCCTCCCACAGTCCAAAAACATGGTTCAAGTCAATTGAGTTCTCCAAGTTGCCCCATATAGTGTATGTATGTGTGCTTGTCTGTGTGAGTGTGTGCCCAGCGATAGATTGGCGCACTGTCCTGGGTGTATCTGCCCAGCGCCCGAAACGTTCTCCCCTGGATGGGCATGGGGAACCCCGCCGCGACCCTAATATAGGACAAAGAGGAAGATAATGAATGAATGAAAAAAAATCTTATGTACGAAGCTGCTAATTGGTTAAGGTGTAGGTTACAGGAATGACCGTTGCTGTTTTGCCTGTTGTGTTTTATTGAATTCTTTTGTCTTTTCTCGAAACCCTGGTTTGTTTTTGTGACCGTGGAACATGACTGGGAATGACTCCGAGTGCTCATTTATCTGCAGGAGTTTGTTACTTGCTTTGAAGTACCAGCTGTCCATTTAATAGTGTATTATATCTGTAATCTTTTTTCAAGATGGCTGGGTTGGTTTTTTACATTTCGTTTGGTGAACCAGGAGTAAAGCTAATGAGCACTTTGATTTTATTCTGCGGGTTGTGTAGTATTTGTGTGTAAGACTCTTAGACAGTTGAGCTCTTGGTAAGGCTGCTGATGTCACAAATACACATGACGTCATTAGATCAGTACATGTTCAGTGCTTTTTAAAAACATACACTCCCCTGGCTATTTTTTATGTTTTTTTTTTATCTCAGAACCTGAAATGATAAAGAGGCTGAATCTGCATGTGAGAATGTGAGCAGCTATAGGTGATAAAAATAAACCTTTAATACTGGATATATAACTATGGTACTCTGTGCTTAATAATTAGTGCAGTCATGTTTTCTGAGGGATACAGTGTAATGTAGACAAACAGCTGAATTGCACAAGATTGACAAAATGACATGGGCGTGTCTTATTTTCATTATTAAAAGGTGGCAACACTAAATGTGATCCCGTTTGTCCGGCTCACAAACATCCACAGAACCAAATAGTGTTACATTAATGTCCCTAAAATGTTTTGTGTTTTTTTTTATTTTGGATGAAAGAACCTGATACAACTATTCCATAAAAGTAGAAGACAATTTATTGAGAAAATCAGCCCCATCCCCCCCACCCCCCCCACACACACATAACATACTGTTATACAGCCATAAGCAGTGCAGCATAAGTTCATCAACATCTTTTGAAAGTAAATGTGTTTGGTTTGTGTTCTATAGATGTGGATCACGACTTAATGAACATGAGAACATGTGGGTTCCAGGTGGGAACCCGTTGAGAACCCCTGCTCTAAAGTAAATAAAGCACACTATCATCAATCACACTCCCACAACACAACAGTGGAATAAATGCTTTAAGAAGAAAAATGTTTAATACAAAGAAATCATTATGAAAAGTTCTGTTCTTAAGTTCAGTTCAGATAAACATCTCACAAATTCCATACACAGGGTCGTTACAGGGAAAATCATTCCAGCTGGATTCTGCTTTGTTTAAGTTAGAAGTAAAAACACAGTCCTCATTTTTTTTATAATCATCAGGTTGTCCATCCCTCCAGAACCTGAAACACATTAAACAATTATCACATGGCTAATTATACCTACACAGTCATAACACGACTATGTGTATATAATATATAGCAGGTACAATCATTCATTCATTTGTCTAATTATCTTCGGCTTATTCCTCTACTAGGGTCACGGGGGTGTGGGGGGGTCCCATGCCCATCCAGGGAAAAACATTTCGGGCGCTTGGCAAACACACCCAGGACTGAACGGACACAGTATATGGGGCAATTTCAAGCATTCAATTTACCTTGAATCCATGTTTTTTGGACTGTGGAAGTCACCCCCCCCCCGACTCTAGCACAGTAGAGGATTGAGCTGAAGATAATGAATGAATACATGAATTAACAGTTGCAAAAGTGCCGACATGAACTTTATATTCGCGTTTATTTTTACAGCAGCTTAATAAAACCATAAGGTACGAGAGGGCGTGGCTTATTCTAAATAAATCTCATAAAGAGGCTCCACCTCTTTACGTGATTTATTCACAATAATACACAACCTCGAGTGTCTTATTGCTTTAATAAAAGACTTACAAACACACTATAATAAAAAACAAGCTCTGATTCAGAAATGTCATCTAGTCCGCCATGTCATCTAGTCCGGTTTTTACTCGAACTATCAAACACTGCCATCTAGTAGCCACATTACAGAACACAGTTTATAAAAGATCATAAATACCCGTTTTATAAAGTTTTCTTTACTCATCTGGTGGTTACTTACGAAGTGGTTAGTGCTGAACCGTCTATCCACTTAAATCGTCCCTCCTGATCTACGTCAGTCAGACCAATCCAGGCTTGTTTAGATTTAAAGTGCTGATAGATGAACTATTTGAAGCAGCATGAAGAATACACTTAATATACTGAACTTAATTAATTTACTTGGTGGGATTGGGAATCAAACCAAGGACCTTCAGGTCACAAGGCCGGTTCCTCTACCCCATGTCTACAGAATGTGCCACCTCCTGTTCAGGAGGCCCTTGTCCCTGTGATAGGCCTTATACCCACGGTGACTCTGAGTCCCTCACCTGTTCCTCTCTGCCGTTGATAATCACCAGATCAGCTTTGTTCTTTTTGCAGGTCTCTCTGCTTTCACTCCAGCTTTTCTTTTCATTGGTGATCCAGTAAAAATTATTACTAAAATAAGTTGAACCTGATTTCAGATTACCTTCATGAGGAAAAAGAAAATCATTATTTTTCTGTATGAACTACGCTTCGCTGATAACACTTCATCAGATTCATTTGTCCGTTGCTCCCGACGATGCCACCATCTCTAATCGGATATCCAACACCTCACTGACAGATCTGACTGGATGATCCCGTCATCTCAAACAAAATTTCTCATAATTCCAGCTGAACCCTCAATCCATCATGACCTGACCTTCAGAACCAACGGTTCCACCATCTCTCCACCTGACTCGCTCTGTAACCATGGTTACATCATCGACTCCCATCGTAAACTCTCTGATCATGTGACTAAAATGCTCCGTTCCTGCAGGTTCTCTCTGTACAACATCAGGAAGATCAGTGTTCTTGACTGAACATGCTGCTCAGCGGTCAGTCCGAGCTCTCAGCCTATCCCGGCTCCATTATTATAATGCATTGCTTACCGGTCTCCCAGCTCGCACCATTTACACATCTACAACTGATTCAGAAGTCTGCAGCCCAACTCTTGTTCAACCGAACCCAAGTTAATCATGTGACTCCACCTCTCCTCTCTCATTGGCTCCCTGTAGTGGCTGCATTCAGTACAAGTCACTGACTCTGATCTACAGGAAGATCTCTGGATCTGGCCCATCTGACCTTCACTCTAGATTTTAAACACACTCCGGCTATTCACTACTCATTCAAACCCCAAGTTCATAAAACATTGTCAGTGTGGGCACTGAAGCCCACTGAAAGTCCCTAAACCCGTACCGCTCCAGCGTTGAACTATCAATCTGAAGGTTAGAGGTTCAAACCCAGAGTGCACCAAAAGTCGCCCATGTGGGCCATTGATCAGGGCTGTATGTCAGTAGGGGTATTTGGTTATTTGTCACTTTTGATAAAGTATTGGCATGACTTTTATATGTGGGACATTAATTTTTAACAAAACTGTCATTTATATTGTCATCTCATTATTTTTAGACGGATGTTACTCACCTAGTTTAGAATTCAAACTTTGCTGCTTATCTGTCTTAATCTGGTCATTGTATCTGGCCTGTAACTCATTAAGTTTAGTAGTCAGATCGTTGTATTTGGTCTGTAATTGGTTCTTTTCTGTGGTCAGGTCATTGTATCTGGTCTGTAATTGGTTGTTGTCAGTGGTCAGGTATGTGGCCTGTAACTCGACGTTTTCAGTCGTCACGGCAATGTATTTGATCCACAGCAGTAAGATGGACACCAGTAGAACAGCAAGCAGCAGCACCAGAAAGACTATGATCAGCCTGGAACATCTGCTGCTGAAAAAATCAGGTTCTAGAGCAAAATAGACAGAGTTACAGTATCTGTGAAGCATCATATGAATCATTAACGGATTTAGGCATTATGTCTCAAAAAATGGTGTTTCTATGCTTAATTTAGTTTTATGGTTAATCTAAATGATTTTCTGAGCAGGCCTGATGTTCTGCTCCATGGCCAAGGCTTCAGGGAAAGTGGTACATACATCCCAGAGAGCAAAATGGTTTTGGCCCAGCCCATGTTCCTCATTTTATTCAACTTGCCCACGTCACATGGATTGACGGCACTTGGGCATCCCAGTTGGATCATGTGGGTCACACAATTGGATCCCAGTTGGGTCATGTGGGTCACAAATGCATCAGATGTTGGTAACGCCACTAAATCCTTACCTGATGTGAACCAGAGCAGCCATATTAATTATTCACATGGCTCTCATACAGTTTGCCAGCAGTGGCCTTTTGTTCCATATCCCAGCTAGTGGTGGCCCACATTTGTATGCTACCTGGGGGGGTGTGACTTATTTTTGACTAATGGCCCTAACATTACATTTACTTTACATTTGGTCATTTAGCAGATGCTTTTATCCAAAGCATAATACGCACAACCCAACTTGATGGTTGAGGTCAGAACACATGGTTGGTCATATAGCATCCCTGGAGCAATGAAGGTTAAGGGTCTTGATCAAGGACCTACATTGGTGACGTTCCATCCATCCATTATCTTCCTCTTTATAATACATTAGGGTCGTGGGGGGTTCCCCATGCCCATCCAGGAAAGAACGTTTCGGGCGCTGGGCAGATACACCCAGGACAGGAGGGCAATCTATCACTGGGCACAAACTCACTCACACAGAACTCGGAGGAAACCCACGCAGACACGGGGAGAACATGCATACTTCACCCAGATTGGGATTCGAACCGGGAATCCCCAGCGCTGAGAGGAGAACATGCCAACCATTAAGTCACTGTGTTGCCCGGTTTCCTACCACAGTCCAAAAACATGGATCAAGGTCAATTGAATTCTCCCAATTGACCCATATAGTGTGGTTGTGTGAGTGAATGTGTGTTTAGTGATAGATTGGTGTCCTCTCCTGGGTGTATCTGACCAGCGCCCAAAATGTTCTACTCCTGGAGAGACTGTAGGGATAATGTGGAAGATAATGGATGGATGGAAGATAAGA
Source organism: Corydoras sp. C115 (assembly GCA_019802505.1). Classification (NCBI taxonomy): domain Eukaryota; kingdom Metazoa; phylum Chordata; class Actinopteri; order Siluriformes; family Callichthyidae; genus Corydoras; species Corydoras sp. C115. The sequence continues at coordinate 69,986 of JAFMOC010000515.1, read as the reverse complement.
AACAACAAGTGTGAACAGTCCCTGATCTGGTCCCCTGGTCCACCCCTGGTGGTTGCTGGTCTTGCGTGATCTTCGTAGATAAATGTCTTCAGAACCCCATAAACTGGTGATTATTCTCACCTGGATGGTAGATAATAAACAACAATGTCCTCGGCGTTCTCAAGCTTCGGGCAGCGACTGTCTCTCGTCTCCACATGTAAGAAGTCTGTACTGAACTAGTCGTTCAACACGGCCAACGTTCTGTGTGATGAAAATAGATCTTGTGATGTCATGGAAGGAAGTCCAAAAACACGGCCAACGAACTGATGAATGGAATCCAAACCTGGAACTGACGGGAATCCGACAGGAATGGAGTTCTTATCTTTGGTTTAATCTTTTATGAATATATATATTTTTTTATAATGCCAGCCGCAAAGAGATGAGACAAAAAGACACGAACAAAGGCTTGTATTGAGTTTGAGGCTCAGTTCATGATAAAAATAGTCGCAGAAAAAGAGGAACTGACCCCTTTGAACGGCTGAAAAAGGTGATCTTGTGGTTCGATGAGCAGATTAGGCCTGAATTCATTATCAGATGTTTGAAAAGTGTATTGTTCTCTTGTAACGAGGGTTAGTTGTAATTACTGTACATTATGCAGAGGAATATCCATCCATCCATCCATTCATTATCTTCCGCTTTATCCTCTATTAGGGTCACGGGGGGGGAGGGTTCCCCATGACCCCATGCACTGGGCAGATACACCCAGGACAGGGCGCCAATCTATCACTGACCACTCCAGGAGCGAGACCTTGCAGCCATGGGCCAATGCGTACGAGCCATGTGGCCATATAGTGATCGAGGCGGGGACCAGCTAGAAGAAACCAGGTCAAGGCTTAGGGATTCAGCGCGTGGGCACAAGACTATCTTCTGGCGTGGATGTGTCTCAATCCAAGCGCCCCCGTGGTAGGCGGCTTGATCGTGAGTACACAGAAACACAAAACACAGACGAGAGCGGGTGCTTATATAGAGCGTGGTGATGGGGGGGAAAAGAGTCCAGGTTAGGGATTCGTGGAAGACTATTACGGGGGAACGTGGAGTGAGACCAGACATAAACAAACAAATACGGCGTGACAAAAAAAAACCCCCGCGTGACAAAAACACCCCCCCCCCCCCCTCAACGGGTGCCTCCTGGCGCCCTAAAGGGCTTGTCAGGGAACCTCTTGTGGAACTCCTGGATGAGAGAGGGGTCTAGGATGGCTGAGCGGGGGACCCAGGACCTTTCCAGTCTACCAGGAACTGTATCCCTCTGCCCCGGCGGCGAGAGTCCAGGAGTCTGCGGACTGTAAAGGCCGGCTGGCCGTCGATGAGGTGGGGGGCTGGTGCGTCACGGGGGGTGAGATTGAGGGGGGAGTGGGTGACAGGCTTGACTTGAGAGACGTGGAATGTGGGGTGGATGCGCATATGGCGTTGTAACTGGAGGCGGATGGCTGCTGGGTTGACGATCTTGGAGATGGGGAATGGGCCGATGAACCGGGGGACAGTTTCTTGGACTCAGTCTTGAGGGGTATGTTCCTGGTAGAAAGCCAGACCAGCTGCCCAATCTTGTAGGCAGGGGCGGTTCGCGGAAAGGGTGGCTGTGGCTTGAGCTTGGCGGAGAGCTATAAGGGTGTTCCTCCACATCTTGCGGCATCGGCGGAGGTGTTGGGCCACAGACGGGACGCTGATCTCCTGCTGTTCTTCAGGAAAAAGGGGGGTTTGTAGCCCAGCGCAACCTCGAATGGGGACTTCCCAGTGGCTGGAGCTATGCCTGGTGTTAATGGCGTATTCCGCCCAGGCTAGATGGTCGCTCCAACGCTCTGGGTGTCGGGCGGAAACACAGCGCAGGGTGGTCTCCACCACTTGGTTGGCCCTCTCCGCCTGGCCGTTGGACTGGGGGTGGCCTCCTGAGGTCAGAGAGACAGAGGTCCCAAAATGACTGAAGAGTCCCCTGTAGTCAATGCAGGGTCGCAACGAATCGTCCTTCTTGGAGACAAAGAAAAATCCTGCTCCTGTCGATGGGGTGTCGATGGTCGGATTAACTCTGTGGCGAGGCACTCTGTGACGTAGTTCTCCATGGCCTTCCATGATGAGACAAAGAATACAGCCTGCTGGACAGAAGGGGGGCACCAGGCAGAAGGTTGATCGCGCAGTCATATGATCTGTGGGGAGGAAGCTGACAGGCCTTGTCCTTACTGAACACCTCGCCCAGGTCGTGGTACTCCGTGGGTACCTGGGAGAGGTCAATGGGAACGGCATTACGGGAGTTGGTCGCCCTGCGGGGGGGTACTGCCGCACGGAGGCAGGTGGAATGGCAAGTGTCCCCCCAGGAGAGAACCCGTGAGTTCGCCCAGTCCAGATGTGGATTGTGTCTGTGTAGCCAGGGGTACCCCAGTATGACCGGTGTACCTGGAGATTGGAACCCCGAGAACTGGATCTCCTCTCAATGGTTCCCATCGATCCACAGCTGAACGGGGCTTGTGCGGTGTGTAATGGAGGACAGGCGGCGCCCATCCAGAGCCACAGTGTGGAGGGGGGAAGCCAATGGAGATAATGAGATACCGGCTTGGCGGGCAAAGTCAACGTCTATCAGATTCTCCTCTGCCCCAAAATCTATAAGAACGTTGACCGGCAGACTCCTTTCCCGGAGGAGAAACACTGCGGGGAGGCTGAGCCTGTGGGCTTGGGGTTTTTGGGCCAGACTCGACAGGACCCCAAGTTCTACTGCCGAGTCAGATCTTTTGGCCGCACCGGGCACTCCCTCACCTGGTGGTCGCCTTACCGCAGTAGAAACAGAGCCCTTGGTTCCAACGTATACTGCGGACCTCAGGCGTGAGCTTAGTGCGTCCCAGCTGCATGGGTTCGGGCTCCGCAGATTCCGAGGGAGGTGCGGTGGGTCGGTGTGTGACTGGCGACCCTGACGAGGCGGTGGGGCGGACGGAGTCCCGGCATAGGTGTTTGCGCCAGCGCTCGTTCATGCGCCCGTTCAGGCGTATCGCAAGGTCATTGAGGCCCTGGAGCATGTCGAGCCTATCGCGGGTTGACGGTTCGTCCTAAACCCGATCGTGCAGAGCGTGTCAGAACACGCCGCGCAGCGAGCGCTCACACCAGCCCGACTCCGCGGCGACCGTCTGAAATTCCACGACAAACTCTGCTACCAATCGGGTTTCTTTTCGCACGGTGAGCAGATGGCTCTCTACATCGTCCGAATGGTCCGGCCGGTCAAATACGGAGCGAAAATGTTCGATGAATGTGGCATAGGAGGTGGCGAGCGGGGAGACGGTGCCCTGAGACGCCTCCGCTCATTTCAGCGCACAACCGCGCAGCAGCCCGATAACGAACGCGATCTTGTGTGCGTCGGTGGGAACGCACGAGGAGCGGATTCCGTAATACAGTTCACACTGGAAAATAAATCCTCGGCAGTTCTGCAGATCACCGTCGTACGGATCGGGCCGCACCGCGGCCCCGTCGGGGCGGGCTACTGACGCGGAAGGCAGGTTGTGTACCTGGTTATCGAGGTTGGGCGACGAGGGTATCCTCCATGATCCGGGCGTAGAAGAGGATGCAGGCAGGGCGGCGAGCACCGTCTGGACTTGGAGCGCCAGACTGCTGACCATATCCGCCAGTTCTCCCTGGCGGCTGTAGAGCGTGTCGATGCGCGAGGGAGGAGGGAGGTGGTGCTTGCTCCGCCCCAGAGGTGGGTCGCTCCGAGGGATCCATGTTGGCCAGATAGTAATGGCCGATACGTGGTTGGATCCGCTACTCGGAGTGACCAGTCTGAAGCAGAGGATGAAATGCAGAAACAGGTTTATTATTAAGTTTTTGAATAGTAATCAGAGACGCGGACTGGGTTCCGTGCAGCGCACAGGAGCAATGCTGTGACGAGGCGCACATCCGGGTCCTGACGTCACCCATGGGACGCGTCCCAATTCAAGCGCCCTAGTGGTAGGCGGCTTGATCGCGGCTTGGAGCACTGCACACAAAACACAAACACAGGTGAGAGCAGGCAGAAAACACACCAGGGATTCCAAAGACAAACGAAACGAGACGAGGCAAGGGCTGGACAAGTCGAGGCGAGGCGAGGCGAGGCGAGGCAAGGAGAGACAAGGCGTGATCGTGGCGTGGGAGCGAGAAGAGTCGAGGCTAGGATTCGTGAGCACAAGACTATCTGGCGTGGAGGAACGGGAGTGAGGTGCTTATATAGGGCGTGGTAATGGGGAAACCAGGAGCGTGGAATTATGGGGGCATGGAGACCAGACATAAACAAACACCGCGTGACAAAACCCCAACAGAGGGATACCATGTGTTCTGACCCCAACCATCAAGTTGGGATGTGTGTATTTCACTTTGGATAAAAGCGTCTGCTAAATGACCCAACGTAAGTGTAACGTAAATGTAACATTAGTACCGTTAGTCAAAAATAACTCACGCCCCCCAGATAGCATAGAGATCATCAGGAAGTGGTAGAGCTAAAAATAAGTTCAAGTTCAAGTTCATTTATTTATAGAGTGTTTTTTACAAGCGTACGTCGTCAAAAAGCAGCTTTACAGAGTTTTAAACCTTTAAACCCCCAAAGTGCAAGACCAAGAGACAATATGTACCAATAATGCACCACTCACTGTACCACACACCACCTCCCACCCACTGCATCACACACTGTACCACACACTGTGCCAATCACCACCTCCCACCCACTGTACCACACAATGCACCACTCACTGTATCACCCACTGTACCACACACCACCTCTCACCCACTGTACCACACAATACACCACCCACGGCCTCACCCACTGTACCACCCACTGCACCACCCCCCCACCCACTATAATAAATGCACCTGATGTTGCTCGTCCTATGACCAGCCTTTATAAGATCCTGCAGGGATAAATGTCCATGGACCCGACAGGAGAGGGACTTTGGGTGAACAAATACAAGTCACTGACTCTGGCCTACAGGACCATTTCTGGATCTTCCCCCTCTTACCTAATGACCTTACTAAATGACCCAAAGTAAGTGTAATGTTAGTCATAAATAAGTCACGCCCCCCAGATAGCATAGAGATGACATACCTGGAATTACAAATGGTGAGCATGAGAATTGGGGGGGGTGTTCCTCAGAGGTTTGTTAGAGAACGATGGGTAAAGTAATTAACTGATATGATAAAGAGAGATTGATACAGACTGCGTGAAAAAGATAAGTGAGAATAAGTTCAGGTGGGGGGGGTTTACACTGTGCAGCTTAAAGAGATCATCAGGAAGTGGTGGAGCTAAAAATAAGTTCAAGTTCAAGCTCATTTAATTATTGAGTGTTTTTTTTTTACAAGCGTACCCGACCCAACAGGAGAGGGACTTTGGGTGAACTAATACAAGTCTCTGACTCTGGCCTACAGGACCATTTATGGATCTGGCCCCTCCTACCTTCACTCTATATTTTCAAAATACACTCCGACTCGTTCACTTCGCTCCAGTGATTATCGCCGCCTGGTGGTTCCACCTCACCGAGGAGATAACTCTCACTCCATGGCCTTCACCACTGCAAAATGGTGGAACGATCTTCCCAACTCTGTCCGTAAGGTGAAGTCACATGGCATTTTTAAGAAACTATTGAAGACGCATCTTTTTAAAAAAAAATAAAATAAAAAAAAGCATCTACTAAATGACCCAACGTAAGTGTAACGTAAATGTAACGTTAGTGCCGTTAGTCAAAAATAAGTCACGCCCCCCAGATAGCATAGAGATGACATACCTAGAATTACAAAGGTTCATTGGTGAGCATGAGAATTGGGGGGGGAGGCGGATGTTCCTCAGAGGTTCGTTAGAGAACGATGGGTAAAGTAATTAACTGATATGATAAAGAGAGGTTGATATAGACTGTGTGCAAAAGATAAGTGAGAATAAGTTCAGGTGGGGGGTTTAACCTGTGCAGCTTAAAGAGATCATCAGGTGGGGGAGCTAACAAATGTGTTCAGAGTTTTTTTTTATAGAGTATTTTTTTAAGCGTACGTCGTCAACAAGCAGCTTTACAGAGTTATAAACCTTTAAACCCCCAAAGAGCAAGACCAAGAGACAATATGTACCAATAATGTACCACACACTGTACCACACACCACCTCTCACCCACTGTACCACACACTGTACCAATCACCACGTTCCACCCACTGTACCACATACCACACTGTACCACCCACTGCACCACACACTGTACCAATCACCACCTCCCATTGTACCACACACCACCTCTCACCCACTGCACCACCCACTGTACCAGTCACCACCTCCCACCCACTGTACCACATGCCACACTGTACACACACACTACCTCCCACTCACTGTACCACCCACTGTATCACACACCACCTCTCTACCACTACATCACATACCACACTGTACCAAACATCACCTCCCACCCAATGTACCACAAAACACACTGTACCACACACCAACCTCTCACCCACTGTACCACACACCACCTCCCACTGTACCACACACCACCAACTGCATCACCAACTTTACCACACACTCACCACCTCCCACCTACTATACCACATACCTCACTGTACCACACACTACCTCCCACCCACTGCACCACACACTGTACCACACACCACCTCCCACCCACTGTACCACACATCACACTGTACCACACACCAACTCCCACCCACTGCACCACACACTGTACCACACACTGTACCAATCACCACCTCCCACCAACTGTACCACATACGACACTGTACCACACACTACCTTCCACCCACTGTACCACACACCACCTCTCTACCACTGTATCACATACCACACTTTACCACACACCACCTCCCACCCACTGTACCACAAACCACACTGTACCACACACCACCTCCCACCCACTGTACCACAAACCACACTGTACCACACACCACCTCCCACCCACTGTACCACCCACTACCCCACACCACCTCTCACCCAGTGTACCACCCATTGCACCACACACCACCTCCCACCCACTGCACCACACACCACCTCCCACCCACTGCACCACACACCACCTCCCACCCACTGCACCACACACCACCACCCACCCACTGCTCCACACACCACCACCCACCCACTGCACCACACACCACCTCCCACCCACTGCACCACACACCACCTCCCACCCACTGCACCACACACCACCACCCACCCACTGCTCCACACACCACCACCCACCCACTGCTCCACACACCACCACCCACCCACTGCTCCACACACCACCTCCCACCCACTGCACCACACACCACTGTTGGAATTTATTGAACATAAAAAAACATGAATTGCATTATTTGAAAGGTTTGGTCAACTTTGTAGTGCTCTTTGCTTTTGTTATGACATTTACTAATTCACGTAGTTTAAACAACTCTGCTAAAGGGCAGAGTGAATGACCAGGTGTGGGATGAGTGTGTGTAAATTGTAGGAATGGCCATTTGTTTTATGAGTGTGAGAAGGAGTCAGAATGTCTGGTTTCAGGATGACCTGTCAGAATGTTTTAGTGGGACTGGGGGCTCAGGAAGTCCCCACCATATTTGGAAGGTCCAGTCACACTCAGTCACACTCACAGTTATATACCGAAGCTGGATCTTTGAGACCTCAGAGCTCTCTCATCAATCGTGGTTGCCCGTCATCTGGCCCCTCCTACCTTCACTCTATATTTTCAAAATACACTCCGACTCGTTCACTTCGCTCCAGTGATTATTCCATCGCTGGGCACACACTCACTCACACAAACACACTCTATATGGGGCAATTTTTTGAGAATTCAATTGACTTGATCCATGTTTTTGGACTGTGGGAGGAAACCGGAGAACCTGGAGGAAACCCACACAGACACGGGGAGAACATGGAAACTCCACCCAGATGGGGATTCGAACCGGGGAATCCCTAGCGCTGAGAGGCGAACGTGCTAAACACTAAGCCAACGTGCCGCCCAGATTTAAATATATTGCATGTAATAACAATAAATGTGTTACAAAAACAAAATATGAATGATCAGAGATTTTTAATTCAAACCAAAAAGCTGGTTCTAATTACTATAGCTAAGCTTACTGTATCCCAGATAGCAAAATAGTTCTGGCCCAAATCTGGGCCACATTCTGCCACCGGACTTGGCCCAGTTGCCTCATGGAATTACGGCCCAAAACTGGCCCAAACTACACTTACCAACATCAAACCAAACCCATGCCAGCAAAATGCCAAAACTTAGCCACATCTTCAACTACACCCCCAAAATACCGGATTTAAGACCCGGATTTAAGCCACAACAACCTATACTACCCCAAAAATTGCCAGAACTAGTACTTAGGTCTATTTGTACAATCAATTCACTAAATTGTAAGTTGTCAGGAATTTTAAATTCCTTATACATTATGAGAATTCCAATATGGCCGAAAGACTAACAAAGGACCTTGGATTTCCCGCCACTAGGAAATACTGGGCTAGGATTGGCTGATTTAAAACCTAGGGCGGTAGTTTGTGATTGGCTTAAAGCAGTTAAGGGGCGGGAACTAGACTTAACGCATATACACCGAGGTAAACAGAAGGGAGGGGGCTTTTTCACTCAGACGCGGAGGGAGACAGCATCAGAACGCTGAGGAGGAAGACCGCTGGCCAGCGTAAGTTACTGGAGGTGTCCATGAAGAATTCTCTTTGTCCTAAATAAATGAGTTAAGGCGACCATTTTGCATCAGCTCGTTCTTTCTGCCTTTTTCAAAATCAAAAGATCCTAACAAATGGTAGCACGAGGATGGTTTTGAAAATAGGCAGGAGAACAATAATTTCGGTACTGGACCTGGACTCCTGATTTCATGTATACTCATTATAGGCGCGCCGAAGGTAAGCAGACTTACTGCATAATTAGCTTCATTCAATATTTAGTTTTAATGAGTATGTGTGAATGCCGGGGTCCGTAAGTGTTATAAATTGTTACAGTAATCAGAATTTTTCATGGACACTGGAAGGTAGATTTATTTGGTACCATTCCTGATATCGGCACCGAAGTTTATGCTCGAGTATAAAAACGTAGTTTTAGTTATATTTCAGAGGAACGCGCGAAAAGTGTGGCAAAGTGTGTCAAGAGGACCCATGCCCCACATTTGGGTAATAAGCGTTTTTTGGGATAGAACCGGTTTATAGGGGCGTACGATTGTGTGGTAAAGGTGAACGGGCCTATACCTACATTCGGGTTAGTAAGCGTTTTATAGATAACAAGGTTCTAGGCGCTTTTTTAGGAATAACTGGGTGCGTGAAACAGGGTTTCAGACCAGTAATTATAAAATAAAGAATCAGGAAGTTTTCGGACGGGGTAGGCGACTGTTTTCGTATCCAATGGTCTGAGAAATAACTATTTATTGATTAGAACGATAGAGAGATGCCTGGGGTCCGTATCGTGCCTGAATAGCAGGGTAAATTTCCAAATTGTGGCTAAATTTTAAATTTCTCCGGTGCAAATATCAGGGAACCTTGTATGTGTGTTTGTCGTGTGTTTGTCTTGTCTTGTGTGGAGCAGCAACACGTGTGTGCACGCTGGGGGTTGAAATCAGCTCAAAAGGTAAAGTTCTGTTTTGTGCTTGATGTTTTATTTGAGAAATGGGGGGGGGGAGAGTTCATTTTGTGGTAAGTAATTTAGCTGGTAAGTAAGTGTTTAGCTTGGTAAGTAATATTTGTGTTCTGCTTGTGTGTTATACAACCTAAATTGACTTAATTAAAATGGCCGACTTACTTCAGGACAACTAGCACACACCTAGCCAAAGGCTAATATTTTAGCAGCATGGTAGAGTTGAGTTGGAACAAAGGATTTAAAATGGCCGCCACAACCTCACGTATAGCTCCTCCCACATAGCATATGGTCAATGCAATGCTTGCAGCCCTTCACTCACCTTAAGTTACCTGTGTTGGGTGTCATTACAGGGTACACCAGTAGATGGCGCCAATAGACCACTGTGCCATATCCCAGTACACAGTCTGTGCCCAACCAATAGGTTTTAATGAAACACCTCCAACTCACCTTCCAAATTAGTCATGTGTCCTTCACAGGTTGAGAAATTATCCAAGCACCAATTGTTACCAGTGGTGCAGGTGGTGAATAATTTGATTTTAATTAACACTGGGCCACTGCTTTAGGGAACACAGAGCAATTAATCCATTGCTTTCTATATTCTCCAAATTGTCCAACTAATTTCTTAGGTCGTGATGTTTTAATTACAAGAACTCAAAGCTCATTGTCATATGCACATATAGAAATGTTTTTCTTGGGGCAATGTAATTCTTACTTTGCCATCCACCCTGTATAAGTGATAAAAAGTAAATATAACAATAATATAATAATGAAAATATAAATTTAAGTTTGCAGTTCACACTTCTGTACCTGTACAACTAAAACCAAATAGTGAGACTTGTACAAGTGTTAAGTGAATTGTTATAAAATTAAGTGCTTCAGTAAAATTAAAAGTAAAATTAATTTTTGTGAATTTTCAGCTTTACTGAGACCATGCATGTGATGGGGCTTCATGTCACATGTACTTAAGCAGTGATTGACATGTTACACACCCTCAGGCTTTAGTTGATTTTGATTCTGGAGACATGGATTTTGCAGGTAGCAACATGAGCACTAGGTGGAGACTTGGTTTTTGTCCCTGTTCATGCACATGCAATGTCCTTACAGTAAAAGGACACAGTGACCCTTATCTACAGTAGCTAAATTTCCCCGATGAACCAATTTTGAAGGCGTCAAAAAGCACAGTACAGATGATTTCAGAGTTATTCGAATCAAGCGGTTTATTTACGACAAACCGAGTCAAAGCAGTGTTCGTCCAAGACAAGCCCAAGATCGCGATCCGACTCTGATCTCAGCACCACACCGGTCCCACCAAGACAGAGCCCCGAAATCCAGCTGCTCACACTATTTATTGAAAAACCATCCCTCCCTCTGCTTATTCTGAACCAACTTGTTGAAGAAGTTCTATGGGGAGGTCGAACGCGCTGTTCAATCCCTTATCTGGGGGAGCTCGAGACAGCTCGGCTGCCCTTGAGCTTTATCCACCAGCCACCAGACGCCAGGTGCATCTGGTTTTCATGAAATATAGGCCTTGGGCAATTGTCGGCCAGATTGCCCCATCGCTATAGAATGCGCTAATTCCCTTATACACAAATTACTTACAAATTACAAATTTTTATCCCTTCAATCCCCCTTTGGGCGTGCCCCTCAACACGCCCATCAAATTTGCCCCATTGGTAATTTGTCCCATATGTGAATTTGCCCCATAAGTGGTGCTGATTTTCAGAGTCGATCGCTTACATTTATTCATCAGAGTTCTCCTACGTCAGTGTGCTGTGCATGTGAGCTCTAAAATCAGTACATGAATCTAAAAAATAAAACACTCAGATTTTTGAAACTCTAATAATATACAGTTTCATTCTCTACTCGTTATCAGAGTCTCAGGGCTGTGGGTGGTCCCACACATGTCACCGCAATGGGTGTCCGCCACTCAGGTGCCCCACACCTGCAGTGTTGTTACCTCCGTCCATCACTAGGTGTCCAGCCTTCTCTCCGTTTCCCCAGGTCTCCGGTCACGACCTACGAATTTCTGATGCCCTATGTGTACTTTTAATGCTATATTAAAGCATGTGCGTGCAGTGTGTTATCTCCCCTACTGGGTTAATGTCTTAGAGGGAAAAAGAGAGAGATAGGAAAATGAGAAAGAAAATAAATTCATACATGGAAACAAGATGTGATCTTGGGCATTGTTTAAGCATAACTGATTTCTTGTCTATCTGGCTCCTCATCCCCGGAGCAAAATTTAACCGTCTGCAGCTCCATGGTGTTAAATATGTGATATAGTTAACAGAACTCTCAGACGTGGTATGCACCGGCACCCACAGGTTACCAGTATAGCAACGAACACAGCAATAGACATGAAGAGTGACATGATTAACTCCTGACAAACATATTATTCATCCATGATTCCAAGGGGTTATCTATTCCAGAGGCCTCATGCATTTCCTGTAATAATTTACACAATTTAATTTACGCCTTGGTTACGGACCCATCAGGTGCTGTGTTATTTAGGCATATAGGCACAGCACACTTCACCAATCATTACGCAAACACCCCCTTTTTCTGCCAGGAGCATGTCTAAGGCTTTTCTGTTCTGTAGGCCCCAAGTTACGTCACATGCAACTGTTCACTTGGTCACTCTATTGCATCTCTAGTGAGATTAGTGAGACGAAGTACATTGTAATGTACGAAATTTATCCTATCCACGTTGTTGTTGGGAGTCACTGGAAAAAGGGCCGATATCAGTTGAATATTTTCTGCTGCCACTTGGTTCGCCAGTTTGAACTCGTTTGGCACCCCCCTAGGCACCCTGATTGAGTCTATGTAAGTGGGTGAGTCCCTATATAAATAAAAGCTACCGACTGCTCACCTTCTCCTTTGGGGTTCGCCCCCCCCTTAAACCTTTGAGAGTAAGAGGAGCCAACGGCTTTACCATGGCACCTCGGCCGACAGCCAGGGGTGGCATTCTTACCACTAAGGTGTGTTTCCCACAATAATAATATAACCCGATCGGGCCCACGGCCCCACCTCCGTGTCATTTTAGGTGATGTCTGTTCGGCACCAATCTAATACCACACATTGCTTGACTTTTTGCCGCCCGATTGGCCACCTCCTTTCCCTGCGCCTCCATGTCCCCCTTAGTGGAGTGGCCTTTACATTTAATGATGTCCACCTGTTTGGGCAGCTGTACTGCTTCCAGTAGCTTTTGTATGTGCGCATAATGTTTAATAGGATCCCCTTGCTTTGTTTTGAAACTTCTCTGCATCCATTGTGGTCCATCTATGTGTACTGTAGAATAGGTGTATGCTGAGTCTGTATAAATGTTCACAGCTGTGTTGCTCGCAGTCAGGTGGTGTTTGCATGTATTGCCATGTTTGCAGTTTTGATGGCGTCAATGCTGTAGATGTGAGAAAGGCAATCACCCCATGGGTTGTGTTCACAACTAATGGGTGACACATTACTAGGTGTGCGATTTTATTTAGAACCACTGCTAATGCTGCCATGTACCTTGTACTTGAAAACAAAAACTTTAGTACTTAAAAATATACCTTTAGCCTCCCCCCTTTCTAAAACAAAACAACATTCAATTTTTATTATTATTGATTTTTTTTTTAAAGGAATATCCAGATCAAAATGACATTTGTTATTTTCCCACAAATAATTAATCAATGTGTACAGGAATCTGTAAGAGGCATGTTATCAGTTAAAGTGATCTTGTTGATTTTCCTTGAAGTAATTTACTATGGTCCACCCCTCATTGCCTGTGGATAATTTTCAAAGGAGATGATGGTCACACAACACATAATCATTAAAATTATTACCAAGATTGTCTATAGAAAAATCAAACAACCAGGGGTTATTATTATTATTATTATTATTTTCTCCTGGATCAAACTGCACAGTCAGTTCTGTCCGCTAGAACCTGCAAATTGACTTGTTTGGTTAGTAAATTTAAAGACAAAATCAAACAAACTTAATTTTTTTTCTTTTTTTTTTCTGTTCTTTATACAAATCGCACAACATAAATTTAATAAATATATTTCATATTTCTCATGTTCAATGTAAAATTTGATAATTAGGCCACCTTTAGTTCATTACCTGGAGGAAAAATAAAAACTTTATCAAACAATTCATAAACAACAATGCTGCAAAAAAGTCATAACATTAATGATTTGTCTTATATGTTTTATGTCAAAACATTTTCTCAAACTCCGACCTGGAAAAAATATAACCTCATAATTTTGTCCTCATTATTAAATGTCAGTCAGTCCGATCTATTGTAGTTAATTATCAGTCAAATCTTTATCCTTCATTAAACAAAAATTGTACTCGGTCCATTTTATGCTTCATGATTAAATATATACATATATATTTTTCCTGTTAAAAGAAGTGATATTTATTTTAGCAAAATAAAAGAAAATGAGAAATCCTACCCCACTCTCTGATTAGTTATCATAGAACGTCACTATTATGGAGACCTTCAGTTGCTTGTTTTAAAACAACAATCTCTGATAATAGTGCGGACGTTGTTCTCAGCTCTGTCGACGTGGCCTTATTGAAATGGATAAATAGAAGACAAAAGTGTCAATGGAAGATGTACGTATACATTCTTGACTTGATATAATCAGCATAATAAGACATAATAACTGTAGAAGGTTATTGATAGGTATATGCAAACACAAATGGTTAAGATGAATCACTCATACACAAAAATCATATATTCTCCTTCACAATCCCCCTTTGATTCATTTTAATCATTCAATAGTTCTAACAGATTCATTTAAGCTTTTTCGATTATTTTCGCTTGTTTACATTACTGAAGTTTTGTTTTGGAGGCCTTGTGACCTTGCTCTGCCAGATGCTTCAACAGAGCCAAAGTTGTGTCTTTACATAAGGTCTGGGTTGGTGCTGCCACCAACATTTCAAAATAGATCTCTGTCCGACTGTCAACATCTTATCAGTCCCGCGGCCCATTTTCTGTCAGATATTAGTTCAGTCCTAGTCAGACAGTCTGGTTTATTCACTCAAATCTTCACAGGAAACCTCGTCTTTAAATTGGAAAATAGTGCTATTTAACATTTTAAAATCTAATAGTTATATTTAAATGAGCTCAAACTATTTTATTTGCCATGGCTAATTAATATTAATTCACTACCTTTCCCCAATTCAACATTATTGAAACTGTAGGATTTTGGGTATTAATATGATATTAATAAAGTCCTCCGCATCCCATTACCAAATTACTGAAAATGAGAGACGGTCAAAAATTTTAATGCGTGTTCTATTACGTAAAATACTGTATCTGACTCCAAAGAATATTTTATTAAAACGGTAACTTTAGTTACACGAGTGCTTCTCTGCACTAAGTGGGTTAATTGTATCTCAATGATTTAAGCTATATCTGATTCAGGTATTCTGTAAGCATGCAGAAATCTTAATTCTGCTTTTATAATATATGGACAGAGGTTATATTGACATGTGGATATATCTAAATATCCCTCAGAGGTCAATCTTATAGCTGCTTAAAATACACCATTTAGTTAAAAATAAATTAACCTTTGAGTTTCAGCCTTGAAGGATTAACTGGAAACTTTGTTTTAGAGTAATAACAGTATTTATTACGAATGATTAATTAAGAATACGAAGAATTACTGAACAGATTTATAATAACAGTTACACTAATAGCAAATGAACACCCCCTTTAGGTGCAAACTCACGTTATGCGAACGCTGGAAAAATGCCGGAACCAAGAGCCCGCTGGGCCGAGCAAAGCAAGGCAGGCCTTAACCTAAGCAGAGCCTGACCAGGCAAAAACCAAGCATAGCAGGGCCCAGCAGCAGCACTGGCCGGAGCTAGACCAAGGAGAAGAGAGAGAGAGTTACCTGTTACATCTTTTTATTTTCACATCAACCTTTAAACCTTTTGATGATAATAAGGCTAGGATCCAGGATCCTTCATTCAATTAATATGCTAAGGGGGCCAGGTCATCACGATGTGAAACCCTAGTTTGAAACCGGTTTTAGGGACAAATGGTATCGGCTGAGACTGATGTATAGTTGTGATGCCATAGGTGTGATGCTTCATGCTGATTGCTATTAGAAATACAAAGACTGGTCGAGTTCCTCATACAGACCAGATATTCTTATATTTGAAAGAGTCTACAGTACTCCAGAAATCTGTCACGTTCTATAAATCTACTATATCGCACAACCTAGCTTGTTATACCTTATATATAAATAAGCACCTTTAGAAGGGGATCTTATCCATACCAAACATGACATAGTGCAAACCATATTCCCTCAATAAAACACAAGTTTCATTATTTCTCCAAAACACAGCAATCAATGCAATACCACAAATTATCTTCAATAAAAGCAATAACTTTTCCCTACCGTCACTTACTCATGACCTCATCAAAGACACACACACACACACACACACACACACACACACACACACACAGTGTTAATCAGAGATAAGAGCAGAGCAGAGAGAGTGTGTAAGGAGTATGTATTTCTCATCCTTAAATTACTTATTTCATTTAGAATTGTCAAGCAATTATTTTTATAGCCAAATTTATTAGGTTATTTATTTATTTAACCTTTAACCCTATTTTAATGATTTTACAACCTTAATAGATTAATTAATTATTATTTATTGTGAGCAACATGTGACCTTAATGCTGGCATCAGTTCAGGTTCATTCAGGCTGAGTTCTTTAAACAGTGCTCATACAGACAGACTGAAGGACCGGATGGATCAGCTCTCTTGATCCTGAGACACTGACCATATTTAATTTCTAACGTCGACGTCTCCCTGATCTGGGGGAGGTCTGGGATCAAACAGACCCTCCCCCGTCTTCGGTTGAGCACGCCCTCACTTTTCGCCAGAAATTCTCACAAACACAGCCTCCATCGAGTATTTTCAGAGCACATTGTTTGACTCCAAGCACTGACATGCTCACCATTGAACTGAGAGAATGCTTTATTAAAGCAGAAACCATTTTGTCTTTTACACTCTATTGTTAAGCTTAAATTTTACTTTTATCTTTACTTTATTCTAATTCACAGGGTTTCTTAACTTATCATGTTATTTTACCCTCACTCACTACTACCATAACTATTATTTATTTAATAATTTACTCATTTGCTTACGGTGATACTGGTTGATCACTTCTAAATATTATATTCTACTAGAGAATAAGCCGTGAAACGGTGTGGAGTAGAAAATGAATGGTGGTTTAGTTTTTACACTCATCTCATCATACACTCAGACTTAAACCACACAAACAACAAACAGGCCAGGCAAAACTCGCAAATTACAGTAGCAGAGTAACAACCATATATAGTGGTTCCACACCCAAACCAACACAATTATCTAACTATATCGTACTGCAATATTTCAACACATTTTAACTTTATTCAGTATACACTTTAATTTATTAATACTGCAGTTTTATTTAAATTTATGGTCCATACTCTAATTATTACTTATTTTAAACTTCTATGTTACAATATGTGGATCCATATAATTTACACCATATAATTATTTCACTATATATTTACATAACATTATATAACAGCAATTCAAACAAGACCAGTTGGTTCTTTAAATTGTTCCCACCCTTTTACAGACTGGGCATCATCATTGGTGGTTGGGTCTGGGGCGGTAACCCCAGGGTGGACCCCCAACTCCTCGCCCTCTCCCGCGCTGTGGGGAATCTCTCGCGAAATGTCCCGATCGGCCACACGAGTAGCACTCATTTCTTCCCATTGTGCTGTTGTGTCCCCTATTCCTGGGCCTCACAACAGTGTCAGACTCCGAGAGCCCCACTTTTTCTATCAATTCAACCAAGGTGTTTTTCATGGCATCAATTTCAGGACACCTCCCCATTACGTAACCCCCAGACAAAGACACACTCATAGTTCCTCTCTCAACAGCCTCCCCGGGTTGACCCACCATTATTTTACACTCATGAGATTGTGTTGTGATTCTACGGTTTTGCTTGGTTGAGGGCAGGACGAGGTACAGGGCTGGCACAACATTAACACTAGGAAGAGCAGTTGGTTGTATGGGAGGGGTGCTAGTGGGGGGAGGTATGTGGAGCGGAGGGGTCGGAGTAGGAATGGGTTCCTGCTTCACTTCCGGTTTCTCACCAGTTGACTCTACATGCTTGCTCTGGCTCTCTGTAATCACCGCCATGTATTCCACAATTAATCTTACCCATATCTGCTCGTTCTCTGCCTTTGTAGCCCTCGATTTAACCGCTAATCTTCTCATCCCACTCGCACGTTTTACCTGCTTTTCTGCAGCATCAGCTCTCGTTTGCATTACATACAACAAATGTTCACGCCCGTCCTTGCCCAACGGCGGGGCTGTATCAATGGGGTATAGCCCCGCACCACACCACTCTTTAAACATTTTCTCACACCTTTTTACCACATTCTCACGTTTATCCACAGGATTAGTTACTTTTATTCTCTCCAACACCTCGTTTTTGACATCACCAGCAGTCAACCCCATTTTAATCAACACACGAGCTCCCTCGCTCACTCCCGTACAACTCCCTTTATTCAACCTCTCTCGTGCGTCCACGAGCAATATCCCACAAATGCAGCTGCTTTATTGTTGTATGCTGAATTTCACTTTTATATTTCACTTACCCGCGAGCACGAGTGTCTCCTCATAAACTCTTTTACCTAAATCAAACTTGATTTACCGCCCTCTGGGTCATGAACCCACCAGGACTGAGCAATTTAATTTAATTTACGGGTCTTTTGGGTCTTGGACCCAATCACCTTGACCAATTCACATTTACCTACCTAGACACTGTGTGGCTTTTGGGTCTTGAACCCAATCACCTTGACCAATTAACCTACCAAGACACTGTGAATTTACTTGCACCCAAAACCCGTATTGTGCTCTGCAGATGGCCCTAGAACCCCCTGGGAGCTGCTCAATTTGTTGAGACGGGTCAGTCCGTGACTGTACACACACAGGGAGCTACCCCGTTCGCCTCAGTAACGCAACTACAGGATTTTCACAATCCTTTGGTCATGACCTTTCAGTAAAACCCAGCATTCAGCAACTTTTCAAAACACAATTATAATCCATACACAAATCCACAAAAATCCACAAAGCCTTGGAAGAACACAACACACTTCAACACTTAAATTTATACACTTAATTTCAGTTAGCAATTCCAATTGTATTAATTTAATTCACATTCCAACTTAGTCCTTATTCACCACTCACAGCTAATTATATTGTTTTTCAGCTAAATATAGGAGCAAGGGTCCTTCTTACCTTATTGGCCGGCCTGTGAGTACCGCGTAAGTTCTATCGTTGGAATCAAGCAATCAACCCGATTATCTGCACTGCAATCAACAACCTTAACCATCCCTGCTACCAACTGTTAGGAAATCTGAAATTTCCCCGATGAACCAATTTTGAAGGCGTCAAAAAGCACAGTACAGATGATTTCAGAGTTATTCGAATCAAGCGGTTTATTTACGACAAACCGAGTCAAAGCAGTGTTCGTCCAAGACAAGCCCAAGATCGCGATCCGACTCTGATCTCAGCACCACACCGGTCCCACCAAGACAGAGCCCCGAAATCCAGCTGCTCACACTATTTATTGAAAAACCATCCCTCCCTCTGCTTATTCTGAACCAACTTGTTGAAGAAGTTCTATGGGGAGGTCGAACGCGCCGTTCAATCCCTTATCTGGGGGAGCTCGAGACAGCTCGGCTGCCCTTGAGCTTTATCCACCAGCCACCAGACGCCAGGTGCATCTGGTTTTCATGAAATATAGGCCTTGGGCAATTGTCGGCCAGATTGCCCCATCGCTATAGAATGCGCACAGTTGAATTCCATTGATATAGTTTCACAAGGCCTGCCGCTAACAACAAGGAGTGGCTTCAGCTGGACACGGATATAGACAAGATCATGGAAACAACAGCGAAGGGCAGTGCGGATCACAAACTGCAGGCTATGTGCACTCTTATAACATCCATTGGAGCCGAACGGTTCGGGGTGACAGAGAGGCTTGGGAATAGACAGCCAGTGAGACCCAACCGGCGAGAACTTAAGATCAGTCAGCTGAGACAGGAGCTGAAGATATTGAAACGCCAGTACATGGCAGCAAAGGAGGAGGAGAGAGTTGCCTTTTCTGAGCTCAGACAGATCCTGAGAAGAAAGCTAGTCACACTCAGGAGAGCTGAATGGCACAGAAAGAAAGGAAAGGAGAGAGCCAAGAAGCGTAAGGCATTCATAACCAATCCGTTCACCTTCACAAAGCGACTTCTGGGGCAGAAGAAAAGCGGCAACCTGAAGTGTCCTGTGGAGGAGATCAATCAGCACCTCAACATCACATTTAGCGATCCCTCAAGAGAACAAGATCTTGGCCCATGTGAGGCTCTGGTAAAGCCTCCAGAGCCCACAGTACAGTTCAACACCACAGAGCCCACCCTAAAAGAGGTCAAAGAAGCAGTGATGGCCGCAAGATCAAGCTCCACCCCAGGGCCCAGTGGAGTCCCATATAGAGTCTACAAGCAGTGTCCCAAACTCCTTGTTCGACTATGGAAGATCATGGAGGTGATCTGGCGTAGGGGAAAGGTTGCCACTCAGTGGAGGTCTGCAGAGGGAATCTGGATACCAAAAGAAGAGGAGGCAAGTAACATCGAGCAGTTTCGCATCATCTCACTGCTATGTGTCGAAGGGAAGATCTTCTTCAAGATAGTGTCCCAACGGCTCACAGACTTCCTCTTGAAGAACGGCTACAAAGACACGTCAGTTCAAAAGGGAGGAGTCCCAGGTGTTTCGGAATGCCTAGAGCACACAGGTGTGGTATCGCAGCTGATCCGCGACGCAAGGGAGAGCAGAGGGGATTTGGCAACACTCTGGCTGGACCTCACAAATGCCTACGGATCCATTCCCCACAAGCTCGTTGAAACAGCACTGACAAAACACCATGTCCCAGGGTCGATCACCAACCTCATCCTGGACTATTATAACAACTTCCAGCTGAGAGTAACATCAGGATCACTTACATCTGCCTGGCAACGCCTAGAGAAGGGTATTATAACAGGCTGCACTATATCAGTGCCACTCTTCTCCCTGGCGATGAATATGATTGTTAAGTCAGCAGAGGTGGAATGTAGGGGCCCTTTGTCAAGATTTGGCACTCGGCAGCACCCCATAAGAGCATTTATGGATGACCTAACGGTGACGGCAACCTCTGTTCCTGGCTGCAGATGGCTACTCCAGGGGCTGGAGCGGCTCATCTCATGGGCGAGAATGAGCTTCAAGCCCGCCAATTCTAGGTCTCTGGTCCTGAGAAAGGCAGAGTGGCCGACCGGTACCGTTTCGCCATAGGAGAGACCCCAATTCCAACGGTGACAGAAAAACCGGTCAAGAGCCTGGGCAAGGTTTTCAACAGCTCCATGAGGGACTCAGAGGCACTCCAGAAAACCAAGGTAGAACTGACATCTTGGCTCACAGCAATAGAAAAGTCGGGGCTACCAGGAAAATTCAAAGGTGCCTGGACAAGGTGGGAGCACGCTGAGCAGCGTAAAGTCACCTGGCCAGAGCTCTGGAGACTTGAACCCCTGCACATTAAGTTCCTTATTCAGTCCGTATATGACGTGCTCCCTAGTCCAACCAACTTGAAGTGCTGGGGCTTAGCAGACACTGCGGCATGTCAGCTGTGCCAGAAAAGCGCCACCCTCGAGCACATCCTCAGCTGCTGCCCAAAGGCCTTGGGGGAGGGGCGGTATCGCTGGCGTCATGACCAGGTCCTCAGGGCGCTGGCGGATACGCTCAGCTCAGCAATCTCTAGCTGCAGGTACCAACATACTCCTAAACACACCATCACATTTGTCAGAGCGGGAGAGAAAGCACAACATCAGGCAGGTTCCTCTGGAGGGCTTCTCACCACTGCCCGGGACTGGAAGCTCCAAGTTGACCTGGGAAGACAGCTCAAGTTCCCAGAGTACATCGTAGCCTCTTCACTTCGACCAGACATGTTACTAATATCAGAGTCTACAAAGCAAGTGGTGCTGGTCGAACTTACTGTCCCCTGGGAAGACCGAATAGAGGAGGCAAATGAACGCAAGAGAGCTAAGTATGCTGAGCTGGTGACGGAGTGCCGGAGTAAAGGCTGGAAAGCCCGATGTGAACCAGTTGAGGTAGGGTGTCGGGGTTTTGTTGGCCAGTCACTACCCCGCACCCTAAAAGTCCTTGGAGTAAAAGGTCAGCTGTGCAGACGAGCCATCAGGAACATCATAGAGGCTGCGGAGAAAGCCTCAAGATGGCTATGGATCCGGAGGGGGGATCCGTGGAGTAGTGGGCCACTTGGACACAAGTCGGGGGCTGATCACCCACGACTGGGTCGCCCGAGGGAGGGTGTTTGATGATCAAAGACCCGAAACACCCCATGACCTCGGGTTCATCCCTGATGATGTGTCCAAGTAGCACCAAGAGGTGTATGTAAGAACAGTCCGCCTGAGAAGGTAGAAGCCTGACTGATAAATTATATCAATTAAGGTCCTGCAAGTGCGGACTTAAACTCCATGTTGGACGGGGTAAAGCTGTTGAAAGCAATTAGTTAACATATTACAGCAACTTGGTTAATAATAATACATGTACACTGGACAGTAGGGGAGAAAATGGTCAATAGCATGCAATTACTATACAGATTGGGCAAAGGGTTTACCAGCCATGAAGCCATAAAGAGGGCATACTGACTAAATTGCCACCATTAACTGAAGGGAGTTAAGTGTGGGTGTTAAGTTGAATAGTACACAGCAGGTAAGATGCTGTGTTTGGGTGAAGTAGGGGTAATAGCTAGATTAGAAGGTAAAAGGAGGTGAATATTGATTGAAATAGTGGAAGAGGTTTGAAAGGAAGGACCGAAAACACCATTTTAAGCATAAAACAGTATGTATGGGATATTCTTAAGCATATACCCCGTAACTTATAGTTTAACATCCTTGCCAGCTCTTAAGAGAGCTGATAAGAGTAGATATAGACATGGTGAAACTTTTAGAAAGTGTGGTGACTTACTGTATGGCTGGAAGCAACAGAAATGTAATGGAGATAGCAGGTAGGGAACGCATGTGAAGGGCAGTTAGTTGATGGGGAAATTTGTAGTTTGCCACATAAACAATGGGACCCAAAATTAGAGCAATGCTTTACTGAGGTTAAACAAAGTTTAGCACACGCTGAAAACCTTCAGTCCCCTGATTACACAAAACCCTTTTACCTAGATGTTTCTGTAAAAGAAGGCATTGTTAATGCTGTTCTTTTCCAGAAAGGGGGGAGTAGATGTGAAAAAAAAAATTGCAATTGCAATTTCATAGCTCAAAATTGGATCCTGTGGTACTAGGACAACCACATTTACCTTGTCTAAAGCTAGAAAACTAAAAAAAAAGTAACACACCATTGTCTTGTCTTTGCAAATATCCAATTAGTATCTGAACATGGTTATGGAGGAGTTAAACACAATTACTATGATGACTACATATAAAAATTTTAAATATAAGTCTTTTCATGTTTTGCACTGTAACTGTAACCTCACTTGGTGACAAGTTTCGTGGAAAAAAAAAAGATAAATACATTTCAGTTATTGGCACCTTTGCTAGTATTTTTGTATTTGATGCAGTTTTAATGGCAGAATAGTTGGTATTTGATTGTCTTCTGGAGTCCTTAATGAGGTTTAAAATTGCAGAACAAGGTGTGGTGATTCCCTTCGGTCCATCCTCACCTACAGATTTACAGTCTGATTTAACAGGTGGCTGAATTTAGTGCTTATGTCAAGCTTAGTATTTCGCCACCTAATTTGCAAATTCAGAATTGTTATGAAAATTTAGAAAAAGCTTCTCTGGGTTCCACTAATTGTTATTTGGTTGGAAATAATTTGATTGGGTTGATTTTCACATTTTGATCTTTGCTTTGCCCTTTTAACCAACGGAGTCACTAATACTGGTGCTGACCATAGGTCTGATTACATAAGTCATGTAGCATACAATAAAGATAATGAAGACATAAAATAATAGACTAAATGCTTACTTAAATAGTAAATAGAAGTAAAATTAGTTGGTTTTCAGTCTGCCCCGTGTAGAGTGTGTGCGTGTATGAGTGAGTGTGTGTGTGCCCAGCGATAGATTGGCGCTCTGTCCTGGGTGTATCTGCCCAGCGCCTGAAACTTTCTCCCTGTGATGGGCAGAAAGAATCCCATGCAACTTTAGTAGAGAATAAAAGTAATGAGATGAGAGTCTCAGAATATGATATTAGGGTAATTCTATATATACGATAGTCTTGGCGATATGACAACACTTATTTTACACAGAAACATACTACTGTTTTATCCTCTGCACTCACCAGTGGGACACACTAAACACTTTGAGAAATGCTGTGTCTCTCTCACACACACACACACTTTGACATACTGCCTTGTCATCCTAAATGACTCAGGTAATGAAACTATACCATGCATAACTGCATGATGTCATTGGTCTAACAAGTGGGAATATCACTCACAATGTTTGTGTTGTGAACGATATGATAATGGTACATCCTTATTGGTCAGCGTACAGCCAAAATCCACTGTGGTTAGAAATTCAGATTTATTAATTTATTTTATCCCATTATATGATACAGTAGCCAGTTCTAGCCTTACTAACAGCTTATGGTAAAAAGAGGTTGTTAATCAAGTTTAAATTTTGTGGCAGCATGTCCACATTTTTGCTTTAAATTTCATAGCAGCTAGAAATATCTATATTTTTATATTAGGAATTGTCATGCTTCCTCCACGAATATTATTGGGTGTTATATACATCAGGATTAAGATCCATAAAATATTTGTGATTATCAACATTAAGCATTATACATTAAACTATAGCTTTAACTATTTATACCCTTACCGTATTGAAACGGCCTCCAATAGATCATTCAATATCCAGTTACAATTTCATTTTAACTACTGTTTTAAGTAGTGTGGGAAAATGTTTGGTGAATCGCAGTTGCATTTCACTAAACATTCACTAAATACATTTTCATTTGATATTATATGAGGACAGGTGCCAACATTTCATTAGACAGTATTGTATGCATATACAGTGGGCCAAATATTCATACCCCAGAACAGTATTTGTCACATACACATATTTATGTGAAAGGCAACACAAAGTGGTATACAATTGTGAAGTGGAAGGAAACTTAAACAAATCAACAAAATAAAAAACTGTAAAGTTGCGACGTGCAAAGATTTGTCAGGTAAGCCCTGAGTCAATACTGGTGGGAGCCACCTTTTGCTGCAATTAGAGTGCAAAAGTGACTTTTTGGGTATGTCCATCCACCAGCTTGTGTGC
This sequence comes from Corydoras sp. C115, assembly GCA_019802505.1. Classification (NCBI taxonomy): domain Eukaryota; kingdom Metazoa; phylum Chordata; class Actinopteri; order Siluriformes; family Callichthyidae; genus Corydoras; species Corydoras sp. C115. The sequence continues at coordinate 45,032 of JAFMOC010000515.1, read as the reverse complement.
ACATCAGTGACTGAAATTCTGCCCATTCCTCCTGAAAATAGATGTGCTCAAGCTCAGTCCTCCATGGAGAGCGTTTATTTATTTTGAGAACTTGCCACAAATTTGTCTCAATTGGGTTTATATTATGGAAGATGACTGGGCGTATTCTAACAGGGCAATATTCTTTTTTTTAAAACTCCATTGTAGCTCTGGCTTTAAATTTTTAGGGTCGTTGTCCTGGGGAGGTGAACCTTAGCCCACATGCAGGTAAGATTGCCCTGTATTTGGCTCCATCCATCTTCCCATCAACTTTGACCAACTTCCCGGTTTAAGACAGAGCATGATGCTGCCATATTTGACAGTGGGGATTGTTTTCAGAGTGATGTGCAGTGTTATTTCCCGCCAAACATAGCGTTTTGCATTGTGGCAAAAAGTTCAATTTTGGTCTCGTTTAACCAAACGCTTCTTCCACATGTTAATGCTTTGTCCTCAACATGGCTTCTGGCAAACTGCAAACGGGACCTTATGGTTTTCAACAGATGGCTTTCTAAGCCTTGCCATTTCCATAAAGACCACATTTGTGTAGTGCAGGTAACTATCGTTGTCCTTGTTTGTGTTACGGGGGCTCTCTGCACCTCGCCAGAGTCACAAAAGGGCCTCTTTTTGCCTCTGTAAACATTGAAAAGTTCGAGTCTCAGGTAAGACACCGAAGGCACTTGTCATGGCACTTTTTACTGTGTTTCCTTTCTTTCAATTCATTATTTACAATTCACATTCATTGAATTACAGTTCCATTTGTACACTGTGTTATTTTTTTTCTTTGGAAATCTTTTTGAACACAGATAAGCCTGCTAATCACTTTAACTGTGAATTATAAAATCAGGAAGCTTTACACATTGTTACAGTCCAAAATAATTATTTGGGAACAAAGCCGATGAACTTGTTGCGCGATATATTCTCCCCAAATCTGAGGCCGTCACGGAGCAGCTGTATTACGAATGATTACAAAAGTGGACCCTCCAGTCATTAGCACATCAGACTTCTGAAACGCAATTGTTGCACGGCATAAGGGAAATCTGAATAAGTTTAAAACGCTCACTAGAGTGTTTTTGTACGTGACTTCACACCTGTAAATTTTCCTTCCACTTCTCAGGGAAATACACTTTGTGTTGCACTCATGACTTTTCCCAGGTAATTTTTGAGGCGGGCATAAAAGGTTGTGGGAAAATTATAACGGTGGGCAAAAACACAAAAGTTCAAGGTATGAATACTTTTGCAAAGACTCCACTAAATTTACATCTACATGTTGAACTAAATGTAAAATAGCTGTTGCCCTAATTGCAAGTGTATTTTTTATAGATTTGTATGGTAATTTTTACTCCCTGGAGGAGTAATTAACAAAACAGAAAGTGACCACCATTGTGCGACTGTTGCAGTGTGACCCATGCAGTGCTGGACAGTTCTGATAGATGGTTAGCACCACATTATTCTCCGTGTTTTATTTATTTATTGGGGTTTTTTAATGTATATATTATAAGGCATCTGACCAATTTATTTAGGTAAAATAATTCATAATGAAAATATATGGGAAAAATGTTAAGTATGTAGCCACATGCAGTAAGAATTTTATTTTATTTTATACAGTATTTGTATGGGTTGATTTTGGTTTTGTTAGTTTTAGTTTTAAGGTCTCGTGGTTTTACTGTTCCTTAAGTGTAAACTAGGTTGGTTATTGGTGCACTCTTTTACTCAGCTTTAATTTCTACACAGGGATAATCTTTTAAACATCAACCTACTGGTTTATGGGGAACCCCGCCGCGACCCTAGTACATTTAGCTTTTGCTAAACCACTTGTATTTCAGAAGTATTCCAACATGAGGTTAACTATTTGGGTTCCCACATTGGCCTTAAACATGCTTGTTTGAATGATTTATTTTGTCTTTAAAACAGAGCACATTATTCCTGAGCTGCTGGAGTTCCTCTTTCCAACAGACATGAAATTCAGTCCTGATCCCATGTCCTAAACCTGTTCTCTAGATGATCGGTGTGTTTCAGATTAAATGCGGCTGGATGTGGGGGTGAAACTAGATTCTCTAGGAAGTGGAGGTCCAGGAACAGAGTAAGTGGTGATCCTCGGGGCAATGGAGACCAGTCCCTGGAGGAAGAAGAGGACGTCTCGCTGGATGTGTCAACAGACCAATTCAGGGTGGTATAGAGGTTGCTGCTAACTCTGCTTTTAGAAAAGTGATGACGACGAGGGTACTGCTGATGATGATGACGGAGAGCCGCTGACAACAAGGGAGCTGCCATTGATGACAACGAGGATGACAACAGGAGGACGACAACGATAGAAGGAACTTCAAGAACCGACGAGGGAATGCTGGGACTACAGAACCAAAAGACTAAAGCAGATACTGACCAGGAGAACAGAACCTTGAAGAATCTTCTGGGAAAGTTTCTGTAACAGTGCTGCAAGGGGGGTGGTATTAAAGTTTCTGCAACAGTGGTGCAAGGGGGTGTTATTTTGGGTTTGTGAGTGTAGGGACGGAGGCTGTCTCGTTAGGCGCGGTCTCTATTAGTATAATTGATAGATGTTTGTTTTAGAATTGTGTTTTCAGCCTATATGGCCATGTAATATGTTGGGCACCTTCAAGAGGGTTTTAGTTAGAGGGGGGTAGTTTAATTAGCACTCTGCCTCCTCAGCATTCAGTTATGTGAACTTGTAAAAGTCGTATTGGAAGTTAGTTGCGTTTAGATTTGGGTTAATTATAATAATAATATATAATAGTAATTAATGGGCAAATTTTTAGAAATGGTAATGTGTAACGTTTGGCTTAAAATTTATGGCCGTAGAATTTTTAATTTAAAATTTATTTATGGGAGCATGTAGGTGCTCCCATAGGGGGGGAATTGTCAGGAATTTTAAATTCCTTATACATTATGAGAATTCCAATATGGCCGAAAGACAAACAAAGGACCTTGGATTTCCCGCCACTAGGAAAATACTGGGCTGAGATTGGCTGATTTAAAACCTAGGGCGGTAATTTGTGATTGGCTTAAAGCAGTTAAGGGGCGGGAACTAGACGTAACGCATATACACCCAGGTAAACACAAGGGAGGGGACTTTTCACCCAGATGCGGAGGGAGACAGCATCCGAACGCTGAGGAGGGAAGACCGCTGGCCAGCGTGAGTTACTGGAGGTGTCCATGAAGTATTCTTTGTCCTAAATAAATTTAGGCGAGTTGAGGCGACCATTTTGCATCAGCTCGTTCTTTCTGCCTTTTTCAAAATCAAAAGATCCTAACAATATACATTTTAATTTGTTAATATATTTGTAAAAATAAACTTCAGTCTAATTTAATTAACTTTATTTAATTAAAGTGAGCTAATTAATTGAAATTTAATTAGTCAATTTTAAAATTGCCCATCTTACCAGATTAATGCTTTATACGGTTGAAACAGGAGATTGATAAAAGGATCTTAATCTTTTGGCTGTAACAAAGTATATACACAAACCATATTTGGTGTTTAAATGTGAAAAAAAGACTGGGTAACGCATTTGAAGGATAAAGGAAAGTAAAATCATTCAGCTAAACAGAACAACACAATACTCTGAGTTAATTATGATATATGAATGTGTTACAAGCAACGCGTAAAAACTTGCGTAGCAACAACTTAACAACTCGCACGTTAAAGAGCGGTGGTACTTTTCTTAACCTGACGAACTTTTTAGAAATTAACTAATTGTACTAATGGTGTTAATTATTGTTTTAAGAGCATATATACACGAATACATAAATGTAATTTGGAAATATAATGCATTTAACTTGAGTAATTACCTTGAATCACACACGAAATCGCTCGGGTAGCTCGAATCGACAGGCGAAGTGATAGAAATCAGCTTCTGTGATGTGCGCACGCGCACTAAGCCAAAGTAGCTCAATTCGATGTGTAGCGCAACTCGACAGAACACCGGCTGTCCATTTAATAGTGTATTATATCTGTGATCTTTTTTCAAGATGGCTGGGTTGGTTTTCTACATTTCGTTTGGTGAACCAGGAGTAAAGCTAATGAGCACTTTGATTTGATTCTGCGGGTTGTTGTGTAGTATTTGTGTGTAAGACTCTTAGACAGTTGAGCTCTTAGTAAGGCTGCTGATGTCACAAATACACATGACGTCATTAGATCAGTTCATGTTCAGTGCTTTTTAAAAACATACACTCCCCTGGTTATTTTTTTAATATATTTTTTTCTTTTAATCTCAGAAACTGAAATGACAAAAAGGGTGAATCTGCATGTGAGAATGTGAGCAGCTATAGGTGATAAAAATAAACTTTTAATACTGGATATATAACTATGGTACTCTGTGCTTAATAATTAGCGCAGTCATGTGTTCCGAGGGATACAGTGTAATTTAGACAAACATCACAATTGTACAAGATTGACAAAATGACGTGGATGTGTCTTATTTTCATTTTTAAAAGGTGGCAACACTAAATGTGATCCCGTTTGTCCGGCAAATATCCACAGAACCAAATAGCGTTACTTTAATGTCCCTAAAATGTTTTGTGGTGTTTTTATTTTGGATGAAAGAACCTGATACAAATATTCCATAAAAGTAGAAGACAATTTATTGAGAAAATCAGCCCCCTCCCCCCACAGACACACATAGTCATTTGCAAGGGTTTGGGCACCCCTATTATTCTTAATCATTTTTAGTTCTAAATATTTGGGTGTTTGCAACAGCCATTTCAGTTTGATATATCTAATAACTGATGGACACATAACAAATGTGCAATATGCATTAAACCAAAATTTGACAGGTCCAAAAGTATGGGTACCCTTATCATTTTATTGATTTGAATACTCCTAATTACTTTTTACTGACTTACTGAAGCACAAAATTGGTTTGGTAACCTCAATGAGCTTTGAACTCCAGAGCCAGGTGTATCCAATCATGAGTAAAGGTATTTAAGGTGGCTAATTGCAAGTTGTCCTATTTGAATATCTTCTGAAGAGTGGCATCATGGGCTCCTCAAAACAACTCTCAAATGATCTGAAAACAAAGATCGTTCAACATAGTTGTTCAGGGGAAGGATACAAAAAGTCGTCTCAGAGATTTAACCTGTCAGTTTCCACTGTGATGAACATAGTAAGGAAATGGAAGACCACAGGGACAGTTTTGTTAAGCCCAGAAGTGGCAGGCCAAGAAAAATATCAGAAAGACAGAGGAGACGAATGGTGAGAACGGTCAAGGACAATCCACAGACCACCTCCAAAGAGCTGCAGCGTCATCTTGCTGCAGATGGTGTCACTGTGCATCGGTCAACAATACAGCGCACTTTGCACAAGGAGAAGCTGTATGGGAGAGTGATGCGAAAGAAGCCGTTTCTGCAAGCACGCCACAAACAGAGTCGCCTGAGGTATGCAAAAGCACATTTGGACAAGCCAGATTCATTTTGGAATATACTGTGGACTGATGAAACAAAGATTGAGTTGTTTGGTCATACAAAAAGGTGTTATGCATGGCGTCAAAAAAACACAGCATTCCAAGAAAAACACTTGCTACTCACTGTAAAATTTGGTGGAGGTTCCATTATGCTTTGGAGCTGTGTGGCAAATGCCGGCACTGGGAATCTTGTTAAAGTTGATGGTCGCATGGGTTACATTTACATTACATTTACATTTAGTCATTTAGCAGACATTTTATCCAAAGCGACTTACAAATGAGAACATCACAAGTCAGAAGCCATGGAGAAAACCAACTATACTGTATATTCATCAAACCTGATTGTTATTCGAAGCTTTCTTGGGGGTTTTCTTCTACAACAGGTATTTGTTAAAGAGATGCGTCTTAATTAGTTTCTTAAAACTGTTTAGTGATTCTGCCTTACGGACAGAGTTGGGAAGAACGTTCCACTATTTTGCAGTGGTGAACGCCACGGAGTGAGAATCAGCTCCTCGGTGAGGTGGAACCGCCAGGCGGCAATCATCACTGGAGCAAAGTGAACGAGTCGGAGTGTATTTTGAAAAGATAGAGTGAAGGTAGGAAGGGGAAGATCCAGAAATGGTTCTGTATGCCAGAGTCAGTGACTTGTACTGAATGCGAGCAGCTACAGGAAGCCAATGGAGGGAAGTGAGTAATGGAGTGACATGAGTTCGCTTGGGCTGGTTAAACACGAATCGGGCTGCAGAGTTTTGAATTAGTTGAAGAGGTCTCATTGTGGAAGCTGGGATACCGGCGAGTAGCGCATTACAATAATCAAGCCGGATAAGACTAGGGCTTGAACAAGCAGTTGGGTATCATGTTCAGTCAAAAAGGTTCTGATCTTCCTTATGTTGTAAAGAAGGAATCTACAATAACGGGCGGTTTTGATAACATGATCAGAGAGTTTAAGGTGGGAGTCTATTGTGAACCCAAGGTTCCGGACCGAATCGGTTGGGAGATTGTGGAGCCATCAATTTGGAAGGTCAGGTTGTGATGGATTGAGGGTTTAGCTCAGTATCAGCAGATTCTTGAGAATAATGTTCAAGAATCAGTGACGAAGTTGAAGTTACGCCGGGGATGATCCAAATGATCCAAAACATTGCTCCAAATCTACTCAGGCATTCATGCAGAGGAACAATTACAATGTTCTGGAATGGCCATCCTAGTCCCCAGACCTGAATATCATTGAACATCTGTGGGATGATTTGAAGCTGGCTGGGAAGGGGAATGGTCAAAAATACCTTCATCTATGATCCAGGAACTGATTAAAAGCTACAGAAAGCGACTAGAGGCTGTTATTTTTGCAAAAGGAGGATGTACTAAATATTAATGTCACTTTTGCACTTTTGCCCATACTTTTGCACCTGTCAAATTTTGGTTTAATGCATATTGCACATTTTCTGTTAGTACAATAAACCTCATTTAAATCCTGAAATATTACTGTGTCCATCAGTTATTAGATATATCAAACTGAAATGCCTGTTGCAAACACCCAAATATTTAGAACTAAAAATTATTAAGAATAATAGGAGTGCCCAAAGTTTTGCAAATGACTGTATGTATATATATATATATAATCATGTTCAAAATATTTCCAAAAACATCCCCCACAAGTTAGTTACTCCCACCGTATTGTTGTGTGCTCACTCAGCCACTAGATGGTGCTGTAGGAGTGCTGTGTGAGGGTTAAAGGTGACAGGTGGGAGGCAGTCTGTGCTCGTTTGTCTTTAAACCTCTGTTCTAAAGAAACGTTCCAGTCCTCGTTCTACCAGAACATCAGACATGAGGCTGAAAGTGGAGCTGAACCCACAGTGGAACTCGAAGGTTGGTGAAGCTTTATTATTTTTAGAGTTCTGTATGAATTCAACCTTAAAACTGATTAGATTTTTAAAAAGTCGATTAAAATTTTTATTGATTAATTATTCCTGTTTATTTATTTAATGAGGGAACTGGAACGTTCTCAGGGTTCCTTCAGTTCCTTTAATTCACTGCTACAGTTCTTAAACAGATGTAGTGCACTGGGGGGGGGGGGGGGGGGGGGGCGTTCTTGTCGGTGAAGGGAGGTGTAATGAGATGAGTCCGCCACTAGCGGGCACTGTTATACTGTCAGCGGTGTGTGAAGCTGTAGTTCTCCGCAGTAGAGCTGTGCGATATCAAGAATTTTGGTATCGATCCGATACCAAGTAAATACAGGGCCAATATCGCGATATTCGATACCGATACTTTTTAATATTTAAGCTTCATTGATCCAAAAGACCTAGTATAGAATTTCGCCAAATATTGTAGGTGACAACAAAATAATGTATCCCAATCAACATCTTTGTTTAGAAACAATGGAACAGTAATAAAACAAAGTTTGCTTTAACGTGAGGAAAATATATATTTTTGAGGTACAAAAGGAGAAACGAAAATACAAATATAAAGTAAAAATGCTCCCCTCACTAGACAGTTTTTCCTTTCTTTGTTTCTTTTTTTCAAATAGAATTGTTCTTAGGCAAAACAATAAAAAAGGAATTTTCTTCCTTTCAGTGCAATTCTGTGTTTTTCTTAAATAAACAGAGTGTAAAAAAATATCACTTAACACAACTTAAAATTTTCTGAGTTTAGAGAGCTAATGTCACGTACGGTCCACCTGGATTTAAACGCGGCTGCGCAAATATAGCGCAGAGCCGCGGCGCTCTAACGCGCAGAAGGGAGCCAGGCACGCAGGTAGTAAAAACAAGGGAAGATTTATTAAGGTGATCAAAACACCAAACATACAGGCTAAAAAGGACACGTGTAACATAAAACGAAAGACGCGCGCCGAAGACATCTAACCCCGGAACTAAATACCCACCACGTGCACAAAACCACCCAACGAACCCGCGACGCTAATTAACCCAAAATACTCACACGAGCTAATTAACAAAACACAGGAACATAAACACAGAAACCAAAAACACCCACACACAACAGCCGAGAAACGGGTGCTTTAGGCTAGTGCCTTAACAGCCTCTTAGGCTAGGCGGACGCCCCCTGGCGGCGTGGCGTGCGGCGTGCGGCCCCTGCTGCTCGGGCTGGGCGGCGTGCGGCCCCTGCTGCTCGGGCTGGGCGGCGTGCGGCCCCTGCTGCTCGGGCTGGGCGGAGTGCGGCCCCTGCTGCTCGGGCTGGGCGGCGCGCGGACCCTTGACTTCGGGCTGGAACGCGCTCGGTCCCCTGGGCCTCGGGATGGGCGGCATGACGCCCCTGGGCCTCGGGATGGGCGGCGTGACGCCCCTGGGCCTCGGGATGGGCGCGCATGCTGGCTGGACCTCGGCGGGCACGCATTCTGGCAGGACCTCGGCGGGCACGCATGCTGGCAGGACTTTGGCGGACATGCACACTGGCAGGGCGTCGGCGGGCACGCACGCTGGGCGGACCTCGGCGGGCACGCACGCTGGGCGGACCTCGGCGGGCACGCACGCTGGGCGGACCTCGGCGGGCACGCACGCTGGGCGGACCTCGGAGGGCACGCACGCTGGGTGGACCTCGGCGGGCACGCATGCAGGCAGGACCTCGGCGGGCACGCACGCTGGGCGGACCTCGGCGGGCACGCACGCTGGGCGGACCTCGGCGGGCACGCACGCAGGCCGGACCTTGGCAGCACGCACGCTGGGCGGACCTCAGACTCTCCATCCTGCACACAGAACATATAAACCCCCACCGCAACGCCCAAACACATAGACACAAACATGTCAGACATGGGGACGACAGACTGGTCACACAACACATTCGCGCACTCAGGCGGCGGCTCCGGTACCGCCCCCTCGCAGCGCGACCCAGACGTCACGTGACTGCCCCGCAGTTCAGGCTTCGCGCTCCACGGCTGCGCTGTGCGCCCGCTGCGGCTTCACTCCACGCCGTCGCCGCGCTCTGCGTCTGGGTCTCGCCACCGGGGATTTAACAAACCGGACTGGACCCTCCGTCCAGAACTCCTCAGTGTTGCGGAGGGTGTGTACGGGCAGAATGTGCCCATACAGGTAAGATTCGCCCGCCTCGTCATCGGAAATCTGGACAATGTCCAGATTCTCCTCTGCGCAGAGCGCCTCAAAACCATACCTCCACATCCATTCCTCATCGGAGTCGCTCCACTCCGCCATGACGCTGTTTGAGCCGCTCCCCCGGCTCCGGGACGGCGGGCTCCGCATAACGGCGCACTCGCGGAAACGGCGGAGCGCGCCGCGAGTACGAGGCTATACGGCCCCCCAAAGAAAAATTTAAAAATAGCCTACCTGGTCTCTGGACTCCCAAAACGTTGGCGCGTCTTACTGTCACGTACGGTGTGTGCAGTTAGCCAATACGACATATGTTTTTAACATATACAACCATGAGAAACTTAAATTTGAACATTTTCCACAAAAAAATGTAACTATGAAGTAAAGCTGGATTCATCAGTTAGGCCTCAACCAGGACGTGTGGAGAAGATTCACAATACAGGATTTAAATGATAGAAACATCTGTTTAAGCAAGCAGGTCAATATTCTTCATTATGACATTTTAATTGGTATTTCACATATCCACCTTTCTTGCTCCGAACATGCCAGCCTATTCCAGGCATTAAAGTAATAAAGAATGACAACACAGTCCTCATTTCCTTGTGCATTATTGAGTTGAAAATAATTCCAGTAACTGAAACCAGAAGAATACAAAACATTTGAGTTTACTTTCTTATTGAACGTCTATAAATATTAAAAGTATTTGATGCACTGCCAATTTTGCAAGTTTTCCTGCCTACAAATAACTCAGAGGTCTGTCATTATTATCGTAGGTATGCTTCAACATCGAGAGACAGAATTAAAAAAACTTCATAAAATCACATTGTATCTTCTGCTTTATCCTCTATTAGGGTCTGGGGTGGGTGTTTCCCCATGCCCATCCAGGGGAGAACGTTTCAGGTGCTGTGCAGATACACCCAGGACAGGGGGCAATCTATCACTGAACACACACTCACTCACACAGACATATTTTATATGGGGCAATTTGGAGAATTCAATTGACCTTGATCAATGTTTTTGGACAGTGGGAGGAAACCTGAGGAAACCCACACGGACACGGGGAGAACATGCAAACTCCACCCAGTTTGGGATCCGAACCGGGAATTCCCAGTGCTTAGAGGAGAACATGCTAAACCACTAAGCCACCGTGCTGCCGCCCTAATTTGCATTTTATTGAATGAAATGTGTTTGATCAGCTAAAAAAAAAAGCGAGATTTCTAGCTCTCACAGACCTGTTCTGCACTAATTACCTGGATTAATTACACCTATTCTGCACTAATTACCTGGATTAATTACACCTGCTTGAACTCATTACTCACAGTTAAAATGTTTTTTCTGATAGAATTACAAACTTCCATTTTCATCTTTAAGTCTCTAAACTGAACTACATTATTGTCCTCACTCCTCCTCCATTCACTCTGGCATATCCCATCACATGCTATATAAATAAATAAATAAATGTGTACATACCTGGTGGTCAGTGCTGTACCATCCACCCATTTCCAGACACCTTTAGTCTCTACATCAGTGAGACCAATCCAATATTTATAGTACTGAGTTTTCTGAAACAAGAAATCCTGTAAAGAGAAGTTTAGTTATCTCTCTCTCTCTCTGTCTCTCTCTCTCTCTGTCTAAATCTGCATCCTGCTTACATAGTAGGCGAATGCTATAGCTTAAAATGGCTTTTATGTTCAAATATATAGTATAGTGTAGTATAGTGTAATATAGCATGTCTGTTATGTGTGGTCACGTGGCGTGGGTGTGTTTTGGGTCACGTCTCGTAATTTCATTCACCTGGTGGTAGTCACGTTCCCTATATTAGGCACGCCGTCCTGTCTCTCGTCGCCAAAAGGTCTTGTGTTCCGTGTGTCCCGACCACGTCCTCTTTGGCTCTTGTCCACGTCACGCCTCGTCTCGCCACGTCTACCTTGAATGTTTGTGTTTTGCATTTTGAATGTTTGCATTGTGCTTCGCCAAGCCCGGTCCACGCTCATGTCTTCCGCCAACCGCCGTCGCCGCCAAGCCCCGGCCTACAAGGTGGGACAGTTGGTCTGGCTGTCCACCCGCAACATTCCCATAAAGACTGAATCCCGGAAACTGGCCCCTCGCTTCATTGGACCTTTCCCCCATCACAAAAATCATAAATCCTTCAGCCATCCGTCTCTCTGCCCCGTCATATGCGCATCCACCCCACCTTCCACGTTTCCCACGTCAAGCCGGTCACTCACTCCCCGCTCAACCCTACACCTCGGATCACCCACGCCTCATCGACGGACAGCCCGCATACACTGTACGTCTGTGCCGAGGCAGAGGCATCCAGTACTTGGTGGACTGGGAGGGGTACGGTCCGGAATAGCGCTCCTGGGTTCCCCGCGCTGCCATCCTGGACCCCGCCCTCGTGAAAGAATTCCATCGCAGGTACCCGATTAAACCGTCTTAGGGTGCCAGGGGGCACCCATTGGGGGGGGGGGGTTATGTTATGTGTGGTCACGTGGTGTGGGTGTGTTTTGGGTCACGCCTCGTAATTTCGTTCACCTGGTGGTAGTCACGTTCCCTATATTAGGCACGCCGTCCCGTCTCTCGTCGCCAAAAGGTCTTGTGTTCCGTGTGTCCCGACCACGTCCTCTTTGGCTCTTGTCCACGTCACGCCTCGTCTCGCCACGTCTACCTTGAATGTTTGTGTTTTGCCTCGTACTGGTCCTGTCCTCTGTTTTGTGTGTACAGGTCGTGTGCCGCTGTAAGCCCTGCCTAGTCTCACTGCAATCCGTTGGAGCCCGCGATTTGGAACACGGCCGCTGACGTCAACACCCCGCTGCCGCTACATCACACAGCCGGCTCAGCGCTCCGTGTTGTCTGCCAGCGTGAACGCTATCACACGCCGCTCCACGATTGTAGTGAGAAACAATAAACTGTGTTGTTTGTACCTCCGCTTCAGACTGAGTTCGTTCCGAGTAGTGGATCCAACGCGCTCCGATCTTACGACTGTCACATCACCCTTTGGCCATAATGGATTCCTCGGGACAACTCACCTCGGAGGCGGAGTCGGCGCCATTTCCAACTGCCGGACAACAACCCGTCCCGGACCCACGCCTCGATGTTTTCTTCAGTCTTCAGGAGGAATTAGCTGACTTAGTGAGCAACCTAGCACTCCAGGTCAGATCCATGGTCACGAATCTACTGGCCACGCGCCTCCCCGCTCCTGGTGACGCTAGCGCGCCTGCTAATGCTAGCTCCGCGAATCAGGTACCTATCTCACCTACTTCGCCGTCCCTGCACCCCGACGGAGCCGCGGTACACCCAGACCCGTACGACGGGGACCTACAGAAATGCAGAGGGTTTCTTTTCCAATGTGAACTGTATTTCGGTATGCGTCCGTCCTGTTTCCCCTCCGACGCGTATAAAATCTCTTTTATAATGGGACTATTGCGCGGTCGCGCGTTGAAATGGGCTGAAGCCACACAGGGGGGCGTGTCACCGCTTTTGTCCACTTATGCGTCGTTCATAGAACGTTTCCGCGGGGTATTTGACCGTCCGGACTACTCCGATGACGTTTATAGCCGGTTGCTTTCGGTCCGTCAGGGTACGCATTCTGTAGCGGAATTCGTGGTGGAATTTCAAACCCTGGCGGCGGAATCGGGGTGGTGCGAGCGTTCGCTGCACGGGGTGTTTAGGTATGCTCTCAGGGATCGCGTCCGCGACAAACTAGCCACCCGTGACCGTCCTCAAACTCTCCAGGGATTTATCGACTTCGCCATCCGTCTCGATGGTCGCATTAATGAGCGACGTCGCGAACGGTTACTCCGCGACACCGCACACACCCCCACCTCGCCTAGGGTCTCCACGGGCCCCCCGAGAACCAATTCTCCCCCCGAACCGATGCAGCTAGGGCAGGCTTCCCTGTCCCCTGACGAACGTGCCATACGTAGGGAACAGGGCCGCTGTTACTACTGCGGTGATAGTAACCACCAAGTCAGGGCTTGCCTGGTTCGGCCTAAAAGGGTTGACTCGACAGTGAAGTTTGGGATCCTGTCGAGTCCTACCCACAAACCCCAATCTCGTCACCTGTGCCTACCTGCGGTGTTCCTGCTGCCCGACCACAGCCAGCCAGTCAATGTCCTCATAGATTCTGGGGCAGAGGAGAATCTTGTTGACATTGACTTTGCGTTGTAAACAGGCATACCACTGTCTCCATTGTCCTCTCCTCTCCACCCCGTCGCCTTAGACGGCAGACATCTCTCCCCCATCACCCATTGTACCCAACCTGTCTGCCTGCTTATCGATGGCAATCATAGGGAACAGATAAGTTTCTCGGTGTTTCAATCTCCGGATGCCCCAGTTTTCCTAGTTTTCCCCTGGTTGCAGACCCATAACCCCCACTTGGATTGGGTTCAGGCTAGGGTTCTCACATGGGGGGTTCCCTGCCATTCCTCCTGCCTCCGTGCGGCTGTACCCACCAGCAATGCACCTACCCTTTATCTCGCCCTGAGAGGGAGGCAATGGAGAAGTATATTACCGAGTGTCTAGCCACGGGATTAATCCATCCTTCCACCTCCCCTGTAGGGGCCAGGTTTTTCTTTGTAGCTAAGAAAGACGGCACCCTACGGCCCTGCATTGACTATAGGGGACTGAATAACATCACAGTCCCCTACAAATACCCTCTGCCGCTTACATCCTCCGTGTTTGAGTCTCTGCAGGGAGCCACTATTTTTTCCAAACTTGACCTACGTAATGCTTATCATCTGGTCCGCATACATAAAGGGGATGAGTGGAAGACGGCCTTCAACACCCCTAGTGGTCATTATGAGTACCGTGTGGTCCCGTTCGGTCTCAAAAACACCCCCGCGGTATTCCAAGCCTTAGTCAACGACGTGCTCAGGGACTTCCTCGATCGGTTCGTTTTCGTTTACCTTGACGATATTTTAATTTTCTCGCATAGTTTAAAGGATCAAGTCCAACATGTACGCCAGGTCCTAAATCGCTTACTGCAGAACAGACTGTTTGTAAAAGCAGAAAAATGTAGTTTCCACCAGCAGTCTGTAGCCTTCCTGGGGTTTGTGGTGTCTCCTGGGGCCATCAAGCCAGACTCCGAGAAGATCCAGGCGATCTGTGAATGGCCATGTCCCACCACCCAGAGCGAGCTGCAACGGTTCCTAGGTTTTGCCAACTTCTATCGCCGCTTCATCCGGAATTATAGCACCATCACCACCCCCCTAACGGCCATCACGTCCGTTAAGGTGCAGTTCCGGTGGACGGCGGAGGCCCAAGCAGCTATGGACCTTCTCAAGTCCTTGTTCACCTCAGCCCCCATCCTCGTTCAACCTGACCCAGCCCAACAGTTCATCGTGGAAGTCGACGCCTCTAGCACGGGAGCAGGAGCCGTGCTTTCCCAACGCACCAATGAGGGCCGCCTCCATCCATGCGCCTTCTTCTCCAAGAAGTTCTCTCCCACGGAACGTAATTATGATGTAGGCAACCGGGAACTTCTCGCTGTGAAATTGGCCCTGGAGGAATGGCGTCACTGGCTGGAGGGGGCTGAACAACCATTCATGGTATGGACTGACCACAAAAACCTGGCGTACATACAGAGAGCGAGGACACTGAACTCTCGGCAGGCACGGTGGGCTTTGTTTTTCGGACGATTTAATTTTATAATCACATTCCGACTAGGCTCTCGTAATGCCAAGTCGGATGCCTTGTCGCGGCTCTTCTCGCCAGAAGAGTCCATACCTTGCAATGACACTATCTTACCGCCCAGTTGTGTATTAGCAGGAGTCTCCTGGGAGTTCCAGAAGACCGTGGAGCGGGAACTGCTCAAGGAACCGGACCCCGGACAAGGCCCACCGGACCGCACGTTTGTTCCCCCCGCCGCCCGTCCTACTGTACTCAAGTGGGCCCATGAATCCCGCTGGGCATGCCACCCGGGCCTATCTCGTACTGAGGATATCATCAGGCGGCGCTTTTGGTGGTCCTCTCTCTCCTCTGACCTTTGCCAGTTTATTAACTCATGTGCTGTATGTGCCCGCAACAAGGCATCTCATCAGCCGCCGTCTGGACTCCTCCTGCCGCTTTCCATACCTGGGCGCCCATGGTCCCACATCGCTCTCGATTTCTTCACCGGGCTGCCGAACTCTAAGGGCAACTCGGTCATACTTACCATAGTGGACAGGTTCCCAAAATCAGTACGCCTCATGGCCCTTCCCGGACTGCCTTCGGCCCTTGCTACTGCCAAACTAATCTTCGAGCATGTTTTCAGGATCTTCGGCATCCCGGTGGACATCGTGTCTGATCGAGGTCTGCAGTTCGCCTCCCAGGTATGGAAAGCCTTTTCAAGTACTTCGGCACATCTCTGTCACTAACCTCTGGTGGTCATCCACAGTCGAATGGACAGGCCGAAAGAACCAACCAAGTTGTGGAGACCACCCTACGCTGTGTGTCGGCCCAGCACCCAGAACGCTGGAGCGAACATCTTCCCTGGGTCGAATACGCCATCAACACGGCACGCAGCTCCGACACCGGCAGGTCTCCTTTTGAGGTCGCGCTGGGCTACCAACCTCCACTGTTCCCAGAGGAACAGCAGGAGATCTCTGTCCCCTCTGTCAACCAGCACATCCGTCGCTGCCGCCGGGTGTGGAAAAAACACACGCATTGTGCTTCGCCAAGCCCGGTCCACGCTCATGCCTTCCGCCAACCGCCGTCGCCGCCAAGCCCCGGCCTACAAGGTGGGACAGTTGGTCTGGCTGTCCACCCGCAACATTCCCATAAAGACTGAATCCCGGAAACTGGCCCCTCGCTTCATTGGACCTTTCCCCCATCACAAAAATCATAAATCCTTTAGCCATCCGTCTCCGCCTGCCCCGTCATATGCGCATCCACCCCACCTTCCACGTTTCCCACGTCAAGCCGGTCACTCACTCCCCGCTCAACCCTACACCTCGGATCACCCACGCCTCATCGACGGACAGCCCGCATACACTGTACGTCGCCTGCTGGACTCCCGCCGCCGAGGCAGAGGCATCCAGTACTTGGTGGACTGGGAGGGGTATGGTCCGGAATAGCGCTCCTGGGTTCCCCGCGCTGCCATCCTGGACCCCGCCCTCGTGAAAGAATTCCATCGCAGGTACCCGATTAAACCGTCTTAGGGTGCCAGGGGGCACCCATTGGGGGGGGGGGTTATGTTATGTGTGGTCACGTGGTGTGGGTGTGTTTTGGGTCACGCCTCGTAATTTCGTTCACCTGGTGGTAGTCACGTTCCCTATATTAGGCACGCCGTCCCGTCTCTCGTCGCCAAAAGGTCTTGTGTTCCGTGTGTCCCGACCACGTCCTCTTTGGCTCTTGTCCACGTCACGCCTCGTCTCGCCACGTCTACCTTGAATGTCTGTGTTTTGCCTCATACTGGTCCCGTCCTCTGTTTTGTGTGTACAGATCGTGTGCCGCCGTAAGCCCTGCCTAGTCTCACTGCAATCCGTTGGAGCCAGCGATTTGGAACACAGCCGCTGACGTCAACACCCCGCTGCCGCTATGTCACACAGCCGGCTCAGCGCTCCGTGTTCTCCGCCAGCGTGAACGCTATCACATGCCGCTCCACGATTGTAGTGAGAAACAATAAACTGTGTTGTTTGTACCTCCGCTTCAGACTGAGTTCGTTCCGAGTAGTGGATCCAACGCGCTCCGGTCTTACGACCGTCACATATGTCTAGTGTGCAGCAGTTATTAATCAGTAAGTAAATATTTTTTGGATGATTTGTACTGAACTGGAAACCATTATTAATTAAACATCTGAAACACACTGTATTTAATGGTTGGTGGAATTTTGTACTGTGGGGTGGGTGGGGCATCTGTGACCTCATACCCACCCATCCATTATCTTCTTAACTAGGGTCGGGGGGGCAGTGGAGCAATCCATCACTGAAAACACTCACTGACACACACTATATGGGGCAATTTGGAGAATTCAATTGACGTTGATCCATGTTATTGGACTGTGGGAGGAAACCGGAGAACCCGGAGGAAACCCACGCAGACACGGGGACGACATGCAAATTTCACCCAGATGGGGATTCCAACCGGGAATCCCTACTGCTGAGAGGAGAACATGCTAAACACTAAGCCACCGTGCCACTGTGACCTCATTAAATTAAACAAATGAAATTTGTAATGTGGCTGATGCATGACGTCCGAAGTCATGTGATTTACTACATGCTCTCTTATTTATAAATCCAGAAGCACGTTGTTAGCAGTTTAACAGTATTTATTGAATATAAATGAGCGTGTAGAGTGTTGGAGGTGATTTGGGACACAGCTGCTCTTCCTCACCTGTTCTTGTTTGCTGTTCACAATCACCAGATCGGCTCCGCGATCTTTGCAGAACGTCCTGCTGTCCGTCCAGGTTTTAAATTCAGTGGAGATATAATACCAACTGGACAGGCCGAAGAACCAATCTCTTGAAAGAGCTAAGTAGATAGATGGGTGTGTATGAACATACGACCATAAGGAAGTGATTCACACATTTTCATGGTCCACATGCCGTTCGCATCTGGTGGGGATTTTGGCGGCTCTACCGCAGATGAAATACGCATGGGAGTGTAACGGGTGCCTAGGGCACCCGTTTCTCGGCCGTTGTGTGTGGGTGTTTATGGTTTCTGTGTTTATGTTCCTGTGTTTTGTTAATTAGCTGTCTCGTGTGAGTATTTTGGGTTAATTAGCGTCGCGGGTTCATTGGGTGGTTTTGTGCACGTGGTGGGTATTTAGTTCCGGGGTGAGATGTCTTCGGCGCGCGTCTTTCGTTTTATGTTACACGTGTCCTTCTTTACCTGTATGTTTGGTGTTTTGATCACCTTAATAAATCTTCCCTTGTTGTTACTACCTGCGTGCCTGGCTCCCTTCTGCGCGTTAGAGCGCCGCGGCTCTGCGCTATATTTGCGCAGCCGCGTTTAAATCCCAGGTGGACCGTACGTGACAGGGAGTTACTTCTGAGATGTTTTTCTGCTGGCCCACTGGTGGCGCCAAGGCTGGTGATTTTATGGAAACATTAACGGCTCGCGTGACCCAAAACACGTCAAAATTTTTGCCTTCAAACGGCAAGACGGAGCTGGCGAATTAAGTTTAGATATGAGAAAGTTGACCTCTATTGTGCCAATTTTAACCTCTTGCTGTGGAGCATGAGGATTTCTATTTTTTTTAACTCTAATAATAACCCTGTTATTATCTACCGCTTTATCTAGGGTCTGGGGGGGGGGGGGGGTAGGACTCTGAGCATCGGGAGGGCAGTTCGGGTTCTTTATGTACCTTTGCTGATGAGGAACTTGTTCCTCAAACCGTCTGATCTCAGATAACGATCTCCTGGTGGTTTTGGAGCTGGATGTGTGAGCCATTGTTTGTTAGAAGCCAGAAGTTAGAGTGTATACGATGAGTTTTCAGAGTTTTTTGGTTTTATATAACATTAATACTCTCACAAGTTACTTTATTAGTTATACCTCCTGGATTTAACAACAAGCTTCAGTGTAGTCCATGTGTTTCTCTACTGTGTTCACCACTGGTCCACCTCCGTCACGAGGTGGTCCTCTTTGGTAAACATACAACAGTATTTATAACCACAAACCTAATTTATTTATTTTTTAGTAAGTAATTGATGTATAAAGCAGCACGTCATTGCGTGGAATGTCTATGACACCTGGCTTTCCGAATTTTAATGGGATAAAAATCTGAAAAATGTGTTTCTCAGCGCCTGTCATGCCAAGACCCCCAAATAAAATCCGGCGTGACCAATTGTGTTTACGAAATTCACTTATTTAGGTAATGGAGTCCAGTATAAATCCTCTTGTTC
The DNA here is from genome assembly GCA_019802505.1 of Corydoras sp. C115. Lineage (NCBI taxonomy): Eukaryota > Metazoa > Chordata > Actinopteri > Siluriformes > Callichthyidae > Corydoras > Corydoras sp. C115. Next base: position 25,728 of record JAFMOC010000515.1, on the reverse strand, counting down.
TGCGAAGGCCTCAGCGGACAGGTCAGAGGTCACGTTGTGGAGGAGTTTAAAGTGGGTTTAGTTTTAAAAAACATGTCTCAGGCTTTGAGCATCCCAATGATCCATCCATCCATCCATTGTCTTCTGCTTTATTCTCTACTAGGGACACGGGGGGAAGTTCACATGCCCATCCAGGGGAGAATGTTTTGGGTGCTGGGCAGATACACTCAGGACAGGATGCCAAACTATCACTGAACACACACTCACTAACACAAACACACTCTATATAGGGCAATTTGGAGAATTTAATTGACCTTGATCTATGTTTTTGCCCTGTGGGAGGAAACCGGAGGAAACCCACGCGGACACAGGGAGAACATGCAAACTCCACCCAGATTGGGATTCAAACCAGGAATCCCCAGCGCTGAGAGGAGAACATGCTAAACACTGGAAAATATGGGAGTCCATGATGTAACGGGTGGAGAGACGGTGGAACCGTCGGTTCTGAAGGTCAGGTTGTGATGGATTAAGGGTTCAGCTGGAATTCTGAGAAGATCCGATTTTACTGAATTTAATTTGAGGTGACAGGCCTTCAGCCAATCAGATCTGTCTAAACGGCGCTCTGATAAAAACCTGGACAGTCGGCATTTTAAAGTTTGGTTTGATATAAATTAGTCCGTTAGAATCTATAATCTAAAAATGCATTGTACGGTTTTTAATTAATTTGTATTTTATTGCATGCAATATGTATTTAATCACCAACCAACAAGAGGGTTCTGGTTCTCACAGAACTGTCCAGAACCGTTTGAAGTTCTGGATGATCCCGAGGAGGCCTGGCAGAAGGTCATGTGGTCAGATGAGACCAAAATAAAGCTTTGAATATGAACTCCACTTGGCGTGTTTTGAAGGAAGAAGAAAGACGAGTAGAACCCTAAAAACATCTATCCAACCATGGTAGCTGAGAGGTTCGGGTGTTGGGCTGTCAATCATAAGGTTGTAGGTTCAAATCCAAGGTCCACTGAAGTTACCAATGTGGGTCCTTAAGCAAGGCCCTTAACCCTCTTAGCTCCAGGGTGCTGGTGTTGGGCTGTCAATCAGAAGACTGTAGGTTCAAATCCCAAGTCAACTAAAGTTACCAATGTGGGTCCTTGAGAAATACCCTTAACCCTCATTGCTCCAGGGTTCTGTACAAACCATATGACCCCAACCAAGTTGATCATGAGGGTGTGATAGCTGTGTGGTTCGGGTGTTGGGCTGTCAATCAGAAGGTTGTAGGTTCAAATGCAAGGTCCACTGATGTTACCAGTGTGGGTCCTTGAGCAACACCCTTAACCCACATTGCTCCAGGGTTCTGTACAAACAATTTGACCCCCAACCAAGTTGATCATGAGGGTGTGGTAGCTCGGTGGTTAGGGTGCTGGGCTGCCAATCTGAAGGTTGTGGGTTCAAATCTCAAGTCAACTAAAGTTACCAATGTGGGTCCTTGAGCAAGACCCTTAACCCTGATAGCTCCAGGGAGCTGTACAAACCCTCTGACCCAAACTAAGTTGATCATGAGGGTGTGGTAGCTGAGTGGTTCGGGTGCTGGGCTGCAAATCTGAAGGTTGTGGGTTCAAATCTCAAGTCAACTAAAGTTACCAATGTGTTACCAATAGAACAACCAATGGGCTGAGATGTCTCCTCATATAAACCTGGACTGAGAACCCCACTCTGTACAGCCGTCACCCCTCCACTAAACCCCGCTCTGATAAAACCTGGATAATCACGGTTCTAGAGTTTGGTTTGATGTTAATTAATCCGTTTTAATTTATTTAGATAAGAAGGAAGTGTCATGGTCTAGTTGTTAAAACCAAAGCAGCTGCAGAGTTCTTCAGTTACGGCAAAAATTAATCCTCAATCATCAACAGACCTTATGATTTCCATGAGTTCCATGATTTGTCCATCCATCCATTATCTTCTGCTTTATCCCTTATTAGGGTCGCGTTCCCCATGCCCATCCAGGGGAGAACGTTTTGGGCGCTGGGGCAATTTGGAGAATTCAATTGACCTTGATCCATGTTTTTGGACTGTGGGAGGAAACCGGAGAACCTGGTGGAAACCCACGCGGACACGGGGAGAACATGGAAACTCCACCCAGATGGGGAATTTTTTTTTTTTTTTTTTTTTTCACTTTACAAAAAATTGTATACGTTTTTTTGCACAGCTGTTTTAAATGTATCCTTTTTTCATCCTTTTTGTATATTTTTTACTTTTTATCTTCATTTATAATATAAAAAAGAATACATTTAAAACAGTGCAAAAACATGTTGTATTCAATTATTTGTAAAATAATAATCATAGTGTAGCAATAGCGTAGTGATAACAGGTGATGATGGATGGTTCTAAGGACCTGTATGTATGCACTATTTTAATGTGTTGCAGGTTCTGGTGGGACGAAGAACCCAAAGATTATAAAGGAAATGAAGACTGTGGCATCACAAATTTCCGTAAAGCCAACTCCAATATCTCGACTTGTGCAGATGATCCCTGTAACTACCCCATGTTTGGACTTTGTGAGATGTGAGGCGTGAACTAAATTTAACATAAGAACTGAACCTTTCAAAATAATCTCCGTTTTAAAAATGTTCCATAATTAAGGCTTTGATGTGCTGCTGGTGTTGCCATCCGTCCCGCAAAATACAGAACTGTCCCACATAACCGTCCCACCCGTATTTGGCAAACAAATAAAAATGTTTTGTTCGATTTGTTCTGTATTTCTGATAATTATGTCTGTCACCCACATCAACACTGAAGCAACAAATGTAAAAAACAACGCTGAAAATCTAAAATCTAAAACTCCTTCAAACACTTCATACACTTAAATCCAAAATGCCCCTTTAGGAACTTTAGGAACCAGATATTCATCTCTCTGTCCCCCCAAACACACCTCACCTGTGTCTCCTCATTCCCAAATGCTTCCTCTTCCTGTTTCCTGTAACCTGTCCATCTGATTCCTCCCACTCCCAGCAGAACTCTTAAGAGTTCTGTTCAGTCCTACCATCCCATAATATAACCATAATACCCTGGTCCCCTGTATAACATGCAATATTTACAGAATATAAAACTAAAAGTTATCACATAAACATATGAAATAGGTTTCACCTTATGAGGATTTTAATGTTAATTTATTTTGAACCCGCTTTTCCTAAAATTAACCAATTAAACATTTAAACGCTCATTCAGCGACATCACCGCGCAAAGACATCAGGACAAGAAAAGAGACGTAATGTAAATCCATCAGGTCTGGGATCAGTTACGTTATCTGGCCAAAGAAGGAGGTCAGCTGACTGAATATATACTGTATATACTTTATATACTGTACCATCAGGTTCCTCCATCAACCTTTTCTCCCCTGATGACACAGATTCCAAGATAACATTCTCCCCTGGATGGACATGGGGAACCCGGTTCGAATCCCAATCTGGGTGGAGTTTGCATGTCCTCCCTGTGTCCGCATGGGTTTCCTCCGGGTTCTCTGGTTTCCTCCCACAGTCCAAAAAACATGGATCAAGGTCAATTGAATTATCCAAATTGCCCCATATAGAGTGTGTCTGTGTGAGTGAGGGTGTGCCCAGCAACAGATTGCTCCCCTGTCCTGGGTGTATCTGCCCAGCGCCCGAAACCTTTTCCCCTGGATGGGCATGGGGATCCCTCCCCCGACCCTAGTAGAGGATAAAGCTGAAGATGATGGATGAATATATTATCTTTAAATAAATACACATTTCAAGTTTTTTTTTTTTTTTTTTTTTTAGTTTTCAGTTTGTTTCTTTTGTACGTCTCTTTTGTATCTCTGCGGTTTACTTTCTAAAGTAAAAGAAAAAATTGCTCTAGGCCACATCTGCCGGCTGCATTCGTCATTTCATTTTTAACATTAACAGTGGTTCAGTACACACACACAGTGGAATGAATTAACATTAAAAGGAACTTACGATACCCACACACGAAGAACCCACATAAGAACTGCTAAAAGAGTCATGCTCTCATAATAATAATAATAATAATAATAATAATAATAATGATCATAATAATAATAGTAATAATAATGATGATAGTAATACATACCTGGCATGACAGTAGAACACTGAGAGTGCATGTGGGTTCTGTGTGTCACTTCCTGTCCTGACACTGGAACACATTTACCACTTCGTCATACAGAGCCATTCGAACCTCTGATTACTGAAGAGAACGTTCATCTCCAACCTCAGTAGAGAATGTCAAGAGAAATGAAGAATGCTATTTACACAAACATCGATAAAGCTACAAATAAGAGAGCGGCTTCCAAAAACGCTGAACTGAAATGTGAGGATACAACACGTCAGACCAGAAGTCATCAGGGACACACGTCATGTGACCAACCTGGGACGGAATCAGGTAAAAAGATCCGAGTCGAACCGTCCTATTTGATTTAATTATGTCCACTCAGCATTATTCTTTAGATTTTCAACCAAAGTTAAAGGCTATGTTAAGTTTATTCTAGTCTTGATTGATGTATATCATTAGTGATTGGTGTAGTGGTTGGCAAGGTCTCCTCCCAGCACTGGGGATCCAGGTACAAATCCCAATCTGGGTGGAGTTCCCGTGTTCTCCCCGTGTTCACGTGGGTTTCCTCCGGTTCTCCGGTTTCCTCCCACAGTCCAAAAACATGGATCAAGTCAATTGAGTTCTCCAAATTGCCCCATATAGAGTGTGTGTGTGTGTGTGAGTGTGTGTTCAGTGATAGATTGCCCCCCTGTCCTGGGTGTATCTGCCCAGCATCCGAAACGTTCTCCCCTGGATGGGCATGGGAAACCCCCCACGACGCTAATAGAGGATAAAGTAGAAGATAATGGATAGATAGACATTGTTCGACATCTCATATAAAAACAACTAGGCAGCACAGTGGCTTAGTGGTTGGCATGTTCTCCTCTCAGTGCTTCGAATCCCAATCTGGGTAGAGTTTCCATGTTCTCCCGTCTGTGTCCGTGTGGGTTTCCTCTGGGTTCTCCGGTTTCCTTCCACAGTCCAAAAACATGGATTCAAGGTGAATTGAATGCTCCAAATTCCCCCATATAGAGTGTGTCTGTGTGATTGAGTGTGTGCCCAGTAATGGATTGGATTAGTTTCTGTGTAAATGTTTGTTAAAGCCTTAAACTACTGTAACGTTGCATTCGGACAATTCTATGTTGTAAAAAAGGTTTATAAATCAAATCTAAGGTTATTTTTGATAATAATTAATAATTCTGATTTTGTTTGTTGAGCTGTCATCTAAATGACACCAACGTCTAGACACAGTACAGATGTGGGTGACCGCTGGGCGTGATGAACCACCGCTGCCCCACATCCTGTGCTGGTAAACTGTATGTGAACCAAAGGTGGAGCCACAATGGAAACATCAAAGCAGAGGAAATCAGAGGGTGCAGTTTAGATACACATTTTCACGTTTGCCTTTTACAGCTTTAAAATAAATATACTTTGCTTTCAAGATGCTGAATTGATTTGGTACCCTGATGACACGATGCTCCTTTATGATCTGACCCACATAACGGACTGAGCTTAGATGTGAGATGTGGACAACACAGGCCTCAGATTAGAACCGAACATCAGAGATCTGATGGCTATCTGGGTCGGTTAAAAGTGGAAACGACTGTAATTCAGTTCTGACAGGATGCTCCAGAGAATCACCACCTAATTTGTGCTTTAAATTGGTCTAAAATTCAGCAGCTGGAGTCTAGAAAGTGTAGGTTCACACAATCAAGCAAGATAATAATCCAGCATGTCTGCTCATGTCGATCTGTTTAGCCCCAGATTTAAATGTTATATTTTATTTTTTTTTATTTTTTTTTATTTTTTTTATTTATTAATAAGATTTTATTTTATTTTTATTTTATTTTTTTTGGGGGGGGGAGGTAGGGTTTGGGCTTAGTGGTTGGCATGATGTCCTCTACAGCCGAAGCCGAGACTCTATTAAAGTAATAAGTTAAACATGGTGAGAATACCGGACAGAGTATTACACTACAAAGTCGGAATTACATTTAAAAAAAAAATATTTATTTTGACAGAGCTAGAAAGCCGTGAATAACACATAAGCATAACAGATATAACCATAACTACGACCAATTATTAATATTACCACTTCCCAGCATGCCATGCAGCCATGTTCTATGTGTTCTATGCTTTTATTAATTGTTCATTTTTCCACAAAATTAACGTGATCAGTGTAAAAAGGTTTCAACATTAAAAGAAAAAAAAACGTTGGACACCCCCCCCCCCCACCTCCCGACTCTAGTACAGTAAAGGAATAAGTAAAACGTAAACGTCTAATAGGCGCTATAAGATAGCCATCGTGTGGTAAAAGGCGAAATTACATTTAAAAGTTTATTTTTTTTTTATTTTGAAGGAACTAGGAAGCCATTAAAAAAAACATATTTAACCATAAATACGACTAATTGTTATAATTGTCAATTGCCAGCATGCCTTATATATATACATACATACATAAAAATAAATAAATGACCTGTCCACTGGAAAAAAGAAGATCTCGGGCCTGCAACATGGACACACATGGGCTAGAGAGTGTTTTAGAGAATCAATGTCACTTACTATAATTTTTAATTTAATACGAAATTAAATCAAAACTGTATTATTATACTCTTACGTACTCAGATTGTTCAGATTAATTGTATAGAGTATGATGTTCAGCAGTGTGTATTTTCCTCTAGGGGCTGTTTGTTTCAGGAGAAGCTGTTTCAGACTGACCACCGTGGGTCTGGTGCTGCTGTTCATTCTTCTTTTGGTGTCCATTGCACTGCTGCTGATGCAATACACCATGATTACTACAGAGAACATCCAATTACAGACCAGATACAACAACCTGAGTACAGAGAACATCCAATTACAGACCAGATACAACAACCTGAGTACAGAGAACATCCAATTACAGACCAGACACAACAACCTGAGTACAGAGAACATCCAATTACAGACCAGATACAACAACCTGACCGCTGAATATGACCAGATACAGGTGAAGAAGGATAAATTACAGAGGCTGATGTCTAATCTGAGTATGTGATTTCTCAATTTCACACCTTCATATCAGAGTATCACATCATTTCCATATTATTTCCATAATAAAAAGACATACTGCTTCAGGTCTTATTGATTAATTCATTAAATGTGTATTGTATTAGTTAAATAAGAATACCGTGTTTTAATAAACAACCCTAATAGCTGAAATATTTTGGCCTAGAACACAAGCCAAATCTTTAGGTTCAATTTAATTAGAGGGGGAGGGGGCTGTTTACTGATTGATTTTCTTTTCTCAATCAAGATGATCTGCCACCAGGACCCAAGTATTTTAATAATAATATTTATTGGATCACTAATGAAAAGAAAAGCTGGAATGAAAGCAGAGAGACCTGCAAAGAGAACAAAGCTGATCTGGTGATTATCAACAGCAGAGAGGAACAGGTGAGTCAGCGCCCTCTAGTGGCGGTGGGAGGAACAGTCATGTAAAGCAGGTCAACATCGGAGTGAATGAATAAATTATGGCCTTTGTGGTTATAGGGCAATGGCAAGGACATTACTCTGGATGAGTCCTCAGCCAATCATAAGGCAGAGATTTATATAAATACGTACACTTCTGCACACATTCTCGACTGGACAGGGTTGTCCAAACAATCTGCAAAGGGGGTCAAGTTTAATAAAGTGCAGGTGCATGGGGGCCAATAGTTCCTGCTGATATTTTCTTCCATTATCCTCTACTAAGGTTGGGTGTGTGTGTGTGGGGGGGGCTTCCAGGGGAGAATGTTTTGGCTTTAATTCAATTGACTTTGATCCATGTTTTTGGACTGTGGGCGTTCTCCTCTCAGCGCTAGGGATTCCCGGGTTCGAATCCCCATCCGGGTGGATTTTCCATGTTCTCCCCGTGTCTGTGTGGGTTTCCTCTGGGTTCTTCAGTTTCCTCCCACAGTTCAAAAACATGGATTCAAGGTAACTTGAATACTCCAAATTGCCCCATATAGAGTGTGTTTGTGTAAGTGAGTGTGTGCACAAAGGTAGATTGCCCCCCTGTCCTGGGTGTATCTGGATGGGCATGGGGAATCCCCCCCCTCCCCCCACAACCCTAGTAGAGGGTAAAAAGGAAGATAATGGAATATATATATATATATATATATATATATATATATATATATATATATATATATATATATATATATATATATATATATATATATATATATATATATATATATCACCTCTGAATGGCCGAAGAAAAACAAAATGAAGACTTTGGAGTGGCCTAGCCAAAGTCCTGACCTGAATCCTATTGAGATGTTGTGGTATGACCTTAAAAAGGCCGTTCATGCTCGAAAACCCTCTAATGTAACTGAATTAGAACAATTCTCCAAAGATGAGTGGGCCAAAATTCCTCCAGAACGCTGTAAAAGACTCATTGCAAGTTATCGCAAACACTTGTTTGCAGTTGTTGCTGCTAAGGGTGGCCCAACCAGTTATTAGGTTTAGGGGGCAATCACTTTTTCACACAGGGCCATGATGGTTTGGATTTTTTTTCTCCTTTAATAATAAACACCTTCATTTACAAATTGCATTTTGTGTTTACTTGTGTTGTCCTTGACTATTGTTTAAATTGGTTTGATGTTCCACTTAAGTGTGACAAACTTGCAAAAAAACAGGAAATGAGGAAGGGGGCAAACAGTTTTTCACACCACTGTATATATATATATATATATATATATATATATATTAGGGCTGTATTCAACTACATATTTTCTTAGTCGAATCTGATTCGTCAGTTATTCCCTATAGTCGAATCAGTTAAAATTTCACCACAAGATGGCGCTATAAGCATATAAGATATAAGATTTTTTTTAAATATATTTTACTTGTTTTTCTAACAAAAGAAAACCTTTTTTGTTTTGTTTTTCTTTTTTTTCCTAGAAATTATGATGATTTTATTTGACAAAAGGCTATGTATATAACGAAAACAAAGACATTTCATGTAAAAACTAATACTTAGCAGCGGCCATGGGCACCCCCATGTGATCAAAATAGTACATTCGACTATGAGGTTCATAGTCGACTACGGCTCTCCGAATCGAATCGTCGAATCAGCGAATATTGCAGCTCACCCCTAATATATATATATATATATATATATATATATATATATATATATATATATATATATGTATATATATATATATATATATATATATATATATATATATATATATATATATATATATATTAGGGCTGCAACTAACGATTATTTTGATAATCGATTAATCGGCCGATTATTTTTTCGATTAATCGATTAATCGGATAAATATAAAAAAAAAATTCCATGTCTTTGCATTTACATTTAATCATTTAAAAGACGCTTTTATTCCAAAGCGACTTACAAATGAGAACATTACATGTCAGTAGTTATGAAGAAAACCAACTACACTGTACAATTATTAAGCAGGTCAATAAATGTCTGGTTTTATTTACAGTAGGAGTTTAAGGCATCCAAGTAGCCCAAAGAGCAATTAAACACAAATCTCACATACACACTGACAATATGTAGCACAGTGTGAAAAAAATACTAAATTACACAAATTTGAGTCACTCTAATATGTTACTTAATTCTCCTTTAAATGCAAATAATTCAACCTCACTCCCATAGTGTGCAGTGTCTTCACTCATATTTTATCAAATAATGTGTACCTTGATCATTAATTAGCACATTTGTGTACAAGTTGTATGTACAGTATTCATAAAAGCATATTTAAACACTTATTAAGCTGTTTGGGGGGGGGGGGGGGTTCAGTAAAATTATTCTATAGTATAGTATTATATATATATAGTATGTTTGTGTTTAAACATACTATTATAGTACACTTAATTCCAAATACTGTCTGTTCTGTAGCCTATTGGAAAAAAAATAAATGAACTAATTAACAACCAGCTATTGAAAAAAAATAAATGAACTAATTAGCCAATGAACAAAAAAAATACGTCTTGTGTGAAAAGTCGACCCGGTTTGAAAGCGCGCGCGCGGGGGGGGAGGGGGGGCTCGCTTTTGTAAACAGACTTGCGCTTTAAACTTGCGAGTTGCTCGCGGACTCACACGCAGCTCAGACTCAGTGCGCAGTGTCCCAGTGCCGGGACATTTAATGATCCAATGAAGGTCATTTAAAAACCAGGACAATTTCCTCACTTTAAAAAAAACCCGGGAAAGGACGTGAAATACGGACATGTCCCGGGAACTGCGGACATATTCGTATAACGGACATACTCCGTTATCATGTATCATCATGTATCATCTCTGTGCAGCACGGTTCATGTTCGCAGAGCTTGAGAATCAGTTCCTCTGTGAGGTGGAATCATCAGGTGAATCTCCCGCAGTTTGGATTTAAACCGGAGCTTTTTTCTGCGTTGGCTGTGTCTCATTTGTACGATTTATCCACTTGTTTTGCAGACTCCGCCTCGTTCTGTTCAACCCGCTATTTGTTTCCAGCGTTATTGAAGCGCTGCAGGTGACGCAAGCGGTCACGACATCACGAGTAACGCGGAAATAGTGCAACCCAACGAATCGATAATGGAAATTCATTATCGATACTTTGGATAATCGATTTTTATCGATTTTATCGATTCGTTGTTGCAGCCCTAATATATATATATATATATATATATATATATATGGAATGGTACTATGTGATACACCTGCACATTCCAGAGTGGATTTTTTTTCTGGCCAGCCTAAAACACACCTGTGCAATAATCAGCATCTGATTGGATGGTGCTGGATGGATCATCTCAACAGATTTAGTTCACAATATTTGAGCGTAAAAGGATTTTCGCATTCATAGAAATGAGAAAAATGGGAGTAAAAATAAAGCGTTGTGTGTTTATATTTTTGTTGTGTATCCCTGCTGTTTCCAGGAATTCATCAGTCGACATTTTAAATTTAACGAAACCTGGATCGGTTTGAGTGACTCGGCTAAAGAGGGAGAATGGAAATGGATTGACGGCTCAGCACTAACCAACCCGTAAGTAACCAGCAGATTAGTATAATCAAGAAATGTAAGTACATGTAAACTGTATGAATTTAAATGCAAAGAGTAGAAAGTGGCCATGTGACCAACACAGCGGATATAAAAAGGAAAGTGACTGTGTGTATATGGAGGTGCTTTGTGGAATGATGGAATGGCCTGAGGGTAGAAACTTTCCCTTAAAGCCTCATTTATACTCCCTCTGCAAACGGAAATGTGTGCGTGCGCTTCATGCGATATAACAGTTACTGCCCACATACTGCCTTGCGTCAGCGCCATTGATATGGTTGTTGAACACTACATCCATTAGAGGGCAGTTTAGAGTAAAAATCAAACATGGCAACGGCGGAGGAACTTCTGATTTTGTACATACTGCAAAAACGACAAAAAAGGCAGCGTTCTAGGCGGCGGTGGTCTGTGAGACCACTGAATAGGTCGCGACATTTGGATGGAGAATTTTATCCCAATGAGGAAAATTGATGACGAACGTCATTTCCAATACTTTCGGATGTCTGCCAGGGCATTCGATAACTTGCTTTGCAACTGTTTGTCCTGTGCCCCGGCGAAGGAACATCATATAAATGATTAAAATTGCGCACCAACTCGTACAACCGGTCTTCAAAAAGTTTTTCTTCTTCTTCGTGTACATATGGAAGTGGTCGCATCATGCACTGCCCCCACGGTTTCCAGTATTGCTCCGTCCTGTCCGCATCCGCAAGCTTTCAGAAAACGTGCAAATTACGTACAAAATGAACGCAGAGTATGGACAAAAGGCTCCGTCCGTTTCCATTTTCGTATTTAACGTTGAGCATAAATATGCCTTTAGTCTCTCAGTCCTCGCTCTGATAGTACAGAGATGTTTTCATAAAGGTAGCCATGTAAAAACGTTGTGGTTTGGTTGGTGAATGTCCTTAATGATCCTTATGGCTCATGCTCCACACTGTTTGGAATGAATGTCCTGTAGATGGATGGATGGATGGATGGATGGTTCGTTGATTGGATGGATAAGGCAGAACAGTGTTGGTTATACGTTGTGGTTTGGTTGTTGAATGTCCTTAAATGATCCTTATGATCTCCAGTGTTTGGATGGATGGATGGATGGTTGGTTTGTTGGATGGTTGGTTGGTTGGATAAGGCAGAACAGTGTTGGTTGTACGCTCAAAGCACCGGCTCACTCTGGTTATTTGCCAGCAAAATCCACCAATGAGGTGTTTGCTTTAAGAATGCCGAAAAGCGTAGCAATGGTGGGAAGAGCCTGTACTGTGTTTGTAGATCAAGAGAAAGCTTTTAATAGGGTCCCAAAAAAAGGAGCTGTGGTATTGTATAAGGAAATGGCGGTCCTGCAGGACGCCCTCAATGGACTTATATAGTTTTCAATGGTTAAATACATGATCACCACACAATCTGTACATGGCTGTCCTACACTGCTGATGCTGTCCCCCCCCCCACTCAAGGAGGATGAGGCCTCCACTGAGCCTCGGTCCTCCCAAGGTTTCTTCCTTAAAATATCAACATAACAGGGAGTTTTGTATTTCGGCTGCCTCTTCATCGTGCTCTTTGGGAGTTTAAAGGTTTATAACTCTGTAAAGCTGCTTTGTGACGACGTACGATTGTAAAAATATATATAAATAAATCACTTGAACTTGGTCCTATCCCATCTATGGACCGCTCTTCGAAAACAAGAACATCATGGAGTTGATTAAACGTTCTTTCAATGACGTTGACACTATCTTCTCAACGAGAACCCGGGGTTCGGGGGAACTTGCCTGTCCTGACAGAACGTCTGCAGCTGGATATACGATGGACGAGTGGGGGCCGTGGCGTATCGTGTGTCTGGCGTCTCTTTCCGTTGAAGACATCAAGGATTTATTAGTATTTGGATTTGGACGAGGTCTCTGCTGATTGGACGATGCGTTGCCATGGTGTATCGGGAAATTAGAAGTGTTGGGTCAGCTGTCCAGCGTCCCTTCAAGTCGCCCAATAGGACTGATGTGATGGGCAGAGACATTGGAACTCAGACTGTTAATCGCAGCACGGGAACCGTCTGATGGATGACTAAGGACCTGTCCTGTTTAAAGAGTTCTTAATGTGTTTCAGGTTCTGGTGCGATGGAGAACCTAATGATTATGGAGGAAATGAGGACTGTGGCATCACTAGTTTCCATAAAGCAAAAACCAGTATGTCCACCTGGGCAGATTATCCCTGTCACTTCCCTGTGCTGGGACTTTGTGAGACGCGAGACAAGAATTAAATTAAAGATAAGAACAACTTTTAAAGTAACATCTCTGTATTAAAACATTTATATTAATAAAGCTTTGATAATAATTCCATTATGATGTCGTGAATGGGAGTCTATTTGAAATTTGGATGAACCAACAAGATATCATATGGATGTGCTCCGCATCTGGCTGAGGTATGGTTCTGCAGCTCTGGCCCTAATCCAGTGGGCCCACATCTCTCAGACACCTGGTCCATCCACATTGGGCCGGATGAAAATGAACATGAAAATGTTGCTGGGCAACTCTGTCACCTGATAATCTATTTAACGTCATGTAGGCATATGTGCGCATTACGAACCCAAACACATTAGACAGAAAACCACATCAGGACATTAACTTAATTACTATAAACATAATAAATTAATGAAATTTAAAAATAATACCTCAGGACGTGCAGATCCAAGGGTTACCATGCATACCAATAACTGATGGCGTAAATATAAGCAGGGGCACGGCGATGGTGTGGAGAACAAAAGGACAGCACCACCTAAAGGGCAAAAGCTGCATTGTTCAAGTCAGGATCAAGTCAGTCATGTTCAATTAAAAAGATTTTTCTGTTCTATGAACAGAGAATAGGGTGGCACGGTGGCTTAGTGTTTAGCATGTTCTCCGCTCAGCGCTAGGGTTCGAATCCCAATCTGGGTGGAGTTTGCATGTTCTCCCCGTGTCCGCGTGGGTTTCCTCCGGGCTCTCCGGTTTCCTCCCACAGTCCAAAAACATGGATTAAGGTCAATTGAATTCTCCAAAATGCCCCATACAGTTGTGATCAAATTTATTCAACCCCCAATGCTGCGAAGGGTTTTATGGAATTCAGTGCACATTTGTAATTGTGTTCATAATGAAATCTTACAAGGACTTGTTAAAGAACTAAATGCAACTAAGATAGCATCAATTGTTTTTGTCATAAAGTATTAAATGGCCTTTTTGTGATTTCTTCATTGACACAATTATTCAACCCCTTTACAACTACCACTCATAAGAACAGAGGTTCATTCCAGTGTTTTCAATCAGGTATTGAAAACACCTGTGGATGTCAACGAGCAGCAATCAAGCATGATAAGCACCAATTAGGCAGATTTAAAAGGACTGTGATACTCAGCTCCTTCTAGACATCTACTGGTGTGTTTACAAGCATGGTGAAGGCAAGAGAATGGTCCCAGAAGACAAGAGAAGAGGTTATTGCTCTTCACAAGAATGGCAATGGATATAAAAAGATTGCGAAGTTGTTAAATATTCCAAGAGACTATCGGAAGTATCATTCGCAAGTTCAAGTTAAAGGGCACAGTGGAAACGTTACCTGGTCGTGGCAGAAAGAAGATCCTGACCGCGACTGCTGTGCGCTACCTGAAGCGTAATGTGGAGAAAAATCCCCGCGTGACTGCTAAGGAACTGAAAAAAGACTTGTCAGATGTGGGCACTGAAGTTTCAGCTCAGACAATAAGGCGCGCACTGCATAACGAAGACCTCCATGCCAGAACTCCCAGGCGCACCCCCTTGCTGACTCCAAAGAACAAGAAAAGTCGACTGCAGTATGCCAAAAGTCATGTGGACAAGCCACAAAGGTTTTGGGACAGTGTACTGTGGTCAGATGAAACTAAATTAGAACTGTTTGGGACAATGGACCAGCGCTATGTTTGGAGGAGGAAGAACCAGGCTTATGAACAAAAGAACACCTTGCCTACTGTGAAGCATGGCGGGGGGTCAATTATGCTTTGGGGCTGTTTTGCTTCTAATGGTACAGGAAAGCTTCAACGTGTGCAGGGTACCATGAATTCCCTTCAGTACCAGGAGATCTTGGAGGAAAATGTGATGGAGTCAGTCACAAACCTGCGGCTTGGGAGACGTTGGACCTTCCAACAGGACAATGATCCGAAGCACACATCCAAGTCCACTAGAGCATGGTTGAACATGAAAGGCTGGAACATTCTAGAGTGGCCATCGCAATCACCAGACTTAAATCCAATTGAGAACCTCTGGTGGGACCTAAAGAAGGCAGTTGCAGTGCGCAAGCCTAAGAATGTGACTGAACTGGAGGCTTTTGCCCATGAAGAATGGGCTAAGATACCCATAGGTCGCTGCAAGACACTTGTGTCAAGCTATGCTTCACGCTTGAAAGCTGTCATAACTGGAAAAGGATGTTGTACTAAGTACTAAAAAATAATGTCACTAGGGGGTTGAATAAAACTGATAATGATGTGAGCACAGTAAAGACATTTGTGGTTATTCCATCATAAATATTATGTTATATTTGTCTAATTTATAAGTGCCTCTTTGATATAATTGTAAATAAGATGACTGAAATGATCCAAATCAATGTCAAACTGGCCAAAACACTTTATTTCAGTGGGGGTTGAATAAATTTGATCACAACTGTATATACTGTGTATTCAGTGATAGATTGCCCCCCTGTATCTACCCAGTACCCCAAATGTTCTCCCTTGGATGGGCATGGGGAACCACCCCCCCCCCCCCCCCCCCCCCCCCCGCCGTGACCCTAATAGAGGATAAAGCGGAAGAGAATAAACGGATGGATATTCCTCTGCATAATGTACATTAATTACAACTAACCCTCGTTACAAGAGAACAATACACTTTTCAAACATCTGATAATGAATTCAGGCCTGCTCATCGAACCACAAGATCGCTTTTTTCGGCCGTTCAAAGGGGTCAGTTCCTATTTTTCTGTGACTATTTTTATCACGAACTGAGCCTCAAACTCAATACAAGCCTATTTTCGTGTCTTTTTGTCTAGTCTCTTTGCGGCTGGCATTATAAAAATATATATACTGTATATTCATAAAAGATTAAACCAAAGTTAAGAACTCCATTCCCGTAGGATTCCCATCAGTTCTTCAGGTTTGGATGCTCACGCTCATCACGCAGAACGTTGGCAGTGTTCTTGACTTCCTTCCATGACATCACAACATCTATTTACCATCAGCCCAAGCACAGACGCTCTTACATCCGGACGCCGTGGAGACGAGAAACGGTCGCCGCCCGAAGCTCGAGAACGCCGAGGAACATGAGCGACAACGTTTATATGAACTACGACAACCGCACAGGTGAGAAGAACTGGACCGGTTCGGAGGACTAGGGTTCTGAAGACATTTATATGAATGAAGATGAAGAGACATACAAGACCATTAACCACCAGAGGAATCCATGTGACCAGAACGGAACGACCAGATCAGGTACAGACTTGTTGTTCACAAGACTTGTTGGTTCTTATCATCCCTCAATCCATTAACTTCCACTTTATCCTCTACTAGAGTCACGGGGAGGGGGCTCTCCAAGCCCATCAAGGGTAGAACATTTTGGCCGCTGGTCAGATACACCAAGGACAAGACACCTATCTCTGATACACAGAGGACCTATCAGATACACCCAGGACAGGACCTAATCTATCTCTGAACAAACAAACACTCACACAAGCACACTCTATATGGGGCAATTTGGAGAATTCAATTGACCTTGATCCATGTTTTTGGACTGTGGTAGGAAACCGGGCAACACAGTCGCTTAGTGGTTGGCATGTTCTCCTCTCAGCACTGGGGATTTCTGGTTCGAATCCCAATCTGGGTGGAGTATGCATGTTCTCCCCGTGTCTGCGTGGTGCGATAGATTGGCGCCCTGTCCTGAGTGTATCTGCCCAGCGCCCGAAACGTTCTCCCCTGGATGGGCATGGGGAACCCCCCCAACCCTAATATAGGATAAAGAGGAAGATAATGGATGGATGGAACGTCACCAGTGTAGGTCATTGAGCAAGACCCTTAACCTTCATTGCTCCAGGGATGCTATATGACCAACCATGTGTTCTGACCCCAACCATCAAGTTTGATGGTTGGGCGTATTTTGCTTTGGATAAAAGTGTCTGCTAAATGACCAAATGTAAATGTAACGAATGTAATGTTAGGGCCATTAGTCAAAAATAAATCACACCCCCAGGTAGCATACAAATGTGGGCCACCACTAGCTGGGATATGGCACAACAGGCCACTGCTGGCAAACTGTATGCGAGCCATTTGAATAATTATTATGGCTGCTCTGGTTCACATCAGGTAAGAATTTGGTGGCGTTACCAACATCTGATGCATTTGTGACCCACATGACCCAACTGGGATCCAACTGTGTGGCCCACATGATCCAACTGGGACGCCCAAGTGCCGTCAATCCATGTGACGTAGGCCAGTTGAATAAAATGAGGAACATGGGCCAGGCCAAAACCATTTTGCTCGCTGGGATGTATGTACCACGTTCCCTGAAGCTTTAGCCGTGGAGCAGAACATCAAGCCTGCTCGGAAAATCACATATATATATCGGAAAATCACACATAAAGCTAAATTCATTCATTCATTCATTATCTCCTGCTTTATTCTCTAGTAGGGTCGCGGTGGGGTTCCCCATGCCCATCCAGGGGAGAACATTTCAGGCGCTGGGCAGATAGACCCAGGACAGGGCGCCAATCCATCGCTGGGCCATAAAGCTAAATTAAGCATGGAAACCCGATTTTTTGGGACATAATGACAAAAATCGTTAATGTTAATGATTCATATACAGAGATATACACAGATACTGTATCTCTGTCTATTTTGCTCTAGAATCTGATCGTTTTAGCAGCAGATGTTCCAGGCTGATCATAGTCTTTCTGGTGCTGCTGGTTGCTGTTCTACTGGTGTCCATCATACTGCTGTGCATCAAATACATCGCCGTGACTACCATAATCGTCCAGTTACAGACCACATACAACAACCTGACCACTGACAACAAGCAATTACAGACCAGATACAATGACCTGACCACAGAAAAGAACCAATTACAGACCAGCTATAACAAATTGACTACTGACAACAACCAATTAAAGACCAGATACAATGACCTGACCACAGAAAAGGACCAATTATAGACCAGACACAACGATCTGACTACTAAACTTAATGAGTTACAGGCCAGATACAATGACCAGATGAAGACAGATAAGTTGAAGAGCTTGATTTCTAAACTAGGTGAGTAACATATGTATAAAAATAATGAGATGACAATATAAATGATAGCTTAGTCAAAAATTAATGTGAAATATATATGGGTTAGTTTAATGATTATTCTGTGTTTAATGTACAAACATTTAAAGTCCTCTGTGCTATGCTGATGACTCTCAGCTTCCCGACGAAGCCACCATGTCAAATTCAGAACCGACGATTCCACCATCTCTCCACCCGACTTGCTCCATAACCATGGTTACATCATTAACTCCCATTTTAAACTCTCTGATCATGTGACTAAAATGCTCTGACCCTGCAGGTTCTTCTCTGTAGAACATCAGGAAGATCAGACCTTTCTGACTAAACATGCCCTCAGCCTATCCCGGCTCAATTATTGTAATGCACTGCATGTCGGTCTCCCAGCACGCACCATCAGACCTCCACAACTGATTCAAAACAATGGTGGAACCATCTTGTGAACTCGGTCTGTAAGGCGCTGAGTCACTGAACATCTTTAAGAAACAACTGAAAACGGAGAGATGGTGGAACCGTCAGTTCTGAACCGTCAGGTAGTGATGGATTGAGGGTTCAGATGGAATTATGAGAAGATCTGATTTTACTAAATTTAGTTTGAGATGACGGGCCTTCATCCAATCAGATCTGTCGGTGTGGCATTGGATATCCGATTTGAGATGGTGGCGTCGTCGGGGGCAACAGACAAACGAATCTGAGTGTCGTCAGCGGAGCGTAGTTCATACAGAAACATAATGATTTTCTTTTTCCTCATGAAGGTAATCTGAAATCAGGATCAACATATTTTAATAATAATGTGGTTGAGGAACCAGCCTTGTGACCTGAAGCCTATTTAAGTCTATTTAACCACTATTGTATTTTTTTTACTTAAGTTTAGTTTAATTTTTATTTTATTTAGTTAATTATAAATTAATTAAGTTAATTATATCAGCGATGGATTGGCGCCCTGTCCTGGGTCTATCTGCCCAGCGCCCGAAAAGTGTAACGAGAAAAGTGTAACGTTCTCCCCTGGATGGGCATGGGGAACCCCACCGCGACCCTAATAGAGGATAAAGTGGGAGATAATGAATGAATGAATAATTATATTAAGTGTTTTCTTCATGCTGCTTCCAGGAGTTCATCTTTCAGGACTTGGAGCCTGGATTGGTCTGACTGGTGTAGATCAGGAGGGACAATTTAAATGGATAGACGGTTCAGCACTAACCACTTCGTAAGTAACCACCAGATGAGTAAAGAAAACTTTATAAAACGGGTATTTATGGCCTTTATAAACTGTCTTCTGTAATTCGGCCACTGGATGGTAGTGTTTGATAGTTCGAGTAAAAACCGGACTAGTTTATGTGGCAGAAGATCAGATTATTATAAAAATTATATTATATATTATTATAAAATAAAAATAAATAAATAAAATAAAGCATTTCTGAACCAAAGCAGTTTTTTATTATAGTGTGTAGGTGTTTTATTAAAGCAATAAGACACTTAAGGTTGTGTATTATTGGGAATAAATCACATAAAGAGGTAGAACTGTACTCCGGGACTAATAACACCTCTTTATGAGATTTATTTAGAACAAGCCACGTCCTCTCGTACCTTGTGGTTTTATTAAGCTGCTGTTAAAATAAACGTAAATATAAAGTTCATGTCGGCTCTTTTGCAAATGTTAATTTGTGTATTCATTCATTATCTTCTAGGGTCGGTGGGGTGGGGGGGTTGTCCAAAAACATGGATTCAAGGTAAATTGAATGCTTGAAATTGCCCCATATACTGTGTCTATTCTGTTTTGGGTGTGTCTGCCCAGCGACCGAAATGTTCTCCCCTGGATGGGCATGGGACCCCCCCACACCCCTGTGACCCTAGTAGAGGAATAAGCCGAAAATAATTAGATAAATGAATGAATGATTGTACCCACTATATATTATATAGATATGACTGTACATGTATAATTATCTATGTGATAATCGTTTAATGTGTTTTAGGTTCTGGAGTGCTGGAGAACCTGATGATTATGAACAAAAATGAAGACTGTGTTATTACTAATTACTACAAAGCAGAATCTACCTGGGTTGATTATCCCTGTAAAAACTCTATGTATGGAATTTGTGAGATGTGAGATGTTTATCTGAACTGAACATAAGAACAGAATGATTTTTTCATAATGATATATTTGTATTAAACATTTTTCTTCTTAAAGCATTTATGCACTGTTGTGTTGTGGGAGTGTGATTGATGATAGTGTGCTTTACTTTAGAGCAGGGGTTCTCAACGGGTTCCCACCCGGAACCCACATGTTCTCGTGTTCATTAAGTCGTGATCCACATTTATAGAACACAAACCAAACACATTTACTTTCAAAAGATGTTGCTGAACTTATGCTGCGCTGCTTATGGCTGTATAACAGTATGTTATGTATATGTGTCTAT
The DNA here is from genome assembly GCA_019802505.1 of Corydoras sp. C115. Classification (NCBI taxonomy): domain Eukaryota; kingdom Metazoa; phylum Chordata; class Actinopteri; order Siluriformes; family Callichthyidae; genus Corydoras; species Corydoras sp. C115. The sequence continues at coordinate 4,960 of JAFMOC010000515.1, read as the reverse complement.
GTGGGGGGGGGGGTATTTTAACATCAACGATCTGCAGGAACTATTTGTTTAATATTGTATTATGTTTGTGGAAAAGGCCGAATCTTGGAGGGGGAACAGTGAGTGTAACTGATGAAGCGACAGGCTCAGAAACGTCAGCCGAACGCTTTGTAACTGATTCTCAATAAATTGTCTTCTACTTTTATGGAATAGTTGTATCAGGTTTTTTCATCCAAAAAACACCACAAAACATTTTAGGGAAATTAAAGTAACTCTATTTGGTTCTGTGGATGTTTGTGAGCCAGACAAACAGGATCACATTTAGTGTTGCCACCTTTTAATAATGAAAATAAGACACGCCCACATCATTTTGTTAATCTTGTGCAATTCAGCTGTTTGTCTACATTACACTGTATCCCTCGGAACACATGACTGCGCTAATTATTAAGCACAGAGTACCATAGTTATATATCCAGTGTTAAAGGTTTATTTTTATCACCTATAGCTGCTCGCATTCTCACATGCAGATTCAGTCTCTTTGTCAAAAAAGAAATAAAATTAAAAAAATAGCCAGGGGAGTGTATGTTTTTAAAAAGCACTAAACAAGAACTGATCTAATGACGTCATGTGTATTTGTGACATCAGCAGCATTACCAAGAGCTCAACTGTCTAAGAGTCTTACACACAAATACTACACAACAACCAGCAGAATAAAATCAAAGTGCTCATTAGCTTTACTCCTGGTTCACCAAACGAAATGTAGAAAACCAACCCAGCCATCTTGAAAAAAGATCACAGATATAATACACTATTAAATGAACAGCCGGTACTTCAAAGCAAGTAACAAACTCCTGCAGATAAATGAGACTCGGAGTCATTCACAGTCATGTTCCACGGTGACAAAAACAAAGCAGGGTTTCGAGAAAAGACAAAAGAATTAAATAAAACACACAACAGGCAAAACAGCAACGCTCATTCCTGTAACCTACACCTTAACCAATTAGCAGCTTCATACATAAGATTTTTAATTGAATAAAATACATTGCAAAGCATAATTCAGACCTGTGTTCTTATATACACAAGCATGCAAATACATGTAGCCCGTAAACCACCAATCTACCAAACAACTCAAAATTACAACCAAAATCTACAATTTACACACCACACCAATAATAAAATAACTTTAATACCACGCTCCTTTATACTGTACACACCCCGCAGCCAGACACTGCAGAGAAAACCCGCGACTCTAAAAAACACAATATCATTTAATTATTTTCATAACAACATATTAAACAATCAACCGCAACCCTACCTCGTCGGGATCGCTGTTCCAATTCTACTGGCACATGAATCAGTAGATGACCAAAGCAAATCTCTGCTTACACACTGCAGCCGAGAGTCCGTCACAAACAGTTGAAGTGACAATAAGAGTTTTGACCAGCAGGGGGGGCTTGTGTGCAAATGCAGCACTGAACAGTGAACGTTTTCTCGAATCATTTTAATCGAAAGCTTCAAGGTTTCACGAGGCTTCATCAACAAGTCACTAGTTCTGAATAAATAAATAAAATAATAATAATAATAATAATAATAATAATAAAATTGGAGCAGCGAATCTCAGCAATCAAACGCCGCTTCCTCCATCCAGCGGCAAAGTCAGGCAACGTTACTGACGGCTTCTGATTGGCTCAATTCGAGCACGTGACCTCCACCTGTCCGCAGGTCTTCATTGTGTTCAGTGATGGATTGGTGATGGAGTGTTCTGGGTGCATCTGCCCAGCGCCCCAAACGTTCTCCCCGGGATGGGCATGAGGAATTTTTTTTTTTTTCCAAGTAAACATTCAAGTAAACATTCAGTAAACATTTAGTGGAGAGGTAACAGTGCTGGTGAAATTGTTTAAGAGTCTGATGACCTGAGGAAAGAAACTGTTTCTCAGTCTGTGTTGGCCCGGATGCTCCGGTACCTTTTTCCAAAAGGCAGGAGTTCAAAGAGTGTGTATGATGAGTGTGTGTGGTCGTCCACAATGCTGGTTGCCTTGTGGATGCAGCGTGTAGTGTAAATTTCCGTGATGGAGGGGAGAGAGACACCGATAATCTTCTCAGCCATCTTCACTACCCGTTGCAGGGACTTGCGGTCCGATACGCTGCAGTTCCCGAACCAGGTGGAGGATGCAGCTGCTCAGTATGCTCTCAATGGTCCCCTGTAGAATGTGGTGAGGATGGGGGGTGGGAGATGTGCCTTCCTCAGCCTTCATAGGAAGTAGAGACGCTGCTGGGCCTTCTTGGCGATGGTGTTGGTGTTGAGAGACCAGGTGAGATCCTCTGCCAGGTGAACTCCAAGGAACTTGGTGTTCTTGACAATCTCCACAGCGGAGCCGTCGATGTTCAGTGGAGAGTGATCAAGCCTTGTCTCCTCTTGTCCTGAAGTCATCAACCAATATTGTACATGGCTGTTGTAAATATTGTAAATAAAGGTGAAGGGGAAAAAGGAAAATTCTGTTTCCGACATCTCAGAACCGCTCGCCCTACGCTACCCATAGCGTGTGTTACACCAGCCTACACACTCCATCACAGTGTGAAATTAATAAAGGAAACTGACCTCACATGGTGACTGATCACATGTTAAAATAGAATGTGGCTCTCAGACGAGCAATAAACAGAACCCAATGTATATAATGATGATCCACACAACCAGTGTTCCATGGTTCTGTGATTCAGTTCTGTGATTCAGCATTATTTAGGTTTAGAACACGGTGCAGCTGCTTTGAGACCATGCTCTATAGAAATACAGTGTTTAATTAAAGTCTAAATAAAGAATAAAATGCTATATAAACTAATAAACCTGAAAGATGAATATGTAAGTAGGGTTACCTGTGTGTTGAGGCTGTAGGTTTTCATTGGTGTTTGCACCCCTGGTCTTTGTGTCAGAGTCGTCAGCTGTACAAACTCAATACTCTCATAAATATCAACGATTCTCGATTCTCTTGTCTGTCAGATCCAATAAGCTATTAAGTTTAAGTTAAGTTCAAGTTATTTATTTATAGAGCACTTTTTACAACAGTACATTGTCACAAAGCAGCTTTACAGAATGAAAAGCCTTTAAACCCCCAAAGAGCAAGCCGAAGCAACAGTGGCAAGACAAAAATCCCTGTTATGTTGTTATTAAAGGAAGAAACCTTGGGAGGACCAAAATTCAGCGGCCAGGCAGCAACAACAGTGTAGGACAGCCATGTACAGATATTTTTCATTCATTCATTATCTTCCACTTTATCCTATATTAGGGTTGCGGGGGGGGTTCCCCATGCCCATCCAGGGGAGAACGTTTCGGGCGCTGGGCAGATACACCCAGGACAGGGCACCAATCTATCACTGGGCACACACTCACACACACAGACACGCGCAGAAAAACACTCTACATGAGGCAATTTGGAGAACTCAATTGACTTGATCCATGTTTTTGGACTGTGGGAGGAAACCGGCGAACCTGGAGGAAAACCCACGCGGACACAGGAAGAACATAGAAACTTCACCCAGATGGGGATTCGAGCCGAGAATCCTAACGCTGAGAGGCGAACATGCTAAAACACTAAGCCACAGTGCTGCTGTAGAGATATTTAACACAAAGAAAACTCTAACACTGGAGACGTTAAAAAAAGGAAGTGCTGTCTGTTGACACTGAGGGTATGTCCACAAATACACATGACATCATTAGATCGGCTTTTTAAAAATAAACACACCCCTGGCTTTTTTTTTTGTGTGTTTTTTGCGATCGTACAAACCTCAAATTAAAAATGAATTGATTTGACATTGAGTCATTTACAAAACATGCTTCTGACTTTTACTTAGGACAAAATATTAAAAAATAACGTGTTACTTCTGTTTTCTAGTCTGTTAGTGCAGCGACAGTCTAAGGTGCCGTCACGCTCCATTAGTGTCTCAATGCAAGCTGTGAAGTCCAAGATGTTTGTTACAACTCATTTCTTTTCTGTAGGGGGGGCACGCTTTCAGCAGGGAAACCACTATGCGCTTAACCTGCAGTATAGCAGCGCCATCTTCTGTTTTAGTTTGTTGTATTGTCAGGCACTATGCGCGCTATGTGAGTTTACATGATTTAATGATCCCACCTTGTTTATTTGAGAAAATGAACAAACAGTCTTAGTCGGGTAGCCACCTCTGGTCATTTTAGGAACGGGTTAGATGAACTGACAGCTTCAGTGACACCGCTGTATGAGCTGAAGTGTGGTTCACAGAAGAGCAGACATATGTGTGAGGAAGGACGTGACACAGTGTGAATGTGCTGTGAGAATCAGGGTTGTCAATTTAGGAATTTGGGGTTATATTAGTGACAAGCAGAGTGAGTTTTAAGATCAGCCAGAGTGAGTTTTTGTTTGACGATGTCGGAATGCAGAATTTGGTTACTATGAGAGCTTATTGGATTCTGACAGATAGAGAACGAGAAGGTGGTTGAATTTTAGGAGAGAAATTTATTTTTGGCCCAGCTGACGTCTCTGACACAAAGGCCGGGGTGCAAACCCCCAAAATAAAAACCTTTTACACCCTAAAACACCCAGGTAACCCCTACTTACTTTCTCTTTCACGTTTATTAGTTTAAAGCGTTTTTATTCTTTTTTTTAGACTTTTTATTAAAATGTATTTTATGAGCATGGGCTCAAAGCGCTGCCCGTTTTTAAAAACCTAATATGCTTCCAAAACCCCATGAAACTGGGTGGTGGATCCAACATTTACTACTTGGGGTTCTGTTTTATTGATCGTCTAGAGCCACATTCTTTTTAAACTGTGATCAGTCTCCTGGGGAAGTTCAGTTTCCTTTTTAAATTTCCACAACATGCCCCTAAATCCAAACCCCCTAAATACAGACACAAACCTTGTACACTTTTTTTTGGCCATTGTAAGGGCCCGTTTCTGGGCCCCGTTTTTGGGTTTTTGGGGTTTTTTTTTTGGGTTTCCTTGTTTTATTTAA
>JAFMOC010000514.1:172500-173875 GCA_019802505.1 Corydoras sp. C115 | reverse complement strand
GCTGACCACTAACCACCGTGCCGCCCCGTTCTACAAACCCTTAAAAATAAATCGATCTCGTCTGGACCAACCCAAATCAATCGCTGGTTATTGACCCGTGAAGGCCTCGGATTAACGCCCAAGATCAAAGTAAAGCTTTGAGATCCGTCCCCTCGGTTGAGAACCTGCTCCTCATAAGAAGGTATGAAACGGATCGGGATGTCCTTCAAGAACGTGCATTGGGACGTCGGGGAGGATGGCTTGGGGGCGTCAGATGTATGGATTCCCAGAGGTCCATAAAAGGACGCAGGTCTGGGAACTTGAGAAGCAATCGATGACCTCAATGCCGTCGTCATCCGGAAGCGGCCTGCACACTCTGACCCCATGAGACGGGACGTCATCCCGCATCAGCAGGTCTGAGGTTCTCGTCTCGGTGCCTAAGAGCGCTTGAGGTACCATTGGATCTTATCACATGTAGGTTTGGGTGAGCGGTCATGTCACCACCACCACCACCACCACACCGGCCATGCTGGATGATGCCGCGGTTACATGCTGTGGAACCTGCTAATTCTGGTCGGTCAAGCCACAGGTCACAGGTCATGCCACATGGTGGTGATGACCGTGAGATCAGATCCCGCTGAAGGACGTTGATCACCGTGCCACTATATATATATATATATATATATATATATATATATATACATATTTATATCATACATTATAAAATCATATATATATTCATTCATTCATTTATTATCTCCCGCTTTATCCTCTATTAGGATCGCGGTGGGGTTCCCCATGCCCATTCAGGGGAGAACGTTTCGGGCGCTGGGCAGATACACCCAGGACAGGGCGCCAATCCATCGCCGGGCACACACTCACTCACACACAGACACACTCTATATGGGGCAATTTGGAGAACTCAATTGACTTCTTCCATGTTTTTGGACTGTGGGAGGAAACCGGAGAACCCGGAGGAAACCCACGCAGACACGGGGAGAACATGGAAACTCCACCCAGATGGGGATTCGAACCGGGAATCCCTAGTGCTGAGAGGAGAACATGCTAAACCACTAAGCCACAATTCATATATATATATATATATATATATATATATATATATATATATATATATATATTATATATATATATATATATATATATATATATATATATACATACACACAAACACACACACACATTATATATATATATACACACATAATTATTTAACTTATAAAAATGAACTGCATTGATTTTTGTAAATTATAGTAAAATAATAAACACTTAGGAAATGATCTGGTCGGATTATACATTAAATTATATCAAATTATTCATCAAATTATTATTGTAAACATTAAATAATCTGAAATCGTGGACAATAAGAAGAAGCTTA
>JAFMOC010000514.1:62500-167500 GCA_019802505.1 Corydoras sp. C115 | reverse complement strand
GCGGCACGGTGGTTTAGTGGTTTAGCATGTTCTCTTCCCGGTATTCCCGGTTCGAATCCCCATCTGGGTGGAGTTTCCATGTTCTCCCCGTGTCCGCGTGGGTTTCCTCCGGGTTCTCCGGTTTCCTCCCACAGTCCAAAAACATGGATCAAGTCCAATTGAGTTCTCCAAATTGCCCCAAATAGAGTGTGTTTGTGCGAGTGAGTGTGTGTCCAGCGATGGATTGGCGCCCTGTCCTGGGTCTATCAGCACAGCGCCCGAAACGTTCTCCCCTGGATGGGCATGGGGAACCCCCCCCCCACGACCCTAATAGAGGATAAAGCGGGAGATTATAAATGAATGTTAATGATTTAATTGAACCATCTTCTCTGTTCTGTGCTGAAGGCTGTGCGTTGCGTCAGCCGCCGTTTAAAGAGCGTGTTATTCGAACCCGGAGACACAGTGTGTGAGTGTGTTTGTGTTGTTTGTGTGTGTGTGGGGTTGGGTGTGTGTGTGTTTGTGTGTGTGTGTGAGTATGTGTGTGTGTGTGTGTGTGTGTGTTTGTGTGTGTTTAGGGGTGGGTGTGTGTGTGTTTGTGTGTGTGTGTGAGTATGTTTGTGTGTGTGTGTGTGAGTGTTTGTGTGTGTTTAGGGGTGGGTGTGTGTGTGTTTGTGTGTGTGTGTGAGTATGTTTGTGTGTGTGTGTGTGTGTGTGTGTGTGTGAGTATGTTTGTGTGTGTGTGTGTGTGTGTGTGTGTGTGTGTGGGGGGGGTGTGTGTGTGTGGGTTTGTGTGTGTGCCGTGCCGTTTGTTCAGCGGGTGTCTCGTGCAGTGTTGTGGTGTGTGCGGTACATTGTGTTTGTGGGTGATGTGTGTGCGCGCTCGGCTCGCTGGGGGGCGGGGGGGGGGGGTCTTACCTGGGTACGCGACATGCTGCCGCCGCGCCGTTGCTCAGCGGGGTCTCGTGCACGTTGGTCACGCGGTACATGCAGGCGGGCAGATCAAAGCGCGCGCTCGGCTCGCTGATCGGCGGCACGCGGTACATCGACATGCTGTCGGCGAGATCAAAATCAGACAATTCGAAACGCGGGTCGGCGAGATTCAAAAAAAGACGAAATCACAGACACGAGCCCCCACCTGCCACCGCACACAGGAAGAGAACGCTGCCGGCCGACGTCACTTCCCGCGAACGTCTGACGTTCCGAATTAGAATTCCGACTTCAATTAATTCAGACTAAAAAACAAATCACAGAATTACGACTTTAACCCCCCCCCCAGAAAAAGATCTAAAAAACAAATCACAGAATTACGACTTTAAACCCCCCCTCCCCCCCAAAAAAAAAAAAAAAAAAAAATTGTCTCTGACTTCAAATTAAGAATTCCGACAATTAATTCCAAAATTCAGACTAAAAAAAAACACAGAATTACAACTTTACCCCCCCCCCAGGACTAAAAAAAAAAAAAAAAAAAACCATCCTGACTTTAAAAATTACAGAATTACGACTTTAACCCCCCCCCCCAAAAAAAAAATAACCCTGACTTTTAAAAAAACAGAAATTACGACTTTACCCCCCCCCCCCCAAAAAAAAACCCTGACTTAAAATTACCAGACCTACGACTTTACCCCCCCCCCCCCCCCAAAAAAAAAAAAAAAAAAAAAAAAAAACCTGACTTTGAAAAATTACAGAATTACGACTTTACCCCCCCCCCCCAAAAAAAAACCCTGACTTTAAAAATTACACAGAATTACGACTTTACCCCCCCCCCCCCCCAAAAAAAAAAAAAAAAAAAACCCCTGACTTTAAAAATTACAGAATTACGACTTTAACCCCCCCCCCCCCCCTCCCAGGGAAAAAAATCTGACTTTAAAAAACATCACAGAATTCCAAAATTCGAACTTTAAGTAATCGCAACATTCCGACGTTCAAAAATCGAAGAATTACGACTTTAAAAATCACCAAATTCAGACTTTAAACCCCCCCCCCCCTTCCAATAATAATAATAATAATAATAAAAAAATACGACTTTCAAAATCAAAGAACTCGGACTTTAAAGAACATCAAAGAACTTCTACGCACACAGACACACACACACACACACACACACACACACACACACCGCTGTAAAAGCTTTCTCTGTTTCTTTTAACGTTCTAAACCTTTTACGGTTTGCGGATCTTATTTCTAATAAAATGACTTGTTTGATTTGTTTGATTTACTGTTTAAAATGTTATTTAATAAATTATTAAAACTCTTAAACGGTGCGTCATGTTCCAAAAGGTTCCCATGATCCCTGCTGCCGACGAGCCTTTAATATAAAATAAAAGCATGGCCTGAACAACGCCCCCTTCTGGCTCCATCCTCCATGTCCTCCACTTATCATAGAGATGGACTTTGTAGTTTTACAATTCCAGACTGTAGTCCGTCTGTGTTCTTTGTTTGTTGTCAGTCCAGTGCTGCTGGAGTTTCGTTTCTCCACCTCAGTCACACTGCTGGGATAGGACTAATGCACCCACCACATCACCCCTGCCCTGTGGGGCTACTATTGGGGTCCTGACCATTAGAGAACACACCGTATGTACTGTAGTCCAAGTTCCTTGTTCTCTACGGCGACACTGCCCCCTCGTGGGTGAGTGCAGTCTAAGGATCGCAATTATAATATATTTTAATATCTCGCTTATCTCGTTTAATTATCTTCTGCCCATTGGGGGGGGGGGGGGGGCATGTGGGTATCATTTTAAACGAATATCATTGAATCCTATGATAATTAAACCTTTATTAAATGAACCCCGGCGGCACGGTGGCTTAGTGGTTTAGCATGTTCTCCTCTCAGCACTAGGGATTCCCGGTTCGAATCCCCATCTGGGTGGAGTTTCCATGTTCTCCCCGTGTCCACGTGGGTTTCCTCCGGGTTCTCCGGTTTCCTCCCACAGTCCAAAAACATGGATCAAGTCAATTCATTCATTCATTATCTCCCGCTTTATCCTCTATTAGGGTCGCGGTGGGGTTCCCCATGCCCATCCAGGGGAGAACGTCTCGGGCGCTGGGTAGATACACCCAGGACAGGGCGCCAATCCATCGCTGGGCACACACTCACTCACACAGACACACTCTATATGGGGCAATTTTGAGAATTCAATTGACTTAATCCATGTTTTTGGACTGTGGGAGGAAACCGGAGAACCCGGAGGAAACCCACGCAGACACGGGGAGAACATGGAAACTCCACCCAGATGGGGATTCGAACGGGAATCCCTAGCGCTGAGAGGAGAACGTGCTAACCACTAAGCCACCGTGCCGCAATAATAATTTGCGGGTTCTCCGGTTTCCACCCACAGTCCAAAAACATGGATCAAGTCAATTGAGTTTTCCAAATTGCCCCATATAGAGTGTGTCTGTGTGAGTGAGTGTGTGCCCAGTGATAGATTGGCGCCCTGTCCTGGGTCTATCTGCCCAGCGCCCGAGACGTTCTCCCCTGGATGGGCATGGGGAACCCCACCGCGACCCTAATTGAGGATAAAGCGGGAGATAATGAATGAATGAATGAATGACCCCCTTTGGCCGTTTTGTCTTACGTTTTCTGTCTTAAGCGTGTCTGGACGTTTTGTCTGCTGATGCCCAAGTAAATTTGCTGTGACTAATTTTCAGGGCAGTTTGCATGAGTTTCCTTAAGCCGTGTATCTGATGTCAGTGATTTGCATCAGACTGCAGTCCAGGAGAGGGCAGCCCTACAACGTCTGAGATGTCTCATGAGATCAGACACAAAAAAAATGTCCTGCTGATGCAGAGTTTTCTTCTTTATTAAGTAAAATGTCTCATATGTGATTATATTAAAGTGACTTTGTGTAAAGTTGATTTCCTCTTTGTTTTAAATGGCATGCGCATACCATCTTTAAAAATGAAGACACCCTTTCTACTCATGATCCGTATCGATACTCTGCAACATGCCATTTTTATATTTATTCTGTATAAACCTTTAAAAGATACAAATTTAATCATCGTTTTGCAGTGTGTGGATGAGAGAGAGAGAGAGAGAGAGAGAGAGAGAGAGAGAGAGAGAAGATTTTGAAATATTTTTTCATTCATTATCTCCCGCTTTATCCTCTATTAGGGTCGCGGTGGGGTTCCCCATGCCCATCCAGGGGAGAACGTCTGGGCAGATACACCCAGGACAGGGCGCCAATCCATCACTGGGCACACACTCACTCACTCACACACACTCTATATGGGGCAATTTGGAGAATTCAATTGACTTGATCCATGTTTTTGGACTGTGGGAGGAAACCGGAGAACCCGGAGGAAACCCACGCGGACACGGGGAGAACATGGAAACTCCACCCAGATTGGGATTCGAACCGGGAATCCCTAGCGCTGAGAGGAGAACATGCTAAACCACTAAGCCACCGTGCCGCTTGAAATATTTTATAATCCTTAATTAATTATTAATTCATTCATTATCTCCCGCTTTATCCTCTATTAGAGTCGTGGGGGGGGGGGTTCCCCATGCCCATCCAGGGGAGAACGTCTCGGGCGCTGGGCAGATAGACCCAGGACAGGGCGCCAATCCATCACTGGACACACACTCACTCACACACACACTCTATATGGGGCAATTTGGAGAATTCAATTGACTTGATCCATGTTTTTGGACTGTGGGAGGAAACCGGAGAACCCGGAGGAAACCCACACGGACACGGGGAGTACATTGAAACTCCACCATGAAAACAACGGCACGGTGGCTTAGTGATTGGCATGTTCTCCTCTCAGCACTAGGGATTCCCGGTTCGAATCCCCATCTGGGTGGAGTTTCTATGTCCTCCCCGTGTCCGCGTGGGTTTCCTCCGGGTTCTCCGGTTTCCTCCCACAGTCCAAAAACATGGATCAAGTCAATTGAGTTCTCCAAATTGCCCCATATAGAGTGTGTGTGTGTGTGTGTGTGTGTGTGTGAGTGTGTGCCCAGCGATGGATTGGCGTCCTGTCCTGGGTGTATCTGCCCAGCGCCCGAGACGTTCTCCCCTGGATGGGCATGGGGAACCCCCCCCCCTCCCCCCCGCCCTCAACTGTATTTTGTTTAATAAATTAATAATTTCATGTTTATACTAAGGCGGCACAGTGGCTTAGTGATTGGCATGTTCTCCTCTCAGCACTAGGGATTCCCGGTTCGAATCCCCATCTGGGTGGAGTTTCCATGTCCTCCCCGTGTCCGCGTGGGTTTCCTCCGGGTTCTCCGGTTTCCTCCCACAGTCCAAAAAACATGGATCAAGTCAATTGAGTTCTCCAAATTGCCCCATATAGAGTGTGTCTGTGTGAGTGAGTGTGTGTGTGTCCAGCGATGGATTGGCGTCCTGTCCTGGGTGTATCTGCCCAGCGCCCGAGACGTTCTCCCCTGGATGGGCACGGGGAACCCCCCCCGCGACCCTAATAGAGGATAAAGCGGAACATAATGGATGAATGAATGAATGTTTATACTAATACTTTTGTCTTAATGCAATTTTAAAAAAAGCACTCGATCCGTGTTCTCGATCCGTGTCTGAATCGTGGTTCTAATGAGGCCTCCTCCCTCACAACTCTGCTCTCGCCGCCTCCAACCCGTGAATGTTAACGGAGATTCGTTACAGACTAATGAATTGATTAAATGAAGCCGTACGACGAAATGTAACAATGGCAGGCGGCGAAGCGAGTTGTACATAATCCATGAGGACCTGCCACGTCGCCGCCTCACCCCACTGTTGTTCCTGTGTCGCAGGTAAAACTTTCATGACCGCCGTCCTGCCGGCAGATTAGGTGGCCGCTGACTGAATCGGATTTCTATCGTAACGCCGCCGCATTCCAGGAACAATTGTCCTCGTGCATCTTTAAGGCGAAGCCTACACTCCACATTCGAGGAGCCGGCCGCCGTGCACGTGGAGCGGCGAGGACGAGGACGAGGCGCCTATTAAATATTGAGGCGGACTTAATCAGAAAGCCGAGCCGGACATTCCCACCTCACTATGACTTTTTGGTGACAATGAAGTGACGAGCATTAATGATTGATCAGCAGAGAGACAGACAGGTGAAAGACACGGCACCCGAGGACTCGTTTGTCCGGTGTCCTGCCGCCCCACCGTTCAGCTGACTAATCACTACACAGCCACAAAGGAGGGTTCCTTCATTTGGGTCCAATGTCACTAAAAGAGAACTTTCTTGCATAGCCGTCACAGAACTGCTTTATTATAATGATCGGTTTAAATTACACGACGATAAAAGACGGAGAACACGATGCCGTGAGGCGTCTGCTTTTATATACGCACTATAATCATTCGGGTTCTAGAGCATGCAGGTGTGTGTGTGTGTGTGTGTGTGTGTGTGTTGGGTTTAAGAAGTCTAATCTAGTACTAACCACACAATCTGCATTTTCTACATCTCCCCCCATATATTTTAAATTTATATATATAATATATATGTGGCGGAACGGTGGCTTAATGGTTTAGCATGTTCTCCTCTCAGCGCTAGGGATTCCCGGTTCGAATCCCCATCTGGGTGGAGTTTCCATGTTCTCCCCGTGTCCGCATGGGTTTCCTCCGGGTTCTCCGGTTTCCTCCCACAGTCCAAAAACATGGATCAAGTCAATTGAGTTCTCCAAATTGCCCCATATAGTGTGTGTCTGTGTGAGTGAGTGTGTCCAGCGATAGATTGGCGCCCCGTCCTGGCGCCCGAAACGTTCTCCCATGGATGGGCATGGGGAACCCCACCGCGACCCTAATAGAGGATAAAGCGGAAGATAATGAATGAATGAATGAATGAAAATATATATATATATATATATATATATATATATATATATATATATTGCCCCAATATATAGTGTTTGTTTGGGCGGCACGGTGGCTTAGTGGTTAGCACGTTCGCCTCTCAGCGCTAGGGATTCCCGGTTCGAATCCCCATCTGGGTGGAGTTTCCATGTTCTCCCCGTGTCTGCGTGGGTTTCCTCCGGGTTCTCCGGTTTCCTCCCACAGTCCGAAAACATGGATCAAGTCGATTGAATTCTCAAAATTGCCCCATATAGAGTGTGTCTGTGTGAGTGAGTGTGTGCCCAGCGATGGATTGGCGCCCTGTCCTGGGTCTATCTGCCCAGCGCCCGAGGCGTTCTCCCCTGGATGGGCATGGGGAACCCCACCGCGACCCTAATGGAGGATAAAGCGGGAGATAATGAATATATAGTGTTTGTGTGTCTGTGTGAGTGAGTGTGTACTCAGCACACTGTCCTGAATGTTTCTGCCCAGTTCTCCAAACGTTCTCCCTTGGATGGGAATGGGGAACACCCCAGCTACTTTAGTAGAGGATTAAGTGGCGAATAATAGAAGAATTCATTCATCCATCCATTATCTCCCGCTTTATCGTCTATTAGGGTCGCGGTGGGGTTCCCCATGCTCCAGATTGATCTCAATTCCCAGATGGGGATTCGAACCGGGAATCCCTAGAGCTGAGAGGAGAACATGCTAAACCACTAAGCCAGCGTGCCGCCCTAATAGAAGATAAATAAAATATTAAAACATAATTCTGCCAACACACCCTCGTTGGTTAAAGCTTCGTTTTCAAACCTCATTCTATTGTTTGTCTTTTTTCATAAAAAAAATTATTCTTTTTATGTTACAATTTTTGTTTTTTATTTGTTCATACTGTAAATCCTTTGTATTAAGTGGTCAGCTGTTCGTGCTGTAGGTTTGTGTGATGTGGGGGGGGGGGGGGGGGGGGGGGGGTGCAGTGCAGAGTAGATGGACAGGACAGACAAGCCGTGCAACAAAACGCTCTGCACGCGTGCTGATGCTATCGCGGCTATACATGACATCAGCGGGGTCAGAGGGCCGCGTGCTTTATCGTCAGCCTTCGGAAAGTTGCGAAGGCGAATCGAGACCATAAATAAAGTTGAACTCGAATCGCTCGGGTTCACAGAGGACTTTATTGTCATCGTAAATATTAATGAGTACAGTACTGACGAGGTAAAGTGCTGAGTGTGCAGTCTGCATTCATATCTGATGGAAAAAGCGAGTCATGCTTTATGAGCTTCGTTACGTTTTTTTATTATCGCGCCGCCTTAATTAACCCGGATGACCAAACTGTAACAAACAAATAAATTAATTAATAATTAGAATGTGTAATTTTACGAGCATGTCAACTGTAAAATTGTAATATGACAAAAAAAAAAAAAAAAAAAAATCTAAATCTGTTGTCTTATTGTTTATATGGTGTGGTAGCTCAGTGGATTGAGTGTTGGGTTATCAATCTGAAGGTTGGGGGTTCAAATCCCAGGTCCACTGAAGTTACCAATGTGGGTCCTTGAGCAAGACCCTTAACCCTCATTGCTCCAGGGGGCGCTGTGATGAACCCTGTGTTCACCTCGTAAGTCGCTTTGGATAAAAGCGTCCAATAAATGACCAAATGTAATGAAAACAAATTTTCAAAAATTTTTAAATTCTTATATTTACAGTTGGCTTAGTGGTTTAGCACGTTCGCCTCTCAGCACTAGGGATTCCCGGTTTGAATCCCCAACTGGATGGAGTTTCCACGTTCTCCCCGTGTCCGCGTGGGTTTCCTCCGGGTTCTCCGGTTTCCTCCCATAGTCCAAAAACATGGATCAAGTCAATTGAGTTCTCCAAATTGCCCCATATAGAGTGTGTCTGTGTGAGTGTGTGTGTGCCCAGCGATAGATTGGCGTCCTGTCCTGGGTGTGTCTGCCCAGCGCCTGAAACGTTCCGCGACCCTAATAGAGGATAAAGCGGAAGATAATAAATGAATGAATAAATAATTAGAATGTAAAAAAAAAAAAATTAAAAATTTAAAATTTGTTGTTTTGTTGTTTATAGGGCGTGGTAGCTCAGTGGTCAGGGTGTTGGGTTATCAATCTGAAGGTTGTGGGTTCAAATCCCAGGTCCACTGAAGTTACCAGTGTGGCTCCTTGAACAAAACCCTTAACCCTCATTGCTCCAGGGGGCGCTGTGATGAACCCTGCGTCTGCCAAATGACCGAATGTAATATAAACTGTGTTTTTCACAATTTTTTAAATTCTTACATTCACAGTCGACTCAGAGTTGACTCAGTTTTAAAGGCGTTGCGATCACGAGGTCATTTCGAGATTGCCCTGCTCCTTGGTTCTTGCTGTTCTTATTGGGTTCCCTCTCCGTATCTGCTTCCCTGTATCTGCTGAGGTTTCTGCTGCGTGAGGCAGAGTTCCCTCGCAGCAGAAATGATATCGCATCGTCACACTTCTCGTCCTGCGGGCCCGTCCTTGTCACACGAGCTCGCTGTAGTGTTCGAAGAGTCAGCTAAGACCTGCCAGCTCCCATTTCTTTCCTGTTCACAAGTAACGGCTCCAGATCCCTTCAGGGTCATGGCTCCCGTTACATCGTTTGTTTCTCTGACCTCAGACATCTCACCAACACGAAGGTCAGACAGCCACGTCAAACTTACTGTCCCCTGTGACTTGTATCAGTCCTCACCGATGGACGTCATTTAGGTCTCAGGTGGGAATCGTTCGTGTCGTGAGACATTACAGTGAATGCATTGGATGCTTTGGAATGCGACGCAACCTTAAAAACATTTTGCCAGGTATGGCCCTTTAGGAAATGGGGCCACAGAAACGTTTATGTTTTAAATTATTATTATTATTATTTTTTTTTTAAAAAGCAGAGATCATGTTGGGCATATACAGCTATCTGCAATATGCACAAGTCCTCATAATCCAGCCATCCCTCCATCCAGGTCCCCATGCCCATCCACTCTGTGGTGGACAAGCCATATGTGAGAATGCTGTCTCATGCTCCCTGAACCTCCCTTTCACAATCTGAGCTCCATGAATCCTGCTGTCCATCTTGGGATCTGTCCGTGTCATCAGGAGGAAGAGATCCATTAATGGAAGAACCTCTTGGTGAACCCAGACCCCAGGTCAGAGTTATGTCCAGGGGGAGACCTTTGTTTTGGCCGGGGGCGGTGTGCCTATTTATATATAATGTAGGACATATAGTTCTAAAGTTCGGATAAAGTCCGGAAACATATATTTTCTTTTGTATAGGCAGGACATTAAGCACGTGATGTGTGTGGCTAATTACCTTTAGGTTCCCAAAATACCGCTATGCCACAATCCCCATGCAGCAAATAACAGGATGCAGTGTATAGACTGTTATTATATGATGTCATCACCTGAAAGAGCTTGTGATTGTTATTGTGTGTGTGCTGAGACATTAACTCTTATACTCCTTTTAGTGTTTAATATACTTTATCTGGACTGTTTGTAAAGTTTAAATGTGTAAATTAAAATCAGATTCATTATTTAACTTACTGAGGCCATAATATTCAACGGGTCGCATTAGAACTCCGACTTATTTTCGTTTCTCCACGTTGGGGTTTATTTTGCTTTGTCACTTAATTGGATCTTCTGACCACCAGACTCAGCTGACCCGACCCACAAGTGTTTAAATACATGACTTCATCTAAAGTGTACATCCCAATGCAACCAGCTCTATTCTGTCACAAAAGTCTTATTCTAATTACAAAATAATGACATATAGAATGTAAGTTTTAAATTTTTAATTACTTATTCATTATCTTCCACTTAATCCTTTGCTGGGGTGGTGAGCGGGGGGGGGGGGGGTCCCCATGTAGATACTCCCCAGGACAGGATGCCAAGCTCACACAGACACACACTATACGGGGCAATTTAGAGCATTCGATTTACCTTGAATCCATTTTTATTGGACTGTGAGAGGAAACCGGAGAACCCGGAAGAAGCCCAGATCGAGATTTGAACCTGGATCCCCAGCACCGAGAGAAGAACATGCAAATCACTATGCCACCCTCATTTTAATCCACATTAACATTCATATTTAGCACTTTCTCCTCTCAGCGCTAGGGATTCCCGGTTCGAATCCCCATCTGGGTGGAGTTTCCATGTTCTCCCCGTGTCTGCGTGGGTTTCCTCCGGGTTCTCCGGTATCCTCCCACAGTCCAAAAACATGGATCAAGTCAATGGAATTCTCAAAATTGCCCCATATAGAGTGTGTCTGTGTGAGTGAGTGTGTGCCCAGCGATGGATTGGCGCCCTGTCCTGGGTGTATCTGCCCAGCGCCCGAAATGTTCTCCCCTGGATGGCCATGGGGAACCCCCGCGCGACCCTAATAGAGGATAAAGCGGGAGATAATGGATGGATGAATGTTTCGAAGTGAGCTTCGTATGAGTTTAGATAATCTTTAACTTTGAGTTTATTGTTTCTCTCAAAACCTTTGGCCAAAAGTGTTCGTCACCTTTGTTCACCGCCGTCAAAGTTTCCAAAACACAAAATACTATAACTGAACTGTATTGCTCTGTCAGTGGAAAGACTTTGATTTGTTATCAGTCACACAGATAACAGTCAGCGTGTCCAAAAAGACAAACGTCCTCGTAATGGAAATGAGTTCATCTGTGAGGTTTAACCTTTAAACTGACCATGTAACTTTAAAAAAGCCATGTTTTAATGGTGGAGTTTCAATGTACTCCCCGTGTCCGCGTGGGTTTCCTCCGGGTTCTCCGGTTTCCTCCCACAGTCCAAAAACATGGATCAAGTCAATTGAGTTCTCCAAATTGCCCCATATAGAGTGTGTCTGTGTGAGTAAGTGTGTGCCCAGCGATAGATTGGCGTCCTGTCCTGGGTGTATCTGCCCAGCGCCCGAAACGTTCTCCCCTGGATGGGCATGGGGAACCCCCCCACGCGACCCTAATAGAGGATAAAGCTGGAGATAATGGATGGATTTAAATTAGGCTGCTGTTATAACTAGAACACATAGAAATGTGTATATAAAGGATTCATTCATTCATTATCTCCCGCTTTATCCTTTAATAGGGTCCCGGGGGGGGGGAGGGAAGATGGTTCCCCATGCCCATCCAGGGGAGAACACGTCTCGGGCGCTGGGCAGAAACACCCAGGACAGGACGCCAATCTATCGCTGGGCACACACTCACTCACACAGACACACTCTATATGGGGCAATTTGGAGAACTCCGTTGACTTGATCCATGTTTTTGGACTGTGGGAGGAAACCGGAGAACCCGGAGGAAACCCACGCGGACACGGGGAGAACATGGAAACTCCACGCAGATGGGGATTCGAACCGGGAATCCCTAGTGCTGAGAGGAGAACATGATAAACCACTAAGCCACCGTGCCTTATATAAAGGATATTTAATACTAATAATGATGATAAATAAAATAATTAATGGTTGAATTATTGAATTCCTGTTTGTTATTTTGGGTTTATTGAAGCTCTGATGTGATGTATAGAACGTCTGGGGCGTCTGTGAGTTTTTGTGAGCTGCCAGTTACGAGGTATTATTATTATTATTATTATTATTATTATTATTATTATTATTATTATTGACGAAACAATCACCTCGAGTGATAAGTGAGTCGTGCAACACGACACTGATCACACACGCCTGTCTCAACAAATGATTAAAGCAGAACAAAGTTAATGTTTTGAAATGGCGACGTCAAAGTCCAGATCGGACTCGAAACTCCAGAGTTAAAGCTGCTCTGTCTTTTAAATTGAATTAAATTCTGCAGGGGCGGCACGGAGGCTTAGTGGTTTAGCACGTTCTCCTCTCAGCTCTAGGGATTCCCGGTTCGAATCCCCATCTGGGTGGAGTTTCCATGTTCTCCTCGTGTCCGCGTGGGTTTCCTCCGGGTTCTCCGGTTTCCTCCCACAGTCCAAAAACATGGATCAGGTCAATTGAGTTCTCAAAATTGCCCCATATAGAATGTGTTTTTGTGAGTGAGTGTGTGCCCAGCGATGGATTGGCACCCTGTCTTGGGTCTATCTTCCCAGCGCCCGAGATGTTCTCCTCTGGATGGGCATGGGGAACCCCCCCCCACCCCCCACCCGCAACCCTAATAGAGGATAAAGCTGAAGATAATGGATGGATGGATAAATTCTGCAGAAAAAAAGCTCACATCCCTTTAATAACAACAGAAATGTAAATTCATTCATTCATTCATTATCTTCCGCTTTATCCTCTATTAGGGTCGCGGTGGGGTTCCCCATGCCCATCCAGGGGAGAACGTTTCGGGCGCTGGGCAGATAGACCCAGGACAGGGGGGCAATCTATCACTGGGCAAGAAATGTAAATGTTTCGTAATAAAAGTCATGCAGCGTTCTTTAATACATGGCAATTAGTTTACTGTACTTTGATTATTAATACAAATCACATGATATACTGCAGAACAATGCTGATTTAATTATAGCATGTGTGTATATATATATATATATTATATATATTATATATATATATATATATATATATATATATATATATATATATATATATATATATATATATATATATATATATATACAGTATATATATATGTATGTATATATATATATATATATATATATATATATATATATATATTATATATATTATATATACATAGAATATATAGTATAATGTTAAGGTGTTAAAGGGGAAGGTGTTGTTAGTTCAGAGATGGTGTTAAAATGCAAGTCAGCATCGTTCTGCTGTAAATACTATTTAAACAAGATCCCAATTGTAGGTTTCCTTTTCACCGAAGCCGCTGGGTTCACATCATTTAACCCATGACACCGAACCAGCAAGGCGGTCGCTCAGGTTACTGCACCACTTAGCCTTTAATACAAGGTTTCCAAAGCCTGCAGGTTGCCCTTTAACAGGTTGTGCTGGTGCGGTGCATTTGATTTCTATTTATTCTCTGATGTTTAATAACATGTCATGACATTATGTCTCATCACCTTTGCTCGAATAACCAGCGCAAAGAAAAGGATGCAGCTCTTTAAATCTTTTTAAATCACATTTTTATTTCATTTAAAATCCACTTTCTGTACATCTGCTGATGGTTTTGCACCTATTTACAGAATGATGCGTGGGATTCGTTACATGTCTGTGACACCGGCGGCTTTCGGGAAAACGCTCGAGGAAAACAAAGAAAGCGGAAGAGGTGTCGGAATAGGACATGGACACCAATGGAGACGATGCTGGCTTCCATCCTTTAGGAGAGAACCATCAGCTGGAATTCTGTAGAAGAGAAAAGGAGGCATTTGTTTAGTTTACTGATGTAAATCCAGCTGATGGAACATGGTGTTTTACTGTCAGATGTTTAGATCCTCATTAAATCTAAATGAGCTCATAATAAACAGATCTTTTTAATGTTACGGTAAATAAGTTCTGAAGCCTTTAAACGATTTTCTGTGTGCACGTGTGACATACGAACCATGAGAAACATCTCCATATGGTTCTGTTTTTTAATCCTAATACTATTTAATATATGAATACTATTTACTCCATCAGTTTTCAGATTTGTTTGCACATTTGTTTTAAATGTTTGAATCTTAATGCTGCAACAATTCTCTTTGTTTGGTTTGTTATATAATAATAGGTCATATATTATTCTCCAATAGTCTCTAAAGAGTCTCTAAAGAAAGGTTTTGATATAACTAAAGTGTAAATCATTTCTGAATCATACTTACATATTACAAAAAAAAAAATTATATATATATATATATATATATATATATATATATATATATATATATATATATATATATATATATATATATATATATATATATATATATAAATTTAAACTGTTAACAACAAAATAGACTTGAAAACAAAAACTAGAGAAGTTGTAACTTACAGATGGCTGCAACACTATTTAAATAAATGTTTTTTTTTTTATATTCAGATTTTTTTTTATTTGAAGCAGTACAGTAGCAGTATCTAAACAACAACACTAAATGAAAAAGTCATGAGTTGTATTAGAAAAAAAAAAAGTGTATTTTATTTTTCTGTCATCAGTATTATCTTTATTATCAGAAGGACATAATAGAGGACCATCTTACCGTCCACTCCGATCATTCCATCGCTGTCATCATCGGCGGCTGTTAGTAAGGTCTTAGTCTCTTTATCGGTCAGCACACGAGCTCCGGGAGAAAATCTCTGCAGGAAGAATCTAGAGACAGATAAACAGTCAACCATTAACACCAAGAACAATAAAACCAATGCTGGTTTGTGTGCAGCCGCATTCTCCAAGGTGCATTAAACTTCACGTCCTTAATGGTTCTGCAATCATTTTTCAGAGCATTAAGGTCTAAAAAACCATTAAGATGAGGTTTCCCATTCCAATACCATAGTTATGCTGCACTTACAAAAATTATTCTTCTTAATTTATATTATATTATTATATTATTTATATACTGCTCCATGAAAACCTAGTAAAAAATGATTATTAGATTTGTATAACTACAAGACAAAAGTTAAAATAAATCTGATTAAATAACAAATATATAAACATCACATCCAATCCTACTTTTTTTATTTTCACTGTACGCATGAATCAGTGTGAATTTCAGTGATTTAATAACATAAATTCTTATAATTTAATACAATTCAGCAATGTAAGATGTAGAGCAGGTTATGGTTCGTACTTGAGCTCCTCTTCCTCGATGAAGCCGCTGTTGTCGTTGTCGAGGATGGCGAACACTGCCCGAATCTCCTGAGGACTTTTGCTGTTCAGTCCAATCGTCTGGAAGAACTTCTTGTGATTGAAGGACTCTGGAGCTGGAAAGAGGAGACGTTGGTTATTGGGTTATTATTTCCATATTCGGTTACAGGATAAGGACAGCGCTCTGAACCGTGGTACACTCTGACCTTCTGCTTGCATCTCAGCTGGACCGCACAATTAAAACTTTTAATCTAATGCATTTCTGCTTAATTACAAGATGAGCTGGGGCCAACAAAAAAAAAGCACGTCCTCTATCGGAAACTTTAAACACGACATCTTTTTTGTGGCCAGTTTTTTTTTTTTTTTTAATTTTGCTGAATTTACCTTTAAAAAAAAATAATACTAAAATATTATGCATCAAGAATGCTGAAAGATCTGCATTTGCTGCCTTTACCTTTAAAAATCAATAATTAAATATTATGCATCAAATGAGCCACTGGTTTCACAGCAAACACAACTTTTGCTTTTCTTAAATCCAATGAACAAACGTGGATACATAGGATATATATATATTATAGAAGCATGTCTAGGTGGATGGACACAGCTGAATAAATAAAACGCAGAGTGCGAATCAGCATCATCTGTGATTAATCAGATCGCATGAGTTTAATTCAGCAGAGAGCCGTGATCATGTCCATCCTTCTTACACATTTACTGATCCAGAGCTAATGAAAGAACCGGTCAGATGATATGTCCTGTGGAAAATCGATACCTTGGCAGTCCTTGATGGCGCTGTCAATGGCAGCAGCGGAAAGGATGGAATTGAGCGACATGGTCCTATAAGGAACAAATCATTCAATTATTAACACAGCGGGAGATCCAAGTCTCATTTCCGTCACTTAGAGCGATGCAATGTCTAAATCATATGAATTGAAATGGTGGGCATGTAGTGCATGGTTGTTGGCAACATTTGCTTTCAATAATACATTATAATAATACATCGACCGGCGTTGAATGATGTTTACAATAGTATATGTGGATTTAAAGCTTGAATTAAAAAATTTTTTTTTTTTTTTAAAAGTTATGGTTAAACATTAAAAAGCAGATGTAATGTTTTAATGAAGTAGGCGATGTGCAGACGCAGGGGTAGAGTGTTAGAATATTGCTTAAATCTGCTAAATATCCTTATAACTATAAAAAGAATTATTGTAAAATAAAATTTTTGAATTTTTGGTAAATAATGGTCAATTATTGAAAATTGTAAAGCAAGAGAAAGAGAAAGAGAAGTGAGTGAAGGCGTGTGGCAGCGTGTGGCAGCGTGTGGCAGTCAGAAGGCAGAGGCAGCAGAGGGATGCTCACTCACCCCTGGGTCTGGTGTCCGATCGGTGATCGACTGCTCGCTCGTTAAGGCTGTGTGTGGTGAGCTGCAGTCCGAGCGGGAGGGATTTATATAGAGCCGATCGGGGCGACAATGGGGGGCAATTCTTAAGTTACCTGTCAGTGGATCGAATTCGAGCGGGGCAGGGGCGGCTCGGCTCGCGTTTCTGCTGTAACTAATTATCCATTACTATTCCTGTCCGCCCAGGTGCGGCGCGCGCATAGGCTGCTGCCCTGTCCGTCAGGAGGCGCCATCGAATAAGTGCGTCCCCCCTGCGGTCTTCCCCCGCGCGCACACACACACACACACACACACACACACACACACACACACACACAAATTCCTGCTCATGGTCTCGTCTCAAAAGTCGGATGCTGGAAAATAAATGTTTCTTTTTTCTCTTTCAAACCCAAAACTCAACAAAACAAAAATTCAAAAAATTCAAAAAAACTCCACAAATCAAAAATGAGTTTTTAAGTCTGCATTCCTGCAGCTCACAGCTTCAACTAACGTTTATTTCCACACACTTCTTGATTCTTTGCTGAATTAAACGCATGGGGGGAAAAAATAAAACAAAAATAAAGCTACCTTTGATAAATTTTACACATAATTGTACACAGTCCACACATATCGATGCTAATAATACAGATTGTAGTATTAATAGTATTAATAGTATTAATAGTATACTGTAATTTGCACTACCTCACACAACACGTTTTTGCACAGCTATTTTTCCTATACCCTTAATCATATATCCTCATGTAGCCTATAATATGTTTTATTATCTTTATCTTCATCTTACATCATTTTGTATATTTAGTGTCTATAAATCAATTCTAAAGTTATTGTTTAATTTGTTTGACTTGTTTGATCTATCTATCTATCTATCTATCTATCTATCTATCTATCTATCTATCTATCTATCTATCTATCTATCTATCTATCTATATCTATATCTATATATATATCTATATATATATATATATATATATATATATATATATATATATATATATATATACTGTATATGTATATGTGTGTGTGTAGCACGTTCGCCTCTCAGCACTAGGGATTCCCGGTTCGAATCCCCATCTGGGTGGAGTTTCCATGTTCTCCCCGTGTCTGTGTGGGTTTCCTCCGGGTTCTCCGCTTTCCTCCCACAGTCCAAAAACATGGATGAAGTCAATTGAATTCTCAAAAATTGCCCCATATAGAGTGTGTCTGTGTGAGTGAGTGTGTGCCCAGTGACAGATTGGTGCCCTGTCCTGGTTCTATCTGCCCAGCGCCCGAAACGTTCTCCCCTGGATGGGCATGGGGAACCCCACCGCGAGGATAAATAGAGGATAAAGCGGGAGATAATGAATGAATGAATATATATATATATATATATATATATATATATATATATATATATATATATATATATATATATATATATATATATATATAAATAATGCTGTTTATTCAGAAAAAAAAAATATAATGTATATAACTTGACTTTCATGTTATATTTTAATACACTGCTGTTGGTGAGGTTCTCACACTACAGAACCGAGCTCATCATATGCATGGCCTTTTATATTAAGGGAGCAGAAATCATTTTAAATTGATTTTCCTTAACCTACATCAGTATTTAAATCTGTTTATTGTAAAGTGTGTGTTGATGTATCACAACCTCAAAAAATCCTCAACGCCGAGAACCGAATTCTAAGACGGAAGGTCTTTAAAGTCCTGAATGTTGTCATGTCGTATGGATCAGTCGTGTATCGTGTGTACGTTTTCTTTCAACCTTCTAACCTTTTGAAAACAATGCGACTTATAGATTTCTGTACAAATTGGCTCGGCTGATGGTGAACAAAGCCATGAATAAGTAAATATTGGCCTGTAAAGGTCTGGCATTCCCGCCCCACGAGTGTTACTTATGAAAAACGAGACGCTCATGATGCATTTTTAATACGAGAGAACAGACAAACCAGAAAAAAAAACATCATTCTGCTTTACATTTTGACACCAGGGCTGATCCTGCGTAACAGACATGATCTGTAGACTTAACAGAGTGCCATTTAAAAAAAAAATAATTAAATGAAATTTGGTTGAACACATCAGACTTTATTGTACTTTTTTTTAAAGAACATACAATATATGAAGTGCGGCACGGTGGCTTAGTGGTTTGGCACGTTCTCCTCTCAGCACTAGGGATTCCCGATTCAAATCCCCATCTGGGTGGAGTTTCCATGTTCTCCCTGTGTCCGCGTGGGTTTCCTCCGGGTTCTCCGGTTTCCTCCCACAGTCCAAAAACATGGACAAAGTCAATTGAGTTCTCCAAATTGCCCCATATAGAGTGTGTGTGTGTGAGTGAGTGTGTGCCCAGGGATGGATTGGCGCCCTGTCCTGGGTGTATCTGCCCAACGCCCAAGACGTTCTCCCCTGGATGGACATGGGGAACCCCACCGCGACCCTAATAGAGGATAAAGCGGAAGATAATGAATGAATGAAATGAGAATTACACATATCGCTATGTGAAAATGTGAAATATTATATAGTATACCACTATGAATATATAATATATATATAATATATCACTACAAATATAGAATATTGAACTATAAATATAATATATAAATATATGTATATACAGGGGCGGCACGGTGGCTTAGTGGTTTAGCACGTTCTCCTCTCAGCACTAGGGATTCCCGGTTCGAATCCCCATCTGGGTGGAGTTTCCATGTTCTCCCCGTGTCCGCGTGGGTTTCCTCCGGGTTCTCCGGCGTCCTCCCACAGTCCAAAAACATGGATCAAGTCAATTGAGTTCTCCAAATTGCCCCATATAGAGTGTGTCTGTGTGTGAGTGAGTGTGTGCCCAGCGATGGATTGGCGCCGTGTCCTGGGTCTATCTGCCCAGCGCCCGAAACGTTCTCCCCTGGATGGGCATGGGGAACCCTCCCCGCGACCCTAATAGAGGATAAAGCGGAAGATAATGAATGAATGAATGAATGTATAAACAGTATATTCACTCATTAATGACACTGGACGTTTTCTCATCGTGTTTACGTTGCTGGAGTTATGTTTTTGATTTCATGGCATCAGTACTTTCTAGTAATCATTTTTGGTGAGCTCATTCCGGTTCTCCATTTTTTTTTTTTTTTTTACCTTCAGACAAATGACATCACCCTGCCCCCGGCATCTCGTGCTCTCCTTCCCTCTTACACACCCAAATGCATGCACACATGCAAAGCGACGGATGCACACAGACACACAGCATTTGTTAAGCAAAAAAAGCCACTCATGGCAGTTTATCCATCTCATCACGTATTCCTAATTGTGGTAAACCCTCAGCTTTCGCTCTGCCCCAAGAAATAAGTCCCTCCATCTCTGTCTGGCTGCAGCATATTGTTTGGGATGACGTAGGCATCGTTCACAATGCACCTGCCCGAGGCCCTTATTATGGAGGAGAGGGCGGGGGGTGGGGGGGGGTCACCTGTACACACACTCACTTTGGGTGGATTTGATTGGGAGCAGGTGACTTTGCAGAGCATTGTGCTGCTCGGCTTTGTTCCATTTATCTGAGCGCTTTTAAAAAAAAATCTCTTCCTTTATTGATTCATCTTCATCTCTTCATCGGCGAAGAGCGACGCCACGAATACAGTGACTTCTCTGTTTGCAGTTACATTCAGAACAATCCCATAATTCCGTCCGACGTTAAACATGTCGTCTACGAACAGAAATGGCAAAGTGTACTTTGAAGCACTGAACACTCGCTTTATGTCGCTCCAAGCTTTACAAAAATCCATTATGTTATATATAATTAACTAAAGAAATTGTTTATACATGATTTTTTTTGTTAGACATGATAATTATTTTTTGTAATACTACCTGTAGTAGTAGAAAATTGTTTTGACTTGTAAATAGGATAAATAATAATAATAATAATAATAATAATAATAATAATAATAATAATAATAATAATAATAATAATAATGGAATAATGTGAGAGATGGAGATTAAAAAGATGTGAGAAGAGGTTCTATAATTTAATATTTAAAAAATATATATTTTTTAGTAAATGTTTTCTTTTAGGCGGCACGGTGGCTTAGTGGTTTAGCATGTTCTCCTCTCAGCACTAGGGATTCCCGGTTCGAATCCCCATCTGGGTGGAGTTTCCATGTTCTCCCCGTGTCCGCGTGGGTTTCCTCCGGGTTCTCCGGTTTCCTCCCACAGTCCAAAAACATGGATCAAGTCAATTGAGTTCTCCAAATTGCCCCATATAGAGTGTGTCTGTGTGAGTGTGTGTGTGCCCAGCGATGGATTGGCGCCCTGTCCTGGGTCTATCTGCCCAGCGCCCGAGACGTTGCCCAAGACGTGGGGTTCCCCATGCCCTGGATGGGCATGGGGAACCCCACCGCGACCCTAATAGAGGATAAAGCGGGAGATAATGAATGAATGAATGAATACTAATGTGAGAGATGGAGAT
The DNA here is from genome assembly GCA_019802505.1 of Corydoras sp. C115. NCBI lineage: Eukaryota > Metazoa > Chordata > Actinopteri > Siluriformes > Callichthyidae > Corydoras > Corydoras sp. C115. Next base: position 146,189 of record JAFMOC010000514.1, on the reverse strand, counting down.
TAAAAAGATATGAGAAGAGGTTCTATAATTAAATATATTTAAAAATATATATATATATTTTTTAGTTAATGTTTTCTTATAAAGTTTTGGAAAGCGTGCAGCATGGTGGTGTGGTGATTAGCACATCTGCCTCTCAGTGCTGAAGATTCGGGTTTGAATCCCGAGCTAGCTGAAGTTTGCATGTTCTTTCTGTGTCTGTGTGGGTTTCCTCCAAGTTCTCCAGTTTCCTCCTACAGTCCAAAAACATGGATTCAAGGTAAAACGGATTCTCTAAATCGCCCCATCTGAATTGCCCTATAGTGTGTGTAAGTAATAATAATTAATTATAAATTAATATAAAATAAATATAACGAGATGAGAACAGGCTTAGTTGGCTTAGTGGTTAGCACGTTCTCCTCTCAGCACTAGGAATTCCCGGTTCGAATCCCCATCTGGGTGGAGTTTCCATGTTCTCCCCGTGTCCGCGTGGGTTTCCTCCGGGTTCTCCTCTGGTTTCCTCCCACAGTCCAAAAACATGGATCAAGTCAACTGAGTTCTCCAAATTGCCCCATATAGAGTGTGTCTGTGTGAGTGAGTGTGTGCCCAGCGATGGATTGACGCCCTGTCCTGGGTGTATCTGCCCAGCGCCCGAAACGTTCTCCCCTGGATGGGCATGGGGACCCCCCCCTCCCCCGCGACCCTAATAGAGGATAAAGCGGGAGATAATGAATGAATGAATGAGATGAGAACATTATTCTGTAATATAAAACATCTGAGAGTTTGGTGGCTGCACCATTAATTCCATCATGGCTTTACTGAATTCTAATTGTAAAATAGTTTTTAAAGATGGGTGGGCGTGGTTCCTCGGTGGTTAGGATGATGTGTCAGCATTTTGAAGGTCGGGGGTTCAAATCCATCGTTGCTGTCAATGTAGGTCGTCGAGCAAGACCCTTATCCCTCATCCCTCCAGTGGGGGCAGTATAGACCCTGTGTTCTGACGTGTGGATGCTTTATAAGTCGCCTTGGATACGAGCGTATGCTGAATGACATGACGTCATCTAGAATATTATTCTTATATTTTATATATTTGTAGTTAATACAAAACAACTTAACAGACATGATGTCATGTGTCGCTAGAATAAAAATCGCCCCCCAAAAAATCATCAATAAATCTAAAGAACCATAAAATAATTTCCTGACGTGAACTGTAAAGCAGAGACCTTCAGAGCTCAGAACGTTTATGCTCAAAGTGAGAACAATTAGCTTAAATGAGGTTAATGATGTTAATGGTTCTTAAATATCAGAGATAAGAGCATCATGAGAACGTGTTCTGCACACGGCGTCCAGGTTGTGTATAAGGAAAGGACGCCATCTAACGGCCATTTAACCTCAGTGTGTTTTAATTACTGGAGCCTCTCTGGTTTCCTCCCCCAATCCAAATACATGCCTTTAAGGCGAATTGGCTGCTTTCAGTTGCCCCTATATAGGCTGAATGAGTGTGTGCCCAGTGATGGATTAGCGCCCTGCACCCAAAACGTTCTGGGTATAGGGAACACCCCCCCCCCCCCTCCCATAATGAGATTAGATGAGGTGGGGAAAGGATGAATGTTATACCATTAGCTAATAATAATTAATTATCTTTAATTTTAACAGTGTGATGTTGAGAGTAATAATAATTTAAATATTAATAATGATGAGGGGCGGCACGGTGGCTTCGTGGTTTAGCACGTTCTCCTCTCAGCGCTAGGGATTCCCGGTTCGAATCCCCATCTGGGTGGAGTTTCCATGTTCTCCCCGTGTCCATGTGGGTTTCCTCCGGGTTGTTCTCCGGTTTCCTCCCACAGTCCAAAAAACGTGGATCAAGTCAATTGAATTCTCCAAATTGCCCCATATAGAGTGTGTCTGTCTGTGTGAGTGAGTGTGTGCCCAGCGATGGATTGGCGTCCTGTCCTGGGTGTATCTGCCCAGCGCCCGGGACGTTCCCCCCTGGATGGGCATGGGGAACCCCCCCCCCCGGCCCTAATAGAGGATAAAGCGGAAGATAATGAATGAATGAATGAATGAATAATGATGAGTATGTGAAGGAGTAATAGTGATGATGATGATGATGATGATGGCAGTGTAATATCTTTATAAGTGTTTCCCTCAAAAGTTTACCCATAATGCCATGCGACACTATGGCTCAGTTGCACGCCAAGATCAAGTCCCAAGGTTCCAGTCCCGTTTAATTCCACCGCTTCAAAGACAACGCTCAGACAGAACGGAACCCGAAGTCAAGGTCGCAAAAGAATCTTTATTCTTTTCTCATCGTCCGTTCCCGTAAAAGTGCATCAGATTTTACAGTAAGCAAAATTCATAATTAAGACAGGATACACAGCCGCGCTACATTCACAATCATCAGGTTTGAACAGTGTGCTGCATGGGAGGAAACTTCTCATAAGCATCGGTATAAAAATGAATTATAGTCAGATGAAAATGGGAGGTCTCGGGCAAAGTTGTTCCTTCAGAGCGAGAGGTGTTGGTCAGGAGCCATTTATGCCTTAACCACGCTGGCAAATTCTGAAGAAGAGAGAGAGAGAAAGAGAGAGAGAGAGGGAGAGAGGGGTGTTCAGGTCGAACGGAGCACTTTGTAATTTTAACTTCACTAAAGAACCCTCATGTTCTTTAATCTGGTTCTTTGGCTTTACTGCACAGCACCCACATACACCCTCTTCCCTACCCTTCTCATATTTTTATATTTAAAATTTGTATATATTTTAAATCCATTTCAAATCCATTGTATATTTTCTTTCTTATATTTGTAAATATCGCTTTTTCTTTTTTTTTTGGCAAATTTTTTTTTTTTTTTTTTTTTGCAAATTTTTTTTTTTTTTTTTTTTTTTGGCCGCTTGCTCATAACCTTTTCCGCTCACCAGTACCCCACTACTAGGTGCTGTGACGATAAAAAAAACAATCCTTGAATCCTTGAAAGAGAGGATCTCACCATCGACTCCAATCTTGCCGTCACCGTCGGTATCACCAGCCTTGAGGAAAGTCTTGGTCTCGGCGTCGGTGAGTGCTCTGGCATCTGCTTTGAAGTTCTGCAGGAACAGTCTGCGGGGAGAGAGAGAGAGCGCGTTTAGTGGTATCGGAGGTCCTTTGATCTGGGAAAAACTTTTTGAAGCGTTGCGGTCCTCACTTCAGTTCATCCTCCTCAATGAAGCCACTCTTGTCCTGATCAATGATGGCGAAGGCCTTCTTGACATCGTCGGCGGACTTGCCAGCCAGACCTACCTTCTTGAAAAAGGCCTTGTGGTCGAAGGAGCCATCGGCTGTGGAAACACTTTCATTAGCTCATTAATTATTAATAAAATTATAAATACACGCAGGAACCTGATATTAAGTATTATTATGTCTTATTTACTTCTACTAATAATAATAATAGAAGTATACCTTTGCATGCATCCAGGGCTGCAGCAATGTCAGCGTCATTCAGGACACCAGCGAATGCCATCTTTAGCTACACGAGGAAGCAATAAATGATCAGGAACACCATTAATAAATCAAATTCTATTAAACATCCATTAAAACCCCCATCTTTTATCCCCCAAAGCCCTGATTCTTTCAGGATCTCAGTGATGCCTTCAGCTGGATCTCCGTGCAAAGCACCATGGGATCATCACATCCACGCCCAAAGCTCAGAATCAGGATGTCAGATCCCATTCCGTATTTCCAACACGTGGCCCGAACCACGAGGCCCAAACTCTCCCCATCCATGGTAAGTCCAGTGGAGGTCGAGAACCGATGGGGCGCACCGATTTAATGAAGACCTGCCGAGCTTTGCCCCGGAGGCCCGGCGGGACGCATCGCCGGGTCCGGGGTTCAGAGCCGGGGCTTCCCGTCCCCCGCGCTGCATGCCAACTCACCTCTTTCCTCTTTTCGTTGGTGAGATGTAGACTCAGAAAGACTCGAGCAACTGCAGTGGACTCTGGACCTCTCCTCTCCACCTTATATACTTTCGCACAGTCCAAATATGAGGCTTAATGTAACGGACACCCAATGGCAGGCGGAGGAATGGGTGGTGGTGGTGGTGGCGGTGGTGGGTGGGGGGGGGAGGTTGCTTGAAATGCCTCCAGTGCACAGACACTATATTTATCTTCATCAACTAAGACGCTTAAAAGGTGAGTTTGAAAAAATAAGCAGGCCATAATGTAGCGCAATACTAATAATACACGCTGCTGAGCCGCATGAAACCGCGCTGGTGTGAAGTGCATGTATGGATAACGCCGGGGCTGCCCGAGGGCCCGGCTCCTTTTGCACCCTTCGGGGGTCTATTACGATGTGTAATCTTTAAGGTTGAGTCGATGAATAATAATAATTATGCTTTATTTATGCATCACTCTTAAGACTTCACGTTGGCGCGTCCATTCATATCAGTGAGCGAATGGCGTCCGCCCGAAGAGAACCTTCACACAAAAACGGGAGTTCTGCATTAGTCTGTAAGTTGGATGTGAATGTTTTCATGTCATTTCGTCTCAAATTCGCTTTTAAATTCGGGTTTGTACTTGAAGGGGGGGGAACGCAGCGTCCTCTGTTGACCAGCAGAGGGCAGCACTACTAAACCCTGGCCATGGTGAAGGGGGGGGGGGGTGGGTGGGTAATGGATCCTGTTGTAAGTCACAGGGCCTCCCCTGTGAGCCTGCCTCAGCACACTCGGATCTTCCTTTTTAGATTTCCTCCAGAACGAACAGCTGGCACCCTGACAAAGTCAGAGCGGAGAACCCGCCTGGTTCCTCCCCGCGCCCGAAAGAAATGAAGGAACGATTCGGCAGCGGGTTACACCAAATTTACATTTATTCCTTGTTTTTCACTCTTCCCCAGAAGTGCATAAGAGACATTTGCACAGGCTCGATAAGCAAACATGTCCGAACGGTGCAGGGACGGTTTTAAATGTCGGCCACGTCGTTTACAGTCGGTGTAGAAATAAATACGTCATATATATATATATATAAAAAATGGCAGATGAGTGGTAGCATGGGCTCTGGTTCTGTAAAGTGAGAAGGGTCCTGGTCAGCTGGAAGTTTATGCCTTTACGAGAGCAGCGAACTCTGCGAGAGAGAACAGAGAGGGACGAGACATTAGTTTTATAGTCATTAAATCAAAGGCGTGCAGTACCAGAGCAGGTTTTAATAATAAGTACTGTTTAAAAAAAATAAACACACACACACACACACACACACACACACACACACACACACACGCACACTGCAAAAACAAAAAAACTTTCTAAATTCATTCATTCATTCATTATCTGCTGTTTTATCCTCTATTAGGGTCGCGGGGGGGGGGAGGGCTGGGAGAACATTTCGGGCGCCGGGCAGATACACCCAGGACAGGGCGCCGATCTATCGCTGGGCACACACTCACTCACACAGACACACTCTATATGGGGCAATTTGGCGAACTCAATTGACTAGATCCATGAGAACCCGGAGGAAACCCACGCGGACACGGGGAGAGCATGGGAACTCCACTCAGATGGGGATTCGAACCGGGAATCCCTAGTGCTGAGAGGAGAACATGCTAAACCACTAAGCCACCGTGCCGCCTTATAATTGTTTTAAATAAGAAAAAGTTTCTAAAAACTAGATTATTTATTTTGCTTGGAGATCTATTCAAGATTTCATTTTTGCAATACACACACACACACACGCGCGCACACACACACACACACGCACACACACACACACACACACACACTGTATCAGTCTTCATTTTGCTCTGAAAGGGCTTTCTATAAGATTTTGCAGAGGTAATTCTTAATTCTATAAATAAATAAAATGACATATTCATTGAAATTAATATTAAATTAATATTCATAAGAGTCTAATTAACATAAACTAAAACTAGCGCCAGGTGAAGCGTGCATTGTGGTGTCAAAGGCTTTAATATTTCTATCTAATTAAACTTCATTTATACATTTAGACTTTTATCCAAGTCTGTTTTCGATTCATTAGAATTTATTCGGTTCCTCGGCATTCCTTCCTTTTCCTTCGTTAAAGTTCTTAATTATTAATTAAGTGCTGAATAGGCAGATATTTACCATCAGCTCCGATCTTGCCGTCACCATCGCTGTCACCAGCAGCAAGGAAGGTCTTGGTTTCTTTGTCAGTCAGAGCTCTGGCACCGCTCTTGAAGTTCTGCAGGAACAGCCTGAAATAAAAAAAAAAATCCCATTAATGAAACTATTAACATAAAAGATGATTAATTAATTAAGCGTCAAAAGGACGTCTTACTTCAGTTCATCCTCCTCAATGAAGCCACTGTTGTCCTGGTCAATGATGCCGAAGGCCTTCTTGACGTCGTCGGAAGACTTGGCGGACAGGCCGACCTTGCTGAAGAAGGTCTTGTAGTCGAAGCTGTCGGGAGCTGAGATTTAAAAAAAAAAAAAAAAAAAAAAAAAAAAAAAAAAAAACACAGACGTCCAAATTAAATCAGGATTATAAAACCTGCGGCTACCAGAATTAAAAATAGTCCATTTTTCATTTGGGGTTAACTGTTAACTATTAGGGGCTTTTGGTTTAGACGTGCTCCTCTCAGCATTAGGGATTCCCAGTTCGAATCACCATCTGGGTGGAGTTTCCATGTCCTCCCCGTGTCTGCGTGGGTTTCCTCCGGGTTCTCCGGTTTCCTCCCACAGTCCAAAAACATAGATCAAGTCAATTGAGTTCTCCAAATTGCCCCATATAGAGTGTGTCTGTGTGAGTGAGTGTGTGGTGTGTGCCCAGCGATGGATTGGCGCCCTGTCCTGGGTGTATCTGCCCAGCGCCCGAAATGGGGAACCCCCCCCCCCCCCACCGCGACCCTAATACAGGATAAAGCGGAAGATAATGAATGAATGTTAACTATTAATAAATGAAACCAATTAAATTAAATAATAAATTTAACTATTAAGAAATATTAAAGGTTCGCCTTTTGAAAAACATCTGTCCAGGTGAATTATTTAATCCAATCAGAAATAATTTATTAATCTCAGGGGGAAATTGCAGTTGTTTTAGTTGCACATCTTTTTTTTAAAAGTATAATTAACGATTACATCTGAAGATCAGAGAAATAAAACAATAAGCTTTAAATCTTAAAACAGAGGAAATAATAATATAAACTATATCAAAGTGGCTGTATATATAACAGATAAATAATGTGCCATTAGAAATTCAGATCATTTACTCGTGTTAACAGTATCATTTGAACCGTAGTGATGGAGGGTGTGGTCGCTCAGGGGTACCAATATGGACCTTTAAGCAAGACCCTTAACCCTCATTGCTCCAGCAGCACTGTACCAACCCTGTGTTCTGACCCCAACCATCAGGTTGGAAGATTTTGTAAGTTGCTTTGTATAAAAAGTGTCGGCGAAATAACCTAGATGTAATGAACCCCATCGTGGGCGGAGTTATAGCGCTTGACGGACACAGGTAGGAATGGCCTCCTGTGACGCCCACTGGTGCATTTAGGAAGAATGACAAACTCAGACTCACTTTATCCTTAATAAAAAGTAGCAAATATAGTGAAGCACCAGGATGGAACCACTCTTGCGACCTGAATGTCCCCGGTTCGGTTCCCGGGCCGAAAAGTCCTCTGGCTGAAGTGCCCTTAGGCGAGGCACCTAAGCCCAGTACAGAGGCACCACAGAACCCTGTAGATGGGGTCTGTAGTCGTAACCCAGTCCTGCTGATTGAACAGGATTCTAAACTAAACTGGTTTTTATAATAAATTTCACAACGAAGACTAAAAACAATCAAACCCGAGCCGAATGTGAAGACGACGTTGAAGTCAACTCCATGTTTAGATGTTTCCCGAAGTGAGATCATTATTAATAATTAGTGATAACGTGGTGATTTGCTAAAAATGAACGATTGCTGAGGAGGTGACGGCCTTACCCTCGCAGGAAGCAATGGCAGCGTTCACGTCAGCATCAGACAGCACTCCAGCGAAGGCCATTTCGACGATCTGCTCAAGCTGTAGACACAAGAAGCGAAACTTATAACACGCATAACGGAAACCCTGAGAGCGTACACAGAATAAAACAAAGCCAGACTTAAATACACCCATCATTTCTCTTCATTAAATAATTCCTGCAGGATGCTCGTCACTGATCATCATCATCATCGTCGTCGTCGGGTTCTATCCACGATGCAGTCATGTGGAACAGTGGTCTCAAAAATGGGGCCATACTCCAGATACGGTCCCCCCTTTTTTTTTTTTTTTTCTGAGGACGAGCAAAAGTTTTCACTCACCTTGCGCTTCTCTAAGGCGAGTGAAAAAGTCAAGGAGGAAGTCGGGGTGTGTGCCGCTGCTCCCCTGCCGACGTGCTTATATACCCTCCACCATCACCATTTACAGCAGTTTGGGCCCCAGTAATGGATACTCCCTATAGGCGTCGCGAAAAAATGTGTCTACTAGTCAAAGTTGGACTATTTTTAACCCCCTAAGGAGGTGTTATGAAACATGTGTAGGCTAGTGTGCGCTGACTGCACCGTTTCCTATACACAACATATACACTCACATCACATTTCACTTAAATCCCGAAAAAAATCCACCGCTGAGCTTTTATTTAAAGACGTCGTCTCAATCAGCAGAAATCGGCCGGGTTTTTTTTTTTTAAATAAACACTTGGCTTCATGCTGATAAATATTTTTTTTAAAAAAGGAATATAATAAGAATTTTAATCTGAGATTAAACACAAAGCCAGAGTTCAAATCAATACTCGGTCGTGTTTTTTATTTTTATTTTATTTTATTTTATTATTATTCTATTTTAGGGAAACTGGATGGTGTTCATGTCCTGTAATCACTGTGTAATGAACTTACAATGATTTAATTATTATTTTCTTGCCTAATTAAAAATAAAAAAAAAATTTTTTGGATTGTCTACAGCTTTAAAATTATTGCTAAAAAAATGTATTAAATCATTATATTTTTCTTAATCCTGTACTAGGGTCTTGTGGTGGTGGGGGAGGGGGGGGGGGGGGTTCCACATGCCCATCCAGGGGAGAACGTTTTGGGTGCTGGGCAGACACCCAGGATAAGGAGCTAATTTATGGCTGGGCACACACTCTCTCTCTCTCACACGCACACACACACACACACACTATATGGGGCAATTTAGAGCATTCAATTCACCTTGAATCCATGGTTTTGGACTGTGGAAGGAAATCGAAGAACCCCGGAAGAACATGCAAACTACAGATTGGGATTGGAAGTCCAGCGCTGAGAGGAGAACATGCCAACCACTAAGCCACCGTGACCCAAAGTGACTTACAAGTATCCGAACTACATGTTTGGGGTCAGAACACAGTTGATACAGCGCCCCCTGGAGCAGTAAGGGTTAAAGGTCTTGCTCGAGGACCCATGATAATAACTTTCACTGGACCTGGGATTCGAACCCACAACCCAACATCAGCACCCATCCATCCATCCATCCATTATCTAGAGCTTAATCCTATTTTAGGGTCTCTTGGGGGGGCATGCTCATCCAGGGGAGAACCTTTTGTTCACTGGAAACACACTCACTCACATACCCATACATACACTATATGGGGCAATTTAGATGGGGCAATTTTAAGCAGCCAATTTAACTTGAATCCATGTTTTTGGAGTGTGGGAGGAAACAGTTACAGTACGTCGTGTGTCATAATAAAGAAACACGCAGACCGTCAACCACTTTATTCATTAATTCATGACATAATTAATTGACTTTTAATTTAATTTGGTCAGTTAATATTTTGGTCACTCAACTTTTAACTAATAATGAATTAACAGTGAAGTGCTGGACGTCTCGACTGTCCTTCAGTTCAGCAGTGAGCAGAATTCTGAAAGAGAGAGAGAGAGATACTGTTTACAGAAACACTACACACTACACTCAATACTCACTACACAATACTCACTACACACTACACAATACTCACTACACACTACACAATACTCACCACACAATACACAATACTCACTACACAATACTCACTACACAATACTCACTACTCACCACACAATACACAATACTCACTACACAATACTCACTACACAATACTCACTACTCACCACACAATACACAATACTCAATACTCAATACTCACTACACAATACACACTACACACACTACACAATACTCAATACACAATACTCACTACACAATACACACTACACACAATACACAATACACACTATTCACCACACACACTACACACTACACAATACTCACTACACAATACTCACCACACACTACACACAATACTCACTACACAATACTCACTACACACTACACGATACACACTACACAATACTCACTACTCACTACACAATACTCACTACACAATACTCACTACACACTACTCACTACACACTACTCACTACACACTACTCACCGCACACCACACACTACACAATACTCACTACACACTACTCACCACATACTACACAATACTCACTACACACTACATCACTACACAATACACACTACTCACTACATAATACTCATTACACACTACACAAAACCCACTACACACTACAACAATACTCATTACAAAATATACTCACTACACACTACACAACACACTACTCACTACACACTACACAACACACTACACACTACTCACTACACACTACACACTACACACTACACAATACTCACTACACAATACTCACTACACACTACACACTACATCATGACCTGAACAAAGAAATAAGACGTTGTTTGATGTTGTTTGAGATTTTTTGTGTTACATTCTGTGTAGCATTTTTTTAAAATCTATTTTGCCTACAGGCGGCACGGTGGCTTAGTGGTTTAGCATGTTCTCCTCTCAGCGCTAGTTATTCCAGGTTGGAATCCCAATCTGGGTGGAGTTTCCATATTCTCCCCGTGTCCGCGTGGGTTTCCTCCGGGTTCTCCGGTTTCCTCCCACAGTCCAAAAACATGGATCAAGTCGATTGAATTCTCCAAATTGCCCCATATAGAGTGTGTCTGTGTGAGTGAGTGTGTGCCCAGTGATAGATTGGCGTCCTGTACTGGGTATATCTGCCCAGCGCCAGAGACGTTCTCCCCTGGATGGGCATGGGGAACCCCACCGCGACCCTAATAGAGGGTAAAGCGGAAGATAATGGATGGATGGATTTTGCCTCGACATTTTTCGTCAAATATAAAAATATGCAGAGTGGCTGTGACATCATCATGTTCTATGATAAAATGTTCAGAAAGTGTTTTAGGGTTCCTTCGTTTTACCTCGCATCCCTATTTTGCCGTCTCCATCGCAGTCTCCGGCCGCCAGGAAGGCTTTGGTTTCAGGGTCAGTTAGCACTCTGGCTCCGGGAACAAAGTTCTGGAGAAACAGTCTGAAAATGCAAAGTCGGTTCGTAAAGTCTGAATTATTTTAACTAATTTAGTAGAAAAAATATTCGGTAATCTGATGCAATGCAGAAATTAACGGAACCTTAACGTTTTATTGATAACAACTAAACTTCAGAAATGATTTAGTGCCTTTAAACCACAATGAGCATTTTTACATCTTTTTACTAGAATTACGTTTTATTTAATTAATACAGTAAAAGAGGGCGTGGCCTATTTCTGAATAAATCCCATAAAGAGGTGTTATGAGTCCCGACGTGTAGTGGAGAACAGCGCCACCTCTTTACGTGATTTATTCACAATAATACACAACCTCGAGAGTCTGATTGCTTTAATAAAACTCTTACAAACGCAAAACAAGTCAGCGGTTCCTCGTTAATTAGCACTTTAATCTTAACTGAAATTTAATAAATAATTTTAATTAAATAAATGTAAAGTGCAAATTGTTTTTTTTGGGCATGGTGGTTCTAGGTGGCATTTCCATGTTCTCCCCGTGTCCGCATGGGTTTCCTCCGGGTTCTCCGGTTTCCTCCCACAGTCCAAAAACATGGGTTAAAGGTAAATCGAATGCTCCAAATTGCCCCATTGCGTTAGTGAGTGTGTCCAGCGATGGACTGGCACCCTGTCCTGGGTGTATCTGCCCGGCGCTAGAGACGTTCTCCCCTGGATGTGCATGGGGAACCCCCCTTCCCAGTGGAAGATTAAGAGGAAGATGATGGATGATGATAACTGAATGTTCTTCGTGGTTCGTATCTTACTTCAGCTCCTCCTCTTCAATGAACCCACTCTTGTCTTGATCGAGAACCTTGAAGACCTCTTGACCTTCGTTCTCCGATTTCCCGGAGAGTCCGACTCGCTCGAAGAAGGACTTGTAGGAGAACGTTCCAGGATCTGTGGAGAGAGGACGTGTTGTTTTAATTCCGACCCGTTTGGCTCCTCAGCAGAGAGTCTGACCTGCAGCTCGGCGCATTCGATTTAGTTTAAATAAACGAACACAACGTTCGCTTCGTTAATACGCCGCTGCTTTTAAATGAGAACGATTCATTAAGGAGGTGTGAATAAGAGGGTGGGCCGCCAAACCACACAGGTAACTCTCAGGTGACTCCCCAGCCCCCCCGCTGCCTGGTTACCTGCTTCAAACCGATGCCAGAGCCGGTGCTCATGGGAAATGTGCCGCTCTGGGTGTGTGTGGGTGTGTGTGTGTGTGTGTGTGTGTGTGTGTAATGCAGTGAAAGACTTATGTAAGTTAAAATATTATACATAAGATATTTTTTATGTTATTTTTTTATGTTTATACGTAAGATATGTGTTTAGATGGCGTTGTAATTACCTTGGCAAGACTGGACCGCTGCGGCGATGTCCTCTGCGTTTAGGATTCCCTCAAATGCCATGTTGGTTCCGACTGGATGAACCGCGAAGTGTGAAATGACAAACTGCAATAAATTAAACATTTAAAAAAATTTTTTTTAAATATTTGGTTAAATGTACATCCTCAAAAGCCTGAACAATTAAACATATTCCAGCATTTTGGTTCCTGGGACGACAGGACGCCAATACATCGCTGTCACAAGTCACTCCCACAGACACACACATACTATATTGGGGCAATTTAGAGCAGCCAATTTACCTTGAATCCATGTTTTGGTAAAATAACTCTAAACAGATATGGTTTTCAAGGCAGGGTTGCCATAAAACTAGGATTTCTGCTTGTGTGGCATTGTAGCTCAGTGGTTAAAGTGTTGGGCTATTGATCTGAAGGTTGTGGGTCCACCAAAGTTCTCACTGTGGGTCTACCAACTTAGAACATGGAAACTCCACCCAGACCTGGATGTCCAGTGCTGAGAGGTGGACATGTTGACCATTAGATACTGGTCTCAGCATCATAGTTTAAGAATCAAACTATCTCTAAACAGCGATGGTTGCTGCTTGTAGGGTGTTGTAACTCAGTGGTTAGAGTGTTGGGTTCAAATCCCATGTCCACTAAAGTCACCAATGTGGGTTCCTTAACCCTCATTGCTTCACGGATGCTGTATTATGGCCCCAACCGTTAAGTTTGGATGTTTGTACATCGTTTCAGATAACAGCATCTGCTGAATGCCCCATTATGAAGCCATTTCTATAAAAGGCAGTTTGCTGAAGATCACACGAACAAGCCAGAAGTTTGTAAAGGGATGGATGAGACCAAAACTTATCAGGACAGCACGGTGGCTTAGTGGTTTAGCATGTTCTCCTCTCAGCGTTAGGGATTCCCGGTTCGAATCCCCATCTGGGTGGTTTCCATGTTCTCCCCGTGTCCGTGTTGGTTTCCTCCGGGTTCTCCGGTTTCCTCCCACAGTCCAAAAACATGGATCAAGTCAATTGAGTTCTCCAAATTGCCCCATATAGAATGTGTCTGTGTGTGTGAGGGTGTGCCCAGTGATGGATTGGCGCCCTGCACTGGATGTATCTGCCCAGCGCCCGAAACGTTCTCCCCTGGATGGAGCAAGGGGAACCCCCCCCCCCCGTGACCCTAATAGAGGATAAAGCGGAAGATAATGATGAATGAATGAATGAATACCAAAACTAATCAGCTTCTAATCTTTAATCGGTGCTTTTCGGATGCTGCTGGTGACTGGACGGATCCTCTAACACACTCTCATCACTTCAGTGTCACGGCAACACACTCATCTCTCACCCAAACCATATCTGTGTGCCTAATAAAGTGGCATGGAACGTATATTCTCATGTGTATGAATATTATACAAATAATTCTTTAAAAAAAAAAATATTTTTATTCCTCATTATGTTTTCTGTTTCTGTTTTTTTTTTATGTTAATACAATGAAGTGTTTTTTTTTTAAGTGTTCTAATCTGAAATTAAAAATAAAGTGTAAAAAAAAAAAAAAACGTCACTAACCTCGAATGCTGGATCAGTCTGTATCTGCAAAACCGCCTCCCGTCAGCGTATCCACCCGACTGCGGCAACATGAAAGTCAGCGATGCTTCGTCCTGTCGAGCCCACAGAGACCTCCACTGCACAACACCTCCCGGCTCATTAACTAATCACAGCCAATGATTTTAAGGGATTGTGAATAGCGCACTGTGGTTACTGTTGTTGGGTCTGATGGGAAACACGACGCCTTAATATTTACATCAAGATCAAAACCATTTAACTAATAAAACTTATTGGGTTGAAAACATCTTTGGGGTTTATACATTCATTCATTCATTCATTATCTCCCACTTTATCCTCTATTAGGGTCGTGGGGGGGGGGGGTTCCCCATGCCCATCCAGGGGAGAACGTCTCGGGTGCTGGGCAGATACACCCAGGACAGGGCGCCAATCCATCGCTGGGCACGCACTCACTCACACAGACACATTCTATATGGGGCAATTTGGAGAATTCAATTGACTTGATCCATGTTTTTGGACTGTGGGAGGAAACCGGAGAACCCGGAGGAAACCCACGCAGACACGGGGAGAACATGGAAACTCCACCCAGAGTGGGCATTCGAACCAGGGAATCCCTAGTGTTGAGAGAGAACATGCTAAACCAGTAAGCCACCAGTGCAAACCGGGGTACACAAACATACTTTAAGATTTCATGGTGGCTATGTAATGATAATAAATAATCTCAACAAATAAATAAAGTAATAAAAAACATTCATTCCATTTCTCCCGCTTTATCCTCTATTAGGGTCGCGGTGGGGTTCCCCATGCCCATCCAGGGGAGAACGTTTCGGGATGCTGGGCAGATACCCCACCGTCAGGTTTGGATGGATGCCAATCCATAACACTGGGCACACACTCACTCACACACACACACTTCTATATGGGGCAATTTGGAGAAGACTCACATTGACTTGATCCAGAAGTTTTTACTGTGATGGATGAGACGGGAGGAACTTACGCAGCACGGGGCTTAGAACATGTTCTCCTCTCATAAAGTGCAGCAATGTATAACATTTAAAACCTTTTATTGTTCACAGAGAATTAATAGATGAGGTATCAGTACAATCCAACTTTTACACAAACATGTTAAGATTTCATGGCGGCTTAGTGGTTGAGCATGTTCTCCTCTCAGCACTAGGGATTCCCGCTTCGAATCCCAATCTGGGTGGAGTTTCCATGTTCTCCCCCAAGTGTCCCTGGTGGGTTTCCTCCGGGTTCTCCGGTTTCCTCCCACAGTCCAAAAACATGGATCAAGTCAATTGAGTTCTCCAAATTGCCCCATATAGAGTGTGTGTGTGAGTGAGTTTGTGCCCAGCGATAGATTGCCCCCCTGCACTGGGTCTATCTGCCCAGCGCCCGAGACGTTCTCCCCTGGATGGGCATGGGGAACCCCATCGCGACCCTAATAGAGGATAAAGCGGGAGATAATGAATGAATGAATGTTCAGATTTCAGGTTGATAGTAATATTTTATTAATCATTTCACGTGGAGGGTGGCACGGTGGGCTTAGTGGTTTAGCATGTTCTCCTCTCAGCACTAGGGATTCCCGGTTCGAATCCCCATCTGGGGGGAGTTTCCATGTTCTCCCCGTGTCTGCGTGGGTTTCCTCCGGGTTCTCCGGTTTCCTCCCACAGTCCAAAAACATGCATCAAGTCAATTGAGTTCTCCAAATTGCCCCATACAGTGTGTGTGTGTGTGAGTGAGTGTGTGCCCTGCGATGAATCGGCGCCCTGTCCTGGGTGTGTCTGCCCAGCGCCCGAAACGTTCTCCCCTGGATGGGCATGGGGAACCCCACCGCGACCCTAATAGAGGATAAAGCGGAAGATAATGAATGAATGAATGAATAAATTAAATTAGATCATCTAAACAGACGTTAATCGCGCGCGCTGATCTGTATTCCATGCCGCACTCCCAAAACCCGGCGCGGAGTGATATGAGGATCAGCGTTTCGGTCTCACCGCCCGCCGATTGGCCGAACCACCCCCCCCCCCCCCGCCCGCGAAATGACACGTGACGTCATGCGGGCGAACATGGCGCTGGAAAGCGGAGGTGATCGGTGTTCGTGAAAGCGCCGCGCCGCGGAAACGGTCGCTTCGCCCGGACATTTCGGATTCGGACTGCGGGACTATGAGAAGGCGGGAGCCCCGGCACACCGCGGGCTCGACTGCAAGCGCCACCGCCGACCGCCAGAGAGGAGCCGCTGTCCGCCGCCGGCGTGCTAACGTTAGCTCGGTTAGCTCCCTCCGCCGGAGCGTTGGTTAGGTCCCGCCGTTTAATCCACCCGCACCCGTGTAGATGTTCTGCCGCGGCGCCCGGCGGCTCGGCGCGTCCTCCAGACCCAGCGACGCCAGCTAGGTCCCGGCCTCAGACCGGGGGGTCGGCCTCAGACCGGGGGCATGGCGGGGCTCCTCCACACTGCGGGGCTCCTCCAGCTGCTGCTGCCGCCGCTGCTGCTGCCGCTGCTCTCCGACGGCGCGCCGCTTCCTCCGCCATCAGGTGAGAACACCGCCGCCTCCATCTGCACACAGAAACGGAGGTCGACTGAGCCGAGCGTTGGTATGTTCTCCTCTCAGCCCTGAAGATTCCAGGTTCGAATCCCCATCTGGGAGGAATTGGCATGTTCTCCCCGTGTCCGCGTGGCTTTCCTCCGGGTTCTCCGGTTTCCTCCCGCAGTTCAATACATTGGACTCGAGATGAACTGAATGTTCTAAATTGAACGTGGCTTAGTGGTTTAGCATGTTCTCCTCTCAGGGCTGTAGATTCCAGGTTCGAATCCTGCTGGGGAGGAATTGGCATGTTCTCCCCGTGTCCGCGTGGCTTTCCTCCGGGTTCACCGGTTTCCTCCCGCAGTTCAATACATTGGACTCGGGATGAACTGAATGTTCTAAGTTGCCCCGTATTGAACGTGGCTTAGTGGTTTAGCATGTTCTCCTCTCAGTGCTGGATGGAGTTTGCATGTTCTCCCCGTGTCCGCGTGGGTTTCCTCCGGGTTCACCGGTTTCCTCCCGCAGTTCAATACATTGGGCTCGGGATGAACTGAATGTTCTAAATTGAACGTGGCTTAGTGGTTTAGCATGTTCTCCTCTCAGGGCTGAAGATTCCAGGTTCGAATCCCCATCTGGGAGGAATTGGCATGTTCTCCCCGTGTCCGCGTGGCTTTCCTCCGGGTTCTCCGGTTTCCTCCCAGTTCAATACATTGGACTTGGGATGAATGTTCTAAATTGCCCCATATTGAACGTGGCTGAGTGGTTTAGCATGTTCTCCTCTCAGTGCTGACGATTCCAGGTTCGAATCCTGCTGGGGAGGAATTGGCATGTTCTCCCCGTGTCCGCGTGGGTTTCCTCCGGGTTCTCCGGTTTCCTCCCGCAGTTCAATACATTGGGCTCGGGATGAACTGAATGTTCTAAATTGAACGTGGCTTAGTGGTTTAGCATGTTCTCCTCTCGGGCCTGGGGATTCCCGGTTTGAATCCCCATCTGGGTGCAGTTTGCATGTTCTCCCCGTGTGTGTCCGTGTGGCTTTACTCCGGGTTCTCCGGTTTCCTCCCACAGTTCAATACATTGGATTCGGGATAAACTGAATGTTCTAAATTGCCCCGTATTGAACGTGGCTTAGTGGTTTAGCATGTTCTCCTCTCAGGGCTGAAGATTCCAGGTTCGAATCCTGCTGGGGAGGAATTGGCATGTTCTCCTCGTGTCCGCGTGGGTTTCCTCCGGGTTCACCGGTTTCCTCCCACAGTTCAATACATTGGACTCGGGATGAACTGAATGTTCTAAATTGCCCCGTATTGAACGTGGCTTAGTGGTTTAGCATGTTCTCCTCTCAGGGCTGGGGATTCCCGGTTCGAATCCCCATCTGGGTGGAGTTTGCATGTTCTCCCCGTGTCCGTGTGGGTTTCCTCCGGGTTCTCCGGTTTCCTCCCATAGTCCAAAAACATGGATCAATTCAATTGAGTTCTCCAAATTGCCCCATATAGAGTGTGTCTGTGTAAATGAGTGTGTGCCCCATGATAGATTGCCCCCCTGTCCTGGGTGTATCTGCCCAGCGCCCGACACGTTCTCCCCTGGATGGGGAACCCGATTCGTACCCTAGTACACGGTCAAACGGAAGAGAACGAATGTATAATGAGATGAGGGGCGGCACGGTGGCTTAGTGGTTGGCATGTTCTCCTCTCAACGCTGAGGGTCCCAGGTTCGAATCCCAGTCTGGGTGGCGTTTGCATGTTCTCCCCGTTTCGGGATGAGTGTCCTCCGGTTTCCTTCTACAATCCAGACACATAAATTCAAGGTAAATCGAATGCTCCAAATTGCCCCATATAGTAGTGTGTGTTTGTGTGCTGCACCCAGACTGTTGTCCACTTCGGCATCCCAATTACACCAACCAGACCCTGTGCTGTTACAATACGGGGGTGGTCTCTGACTTTGTGACGTTGAGGATTATCAGAGGAGGATTTTGGGGCGGGGGGGCTGGGGGGGGGGGGGGGGGGGGGGGGGGGATTAGCTGACCTGTAACTGGACTCATGTGATTTACAGCGTTCATTAACATAATCTCTAACTTAATGACGGGTTCCGTTTTTATCTTTCGGGTGAATGATTTACGGCGGCGGAACCTCACAAGATTGGATTTCTAAACCGTTTATTGTGTTCATACTACAGTTCACTCAGACGTTAGGACACGCCCCCTTTTCCTTCACTCATAGAGATGGACTTTGTAGTTCTCCAATTCCAGACTGTAGTCCATCTGTGTTCTTCGTTGTTGTTCGTCCCCTGTTGGTTCTCTGTAGGGCTGCAACCAACGATTATTTTTAAAATCGATTAATCGGGCCGATTATTTTTTTTCTTCGATTAATCGATGAATCTGATAAATTAAAAAAAATTTTCCCCCATGTCTTTTTCATTTACATTTAATCGTTCAGCAGACGCTTTTGTCCAAAGCGACTTACAAATGAGAACGTTATAAGTTATGAAGAAAACCAGCTACACTGTAGAATTATTAAGCAGGTCAATAAATGTCTGGGTTTATTATCATTTGGGTGGTGGATTGTTTATGGTCAGTTCTGCAGTGACACTGATGTGGTGAGGGGGTTTTGGTTTCACTTCTCCACCTCAGTCACACTGCTGGGATAGGACTAATGCACCCAACCAATAATCCCTGCTCTGTAGTGGCACTATTGGGTTCCTGACTATTAGAGAACAGAGAACACAGTATATATTGTAGAACACAAACGATGGACTACAGAGTGTAATTGTGGAACTACAAAGGCAGAAAAGGGGGCGTGGCCAAACTTTATTTCATTAATTTAATTCATTCATTATCTTTCTGCTTAATCTTCTACTAGGGTGGCGGGGTGGGGGTGTTCCACATGGCCATCCGGGGGAGAAAGTTTCGGGCGCTGGGCAGATACACCCCGGGACAGGACGCCAGTCTATCGCTGGACATACTCACCCACATATACACATTATATAGGGGCAATTTGGAGCATTCGGTTAACCTTGACTCCATGTTTTTAGACACGGGGAGAACATGCAAACTCCACCCAGATTGGAGTTCGAAACGGGATGCCCAGCGCTGAGAGGAGAACATGTTAAACACCAAACCCCGAACTTGATTTATACTGTATCATTTTAAAAAGGCAGTGTTTATAAAAACTGTACTGTGAGGAACTCGGGAACCTGGGGAAACGAGCTGTCCGTTTAACGACGTTCCTGATTTACGGTAAATTAGATCATCCGTCCGCACTAACGACCTCGTTATGATTCTGTGAGCCGCACCCTGATGACTCGTACAGGTTTGACTCTCGTGCATAATTAACCGGCAGCTGTTTGTTTAGTACAGAATGATGTGTTTATGTTGCATTTATTATTCATTCATTCATTCATTCATTATCCCGCTTTATCCTCTATTAGGGTCACAGGGGGGGGGGGTTCCCCATGCCCATCCAGGGGAGAACGTTTCGGGCGCTGGGCAGATACACCCAGGACAGGGCGCCAATCCATCACTGGGCACACACTCACTCACACAGACACACTCTATATGGGGCAATTTTGAGAATTCAATTGACTTGATCCATGTTTTTGGACTGTGGGAGGAAACCGGAAAACCCGGAGGAAACCCACGCAGACACGGGGAGAACATGGAAACTCCACCCAGATGGGGATTCGAACCGGGAATCCTTAGCGCTGAGAGGAGAACATGCTAAACCACTAAGCCACGTTCAATTTAGAACATTCAGTTCATCCCGAGCCCAATGTATTGAACTGTGGGAGGAAACCGGAGAACCCGGAGGAAAGCCACACGGACACGGGGAGAACATGCCAATTCCTCCCCAGCAGGATTCGAACCTGGAATCTTCAGCCCTGAGAGGAGAACATGCCCTGTTTAATTTATTATTTAATTTAATTTATTAAAGTTCTCTGGTTCTGGTTTTGAAACTCAGCAGTGAATATTAAATCATACGTGCAGCGCGGAAACGTTATATAACAAACATAATCCGGCTAGGTCCGCTCCCTAAATCTGATTGGCTCGGCCGTGTGTCCAGCCGTGATATCGTTCCGCTTTTGGGGGCATTTCAGCAAAAAAAAAAAAAACCTTTAAATTTAAATATGTTAATATTTCTGCTCGCCATAAAAATCGTACAAATTTAAAAATACGAGTGCGGTCCGAAAAAACAAAACAAAAAAACGTATCGCCGGATCGTTAATGACAATAATAACAGATCAATGTAAATTAGATTTCAGGGGCCAGATAGAACTGTATCACGGGCCGGATCTGACCGGCGGGCCACGAGTTCGACACGTAACGGTGTAAGGACAACGTAAACAGACGAATGTGCTGCGTTTGGCGACACATGGTGCAAATTTCCAGCGACTCACATAATACGTGTTTTATCGTCGGCATGACGATGCTGAGGCGATTAACTAATTGCGACATTTTAAATCACGATGAATTGCACAAACGATGAATCATCCCATCTCTTCTCACAAGTATCTCAGGAGCACAGAGGGCTGCGACAGTGGGATTACCGTATTTTCCGGACTATGAGGCGCACCTAAAAGCCTAAAATTCAGAAATCGGACGTGCGCCTTATAATCCGTTGCGCCTTATACGTGTACTGAGTTCCAAATTCTATAAACGTATTGTTGTGCGACCGGGTGGTTTTGTCCCCACATCGCCGCCCTGCTGGTCTGTGACTCCATGCGCGCTCATCTCACAGAAAAGCCGAGTGAAGAAAATGAATTGGGAGCTCGCCGTCATTCCGGGAGGATTAAATAAAGAACTCGGACCGCTGGACATTGGCGTAAACGGGGCGTTTAAAGTAAAGTCGCGGGCGGCGTGGGAGCGACGGATGATAGACGGCAAACACACGTTTACTAAAACTCAGGAGGCGGCGGCGGGGCGAGTTACGCCACCGTCTGTGAATGGATTGTGGACGCCTGGGCCGAGGTTTCTGCCGTGACCGTCGTCCGAGCTTTCACGAAAGCCGGCGTCGTCGCCGAACGGCCGCCCGGAGACGAGACGGACTCGGACATCGATGAGAGGGAACACCGGAGTGCTCGATAGAGAACCAGCTTTTTAATTCAGACACAGAAGACGAGGACGCTGATGGATTTGTGGGAGAAGAGATTAAAATAATGTGTGTTTATCAAGTAATAGAATAAACTTCAATTATAAATCAGCGTTCTGCATCCTTTACTTTTCTTGTAGATCGTATGTTTTAGCGAGTGCCTTATAATACGCTGCCGTACAGAATAAGTACCGAACAGAAATACAGTCCCTAATTCAGACTGCGCCTTATAGTACGGTGCGCCTTATGGTCCAGAAAATACGGTAATTTTTAATCTGTATGATGGTGTAGCTCGTTAGTCAGTAAATTTTTCGTTAGACGAGTGAGAACGTCAGCTCTGTCTCAGATACCAACGGAAATTAAATCCAGTCGGTCGAAAATTAGATGTCTGACGTCCGCGTGGTCCATTGTGTGATAATGGGTCAGTTTTTAACGGCTGAGGTTGCGCTCTGCGTCCGTCCGTCGCTCTCCTGACGGTCAGACTTTGCACTTTGCTCCACCGATTCGTGACTCTGATTATCAGCTGTAACTGATTTACGACGGCAAGACGGAAGTAATCGAGCATTGTGAGGCCTTTCCCGTCTGTCGGCAGCACCGAGGCTCAGTTGTAAATCGTGTTCTGCGTGTTCTCTCATCGTCAGATTTGCTGAAGTCTAAAGTCGCCGCGAGAGACGCTTTAAAGGTCTCGCTTTAAAAAAATAAAGCCGAATGTGTCTGTGTGAGGGAGTGTGTGCCCAGCGATGGATTGGCGTCCTGTCCTGGGTCTATCTGCCCAGTGCCTGAGACGTTCTCTCCTGGATGGGCATGGGGAACCCCGCCGCGACCCTAATAGAGGATAAAGCGGAAGATAATGAATGGATAACCAAAAGATAGAACTGCGTTCTAAACATTGGCGTGCGAGTCGATAAAAAAAATAATCCACACGTCATGAGATTGTTGATGGACGGGAACCCGCTCTCTGTTTCAGCCGGGGGTTCCGTGGAGGAGACGGCGCCCCCCGTGGCCCTCGTCCTGGTGCTGTCACTGTCCGCACTGCTGGCCCTCGCCGTGGCCCTGCTGAACTGTGTGACCTGCTGCAAAGAACGAGAGATCAACTTTAAGGTGAGCGGGAATCCGGTTTATGCTCTCACTGTCATAAAACAGCTAGCTCCGCTGCTTGAACCTGATTGGCTGGGCTGTTTGTCCCGCCGTGACATCATTGACAATAACGCACCCCTCTGAGGGCGTCACCTTCGTATAAATGCATTAAAAAATACAATACGTTATTTTAAATCATAAAATACAGATTAATGTAAACAGCGATTTACGAAACTGTGTTCTGTAATTTGGCCACTAGAGGGCAGAGGTTGTGTATTATTGTGAATAAATCACGGGAAAACTTTGTGTCAGGTCTAATAACACCTCTTCATGGGATTTATTCGGAATAATACCACGTTCTCTCAAACCGTATTGCTTTATTAAAATTAAATAAATGAAATTTTATATATATATATATATATTAGGGGTGAGCTGCAATATTCGTCGACGATTCGATTCGGAGAACCGTAGTCGACTATGAACCTCATAGTCGAATGTACCATTTTGACCACATGGGGGCACCCATGGCTGCTGCTAAGCATTAGTTTTTACATGAAATGTCTTTGTTTTCGTTATATATATAGCCTTTTGTCAAATAAAATCATCCTAATTTCTAGAAAAAAAAAAGAAAAAAGAAAAACAAAAAAAAAAAGGTTTTCTTTTGTTAGAAAAACAAGTAAAATATAAAAAAAATTTTTTTTTAAAAACTATGCTTATCTTGCCATCTTGTGGTGAAATTTTAACTGATTCGACTATCAGTCGACTATAGGGAAAATCTGACGAATCAGATTCGACTACGAAAATCTGTACTTAAATACAGCCCTAATATATATATATATATATATATATATATATATATATATATATATATATATATATATATATATACACACACTGTATATATATGTATATAATTATTGTGTGTGTGTAAAATAGGAATTTGAAGACAACTTTGAGGATGAGGTTGACTTCACCCCTCCAGCCGAAGACACCCCCTCTATGCAGTCTCCAGCGGAGGTGTACACACTCGCGGTTCCGCCGGTGCCCCTGCCGGGGCCACCACACCTCCAGTTACCCCGGACAGCAGGTGGGGCTCTTCTTTACTCCTGTACCTCATTCAGCAGGTTTAAGATGTGACGTTTTTTAATGACTGTGTTTGCAGTGACCCATGTTTTTAATTTAAAATTCATGAAAAGCTTTGTCCTGGTCGAGCTGTACTCCCGACTTTAAGGTGTTTTAAAACTCCAGTTATCGGTGCACCGCACATTAAAACATCGTCTCAATGTCAGGGGCACGGCACGGCATGGAATGATGCACCACCTAAATTCCTTTAGTCTTTAGAACCCGTAAACAAAGTCGCTGAGTGAGCTGCTCTTAGATTCCGCAACAAACCCAAACACATTTAACACGGGGGGGCAGGTGGGGGACTGTGTCTCCTTGTTAACATGACGTCCTGTGTGCAGGTCTGCCGAAATCTTCACCTTTAATAAAAACAGATTCACTCAGATTCTGTGGAGGGGGAAGACAGGGTAACTGGCAAACGAATAGTGGTGGTAACCATGGCAACGGACGTATTTGTGACCCGTGCCTCTTTCTCCATCTCTTTGGGTTTTTTTTTTTTATATAAAAGATGAATACAAATTCAGATAAGCATTAATTATTCATTCATTCATTATCTCCCGCTTTATCCTCTATTAGGGTCGCAGGGTGGGGGGGGTTCCCCATGCCCATCCAGGGGAGAACGTCTCGGGCGCTGGGCAGTTAGACCCAGGACAGGGCGCCAATCCATCGCTGGGCACACACTCACTCACACAGACACACTCTATATGGGGCAATTTGGAGAATTCAATTGACTTGATCCATGTTTTTGGACTGTGGGAGGAAACCGGAGAACCCGGAGGAAACCCACGCGGACACGGGGAGGACATGGAAACTCCACCCAGATGGGGATTCGAACCGGGAATCCCTAGCGCTGAGAGGAGAACGTGCTAAACCACTAAACCACCGTGCCGCCTGCATTAATTATTAATAGATGTATTTTTAAAATAATTTTAAAATACTTTTTTACAACCCACAGGTTGAGAATGGGTTGCTGGAATATAAAGTTTGTGTCTATAGGACATTGTCTTGTGGATCTGTTTGTTATGTAACGTTTATAACGTGTTTTTTCGGTGTTCTGAAGTCTTTCTCTTTCTGTTCGTCCGTCAGATTGCCCCGCCGGCCCGCATGTGGCGCGTCACAACCTCAGCTACATCCAGGAGATTGGGAGCGGCTGGTTTGGCAAGGTAACAGCGCTTATTTACGGTCGGCCGTATGAGGGTGTGTCTGACGTGTGCTCGCTCTGACACCAGGCTCAACGAGCTTTTCCCAGAATCCTCCCTGGGACGAGCAGTTTCAGTGACGAAACCTTAAGAGGGACGAGCGGCACGCCCGTTCTTTGTGAAACGCTGAATAGCAGCCTTCCGTAAACCCCCCCCCTCCCTCCCCGCCCCCTTACATCTGACTCATGGCTCTGGGAGTCTGTCGGCTTAAACATACACACATATATATATATATAAATTTTTATGTGGAGCTAGGCGAGCGACGCGCCGACTCGTCAAGATTGTGGATCACCGTTGACGACGAAACGGATCGTAATGGACAAATTAATTAATAAATCATGAATAATTAATTCGTTATAATAAACTAATTCAGCCGGGATACTAATACGAACGCAATAATAATAATAATAATAATAAACATTTTTGAATTATTGCACAAAAGTCAATAAACACAAACAATTATCAGGGTTTACGGGTTGAATTCACTTAATGCATCTAAAAAAAAATAATAATAAATTAAAAAAAAAAAAATATATATATATATATATATATATATATATACATTCGTTCATTCATTCATTCATTATCTCCCGCTTTATCCTCTATTAGGGTCGTGGTGGGGTTCCCCATGCCCATCCAGGGGAGAACGTTTCAGGCGTTGGCCAGATAGACCCAGGACAGGGTGCCAATCTATCGCTGGGCACACACTCACTCACACAGACACACTCTATATGGGGCAATTTGGAGTCCTCTCAGCACTAGGGATTCCCGGTTCGAATCCCCATCTGGGTGGAGTTTGCATGTCCTCCCCGTGTCCGCGTGGGTTTCCTCCGGGTTCTCCGGTTTCCTCCCACAGTCCAAAAACATGGATCAAGGTCAATTGAGTTCTCCAAATTGCCCCATATAGAGTGTGTTTGTGTGAGTGAGTGTGTGCCCAGCGATAGATTGTTGTCCTGTCCAGGGTGTATCTGCCCAGCGCCCGAGACGTTCTCCCCTGGATGGGCATGGGGAACCCCCCCCCCCCCCCCCCCCCCAACCCTAATAGAGGATAAAGCGGGAGATAATGGATGAATAATAATAATGAATAAAATAAGGAGATATTCTATATAGATCATTTCTTTGTTCTGTTTTCAGTATAAAACGTGACTTTTGTTCTCCGTAATGTGTGTTAATGTTCTTCGGAGTCTCTAGAACGAATTAATTGTTTTTATATCAATCCGATCTGAAATAAGTGCCTCAGTTTTTATCGACTTCGGATTCATTCCGTGTTCTGTCGCGCGCCGCCGCCGTCGCCGCTCTAACACGCGTCTCCTCGTTAAAGTGGACCGTCACAGTTCCGTTAAACCCTCACGTTCTGAAAAGGTTCTGCTCAGCGAGATCTACTCCGAGCCGGGCGTCGGCAGGGTGGTGGTGAAGGAGCTGAAGGCCAACGCCGGCGCCAAAGAGCAGAACGACTTCCTGCAGCAGGGAGACCCCTACAGGTCGGTTACACTCTGTGATCGGGTTCTGCGTCAGTAGAATCGCCGTGGTTCCGATCGGCGTGCGATGTCATCTGTGCTTGAACTCTCGGCAGAGTCCTTCAGCACCCGAACATCCTGCAGTGCCTGGGTCAGTGCGTGGAGGCCATCCCCTTCCTGCTCGTCTTTGAGTTTTGTGAGTTGGTGAGTATGAAGCGTCGTCACGTCTGAGTGTTTACGGCGGAGACGCGTCCAACGCGGGACGATCCCCCGGGGGGGCAACTGTGTTGACGTTCCGGCTTAAACGAAGCCATGAGGACCTCGTTAGGACCGGCGCGCTGCACAAACCCCGGCGGTGAGCGGGGCACGCTGGGGACCACCTGCCCTGGGTGGTGAGGCTCTGCAGCTTTGGGCCGAGGTTCTCACGGGTCCGAACAGGTGGATGGCACACAGCCATTACCCACAACCCCCCCCCCCCCCCCCGCCTCGTCTCGCCCCCCCCCCCCCCCCCAGAGCCAGAATGAGCTCACTGTGCGCCGCGGTTGCGTAATGCTTCCCCTTCGCAGCCCGGCTCTTTAGGCGGTCGCTCCGGCGCCCTGGGTTCTCTGGATTTGCTACGCTCTCTACTGAATGTGCTCTTCGTTTCGTCTGGAAGTCCAAATACTAAAGAACTGGGACCCAAAAAAAAAACCAAAAAAAAAAAACCCAAAGACACAAAATCTGCTTAGAACCAAAAAAAAAAAAAAAAAAAAAAAAAAGACACAAAATCTGCTTAGAAAAAAAAAAAAAAAAAACCCAAAGACACAAAATCTGCTTAGAAAAAAAAAAAAAAAAAAACCCAAAGACACAAAATCTGCTTAGAACCAAAAAAAAAAAAAAAAAAACGCCCAAAGAATCAAAATCTACTTAGAACCAAAAAAAATATAAAAAAACACCAAAAACAAAATCTGCTTAAACCAAAAAAAAAACAAAACACAAAAACACAAAATCTGCTTAGAACCAAAAAAAAAAAAAAAAAAAAAAAAAACACCCAAAGACACAAAATCTGCTTAGAACCAAAAAAAAAAAAAAAAAACGCCCAAAGAATCAAAATCTACTTAGAACCAAAAAAAATATAAAAAACACCAAAAGACACAAAATCTGCTTAGAACCAAAAAAAAAACAAAACACAAAAACACAAAATCTGCTTAGAACCAAAAAAAAAAAAAAAAAAAAACACCAAAAGACACAAAATCTGCTTAGAACCAAAAAAAATAAAATAAAAAAAACACCAAAAGACACAAAATCTGCTTAGAACCAAAAAGAAATAATAAAAAAACACCCAAAGACACAAAATCTGCTTAGAACCAAAAAAAAAAAAAAACCCCAAAAAAAACCCCAAAAATAAATATATATATATTTATATTTATTATTATTATTTTTATTTTTTTTGGTTCTAAGCAGATTTTGTGTCTTTGGATGTTTTTATTTTTATATATATATATATATATATATATATATATATATATATATATATATATATATATATATATATGTATATATATATATATATATATATATATATATATATATATATATATATATATATATATATATATATGTATATGGTGTTAGAACCCATACCTAGAACCCTCATTCTGAAAGTGAGGTGAGATGTTGGAGATGGACCCCCAGATGGACCACAGTTTTCTCTATGATGGACAGTATTGTAGAACGTGTCTGAGAACGTTCTCCTGATTCTCCAACGAGACGCCTCATATGTTTACGTTTCGTTCTCCATCAGACGCTTTTATCCAAAGTGACTTAAAGCGGGTTGGTACAGCGCCCCCTGGAGCAATGAGGATTAAAGGGTCTTGCTCAAGGACCCACATTTTGTGATGTCAGCGGACTTTGAACCCACAACCTTCAGATTGGCAGCCCAACATGGATTGACATCCATACGAATTACCCCCCCCCCCACCCCTTTCCCCCCCCCCGCTGGTTTTCTGGGCGATTTGGACCTGTGACGATCAAAGCGTAACGCCGTATCTAATAATTATTCAGAGAGACGACGCTCTGTAACTGAGGCAGTCGTTAGTTTGGGGGTTCAGGAACCGGGCCTTGCGATCAGGAGGTCCCCGGTTCGAGTTCCCGGTCCCAGCAAGCGCTACAAATGAAGGGCACCTCAACCCCCCAATTAAAAACCCTTGACTGTTGGACCTCTGAGCCAGAACTCTATGTTGCGTCTGGGCACCTGCTTAAATGACGGGCCCCTCTGCGTCCAGGGGCGCACTCGTAAGCTTGAGGTTAAGAAACGACCTGAAGGTCCCCGGTTTGAGTCCCACCAAAGTGCTGACGGGCCTTTGGGAATGCAGCTACCCTAATTGCTCCCTGGGCACCGTGCACAGGGAGGCTCACTGCTCCGGCGCGCGTGTGTGTGTGTGTGTGTGTGTGTGAGTGTGTGAAGGCAAAACAGACCCCAATAACTATACGTATGGACGTATAGAAATCAGGAGGTGACCCTGATGAAGTCCTCGGTGCACCCGTCTTCACGTATCTGGACGTTTAGGCGCTGGGCCGGTTGTTTGTGTGATGGTTACCATCGGTTACCCTGACTCGCTGCATTTTCGACTGAAATATCGCCGCGCTGCAACCGGAGCAGCCTCGCAGAATGCCAGTTGCTGTCGGCCTGAGTGACAGTGTCTTCTGTAAAAGGGGCGTGTCGGCTCTCTGAAGGCATGTCCGCATGCATCTCGGAACATATGTCTCCGTATGCGCCGACGTCCTTACAGCGGAACGGGTGCGGGAACTTTAAGAACCGCCGGCGTTCTGTTGAGCGGGGTTTCTTTTTTTTTTTTCTTCCCCCCCGAAATGGTTGTCGGTGCGCGTCTGAAAATGCGAATATTAAATATCCGCTGATTCAGGTCCAGCACGGTAGCCGAGCCGTGTGTAAGATATCCCCAATGTAGCAGGTGTGAAGCGGGAGAACCTCAGTACAGTCAGGGTCTGATGTTCTCCGGCGCGAGAGATGGCTTTATTTTTAGGCGCCGCATGAACGCTCCGGTACGTCATGTTCTAATTCGGACGCCGATTTAAGTGGAGAAAGGTTCTCGCGCAACATGAAGCACCTTCTCCTTTAACGAGTGATGAAACCGTCAGGCCACGGCGGTGCGGTGCTCACGGGGAACCGGCAAAAAGGTTCGCGTCCGGTGCAGAACAAAACCCAGGTTCTCTTTATTCCAGGGTTCCGTCAGGAATCTGTGAATCGGCCCTATGTTTACAGTTCTGGGTGGTTGAGGTGGTGGCGCTGTTGTGCTGCGTTGACCAATGCGGCATACTAAATTATAATAAATCAATACAGTCTGAGGGGGCGTGGCATTATCATTAATAAACCCCATAAAGAGGTGTTATCAGTCCCGATGTTTAATGGAGTACAGTTCCGCCTCTTAACGTGATTTATTCACAATAATAAACAACCTCGAGAGTCTGATTACTTTAATAAAACACTTACAAACTCACAATAATAAAAAAAACTAAGCTTTGATTCAGAAATTTATTTATTAAAAGCAAAATCGTTAATAATCTGCTCTTCCACGACACGATTTAGCCCGTTTTTAATTGTCTTTCCAACAATTAAACACTGCCATCTAGTGGCCAAATTCCAGAACTCAAGACTGCAGGCTTCTGAGAGTCGACGACCCTGAAACAGATTGACATTAATACTCATTAAAGTATCTTAACATGCGTTATAAAACGGGTCGTTCCGCCCCTTAAATTTGATTGGCTGAGCCGTGTGTCCGGCCGTGACATCATTAACAATAACACACACACACACACACACACATCTGAGCGCCTCACATTCCTATCAGTGCGTGATATACAATACATTATCCATCCATCCATTATCTTACACTTTATCCTCTATTAGGGTCGTGGGGGGGGGGTGGTTCCCCATGCCCATCCAGGGGAGAACGCCAATCCATCACTGGACACACACTCACTCACACAGACACACTCTATATGGGGCAATTTGGAGAACTCAATTGACATGATCCATGTTTTTGGACTGGGAGGAAACCGGAGAACCCGGAGGAAACCCACGCAGACACGGGAAGAACATGCAAACTCCACCCAGATGGGGATTCGAACCGGGAATCGCTAACACTGAGAGGAGAACATGCCAAACCACTAAGCCACCGTGCCGCCCTACAATACATTATTTTAAATCATAAAATACAGATTAATATAAACAGAGATCAGCACTAAACCCGTTACCCTGTTTTATAAACAGTGTGTTCTGTAATTTGGCCACTAGAGGGCAGCGTTTTTGCTTTCAATTCATTTTTTTTTTTTATTATAGGTTTTTGTAAGTGTTTTATTAAAGCAGTCAGACTCTCGAGGTTGTGTATTATTGTGAATAAATCACGTAAAGAGGTGGCGCTGTACTCCACTACACGCCGGGACTGATAACACCTCATTATGGGGTTTATTAATTATAAAGCCACGCCCCCTCGTACCTCGCTGCACTGTGTTTTATGTGTACGATCAACCATACTGTAAAAAATCTCCCTAATTGCAGCATTTTGTTAAACGAAGGGACGGGAATCGTAACGTTGCCCGCCGAAAGCCGGCTGTACAGTTTAAAGTGACGTACGCGTCTGCCCTGCGGCCCCGCCCCGGCATTCCGAGGACGGCACATTGACCTGTATTTCGGGGTTTAGGAGCATTAAGGATATCCTTTACAACAAGTCGCCCTCAGCAACTGCCATCTATAGATACATCCTGTGTGTGTGTGTGTGTGTGTGTGTGTTGGGTTACATTTTAATATTAAATTAGATTTTCTATATGTTACTATTTTGCCGGGATGTAGCGCTCTCTCAGGTTTAAGTCTTTTGATGTCTGAGAGTTCTTACAGTCGGGATTATAATTCACGCTGAAGTCTTAATGAGTTAATTCGTCTCTGGCTCGCGTCCCCGCCGCCAGCCCGAAGGCGTCTCGGTCGCGCGAGGCTGCGCTCGTCTCCTAAACTGGTGTTCTGCCGGCGATGCTGGAAACCCGAGCCGGAGGAACAGCCCCGAGCCCGCCAGGCCCGTCTGACCGCTGCTCTTTTTATTTTTAAATTGTTGTGACACAGCATATAGTATACTCCATTAAACCGCCGTTCCCTTATTTGGTCCACTCCTGGGTCCGCTGTAGATGTGGCCGTACACAGCGCCATCGCTGCCCCTCGGTGGCCGGCCACGTGTACTGCGCTCACCGGCTCTCGCCGCTTCGATGGTTCCTCTGCGGGGTTGTCCTGGTTTTTGTCGTTTGGGCGTGGGCGGCGGTGGCGGCGTGGGCGTGGTTCTCACTGCGTTGTGTCGTGTCGTGCAGGGCGATCTGAGGACGTACGCGGCGCAACACGATTGGCTGTACCGGAACGGCGAGCTGCTGCAGCTGCAGAAGATGGCCTGCGAGATCGCCGCGGGACTCACGCACCTCCACAAGCACAACTTCCTACACAGGTTTGCTTTCCTAATTAATTAATCACCCCGACACGCCCACCGAACTTATTTCCATATTTAAATCAACTGTTGATTGAAGTTCCACAATTGTCCCAATTACCCCATAAAGAGAGTGTGCATCTGAGTGAGTGAGTGTGTGTGCCCAGCGATAGATTGGCGTCCGGTCCTGGGTGTATCTGCCCAGCGCCCGAAACGTTCTCCACAGGATGGGCACGGGGAACCCCCCCCCTCCCCCCCCCCTCCCCGACCCCATTAGTACTCACTAATCTGATTTCATTGGTTCGTAATTAACACACACTCTCTTGTGTAATCTGATGAGGTCCTTTTACAATCATGTCATGGGGCAACTGTGTGACGGTGATGTCATCAACCGTCAGCATGAGTGGCATGGCTGTTGGTGCCAGGTGGGCTGAACTAAAGGATGTCCATAACATTTTAACGTTACTATAAAACCATAATAAGACTAATAACCTCAGTTAACCACCATGCTGTGTGTTTATAGCTTTAAACCTTGAGGCGCATGGGCTACGACGGCGCAAATCCTCAGCCGACTCTGTGAAGCAGCATTCATGCCGATCTTTTATTCCGAAGTCGTAAATTTGTTTAATCCACGAAAAGGGAGTCCCCCGAAACAAACCCCCCCCCCCTCTCCCCGAACCAAGAACTGGTCTGATTTTGGGTGGAAGCTGCCGGAGCGGGCGGGCGGGCGGGCGGGCGGGCGAGGCCGGGCTCGTCTCCGGTTTCTCGGCGGGATCGGCTCGGGCCGCTCGCGCATTCTCAGAATACGTTGAGGGGGGTTGAATTACACTTCTCCCAGGGATTGCTGGGTGTCGTCTGTCGTCCAGCGCCGGGATGTGATGATTCTGCGGATCAGCTGTAAAAGGATCTTCATATTTTGGGGGTGGGGGGTGGGGGTGGGGGTTAGGGGGGGCGGCGGCGGCGGGGTGCATGATGTATCTCAAAACTTGGGTCGCTGAGATGAGCGAGGTGGAAACGGCGCCGGAACCTCTTCTGCCGTCGGTTTGTGAAGACCGTACGCCCCCGAGTGTCCCGCTTCGGTGTTGCCATGTCCGGTTTCCAGCCGTGCGGGATGCAGATCAGAGTCAGAGTCAGAATCAGAGTCAGAATCAGAGTCAGAATCAGAGTCAGAATCAGAGTCAGAATCAGAGTCAGAATCGCCTTTTTATTGTCATTATAATTTTCATTACAATGAAATTTGGGTGCAACCCCAAAGGTGCCAGTAAGAAACATGAGACAAAATAAAAACCAATATAATACCATGTACGAATAAAATTAATTAAAAATAAAATAAAAATATAAGGCATAATATATATACACCGGGGCGGCACGGTGGCTTAGTGGTTGGCATGTTCTCCTCTCAGCACTAGGGATTCCCGGTTCGAATCCCCATCTGGGTGGAGTTTCCATATCCTCCCCGTGTCCACGTGGGTTTCCTCCGGGTTCTCCGGTTTCCTCCCACAGTCCAAAAACATGGATCAAGTCAATTGAGTTCTCCAAATTGCCCCATATAGAGTGTGTGTGTATGTGACTTAGGGTCCAGTTTAAGGGTGTTGGGTCCAGGTTATGGGTGTAGAGTGTGGGGTCCAGTTTAAGGGTGTGGGGTCCAGGTTAAGTGATAAATGTGGATGTGTAAGATGATGTTGGGTAACCCGTTGCTCCTCTGTTCCGTTGCAGTGATTTGGCTCTGAGGAACTGTTACCTCACAACAGACATGACCGTCAAAATAGGAGACTATGGTTTTGGGCCCTCAAGATTTAAGGTGAGAGTCGGTTCTTCAGCCGTACGAACACATGAGAACACCTCCCTGTACCCCTGTGAATTTACCCCAGGTACTCCAAGGCACCTAACCTCAATGGGTTCCTGCATGCCGTGTGCAGGGCTGGTGCTGGGTGGGGGCATTCTGGTCCTGCCAATTTTTTTTTTTTTTTTTTTTTGTTTTTTTTTGTCATTAGTTTAGCAGGATTTTTTTTTGTTTGTTTACTCGAGTGTCGGCTGCACTCGGCCCCTCGGTCTGAGGCATGTGTGATGTCATTTTTACCCCCAGGAGGATTACATCATCACCGAGGAGGATCAGTGTGTGGCGCTGCGCTGGCTCGCCCCGGAGCTGGTCGGCGAGCTGCATGGGGGCGTGATAACGTCCGAACAAAGCAAACCCGGCAACGTGTGGTAGGTCTCTCCAAAGTCTTAAAGAACAGAGGGAACGCTGGGAAACCCACCGCAAGTGGTACTGAAATCTAATTGGCTGAGACGTTTGTCCTCTTGAGTGCTTCACATTCATAACAACGTGTGATTAAGACATTATTTAAAATCGTAATCTGTAATTTGACCACTAGATAGCAGTGTTGGCTTGTTAGAGAAACCGTAATCCTGTTACTCAGAAATCAGTGTTCACTTAAAAAAAAAAAAAAAAAAAAAAAAAACAATTCATGAAACTGTTTGTAAATTGGCCACCAGAGGGCATTAGTTTTCAATTGTTAGAAAAACTGGAATCCTGTTACTCGGTGATCAGCGTTCACTTAAAAAAAAAAAACGATTCACGAAACTGTCTGTAAATTGGCCACCAGAGGGCATTATTTTTCAATTGTTAGAAAATCGGGAATCTTGTTACTCGGTGATCAGCGTTCACTTAAAAAAAAAAAAAAAAACGATTCACGAAACTGTGTTTGTAAATTGGCCACCAGAGGGCATTAGTTTTCAATTGTTTGATCACCGAGTAACAGGATTCCAGTTTTTCTATGTTCACTTTAAAAAAACGATTCACGAAACTGTGTCTGTAAATTGGCCACCAGAGGGCATTAATTTTCAATTGTTAGAAAAACTGGAATCCTGTTACTCGGTGATCAGCGTTCACTTTAAAAAACGGACTAGATTACGTCGGGGAAGAGCAGATTATTAATGATTTTGTTTTTAATTAACACATTTCTGAATCAAACATTTATTTTTTTTATTATAGTGTTTAATTGTAAGAGTTTTATTAAAGCAATCAGACTCTCGAGGTTGTGCATTATTGTGAATAAATCACGTAAAGAGGTGGAACTGTTCTCTACTACACATCAGGACTAATAACACCTCATTATGAGATTTATTTATAATGAAGCCACGCCCCCTCAGACTGTATTGCTTAATTAAATTGTGCGCTTGTTGGCGTTTTTCTTCCAATCAACCCCTCAAATTTGGTTCCCCTTTGCTTTCAGGGCTCTGGGCGTGACCTTGTGGGAGCTGTTTGAGAGAGGAACTCAACCCTACACCCACCTGTCCGATAAAGAGGTCCTGCATCATGTGATCCGAGATCAGCAAATCAAACCTCACAAGCCTCAGCTGGAGCTTCCGTACGCCGACCGATGGTGCGAGCTCGGAGTTCTCGGGATCCTTGGCGTCGTCGTTGCGCTCGGGGTTGGGTTCCGCCTTAACGGTCTCCTTCTGTCCTCCAGGTTCGAGGTTCTGCAGTTCTGTTGGCTGCCTGCGGACAAGCGCGCCACCGCCGAGGAGATCCACCGCCTGCTGACGTACCTGCGCATGCAGGGCCAGAAGGAGATGGAGGATGACTTCGAGCAGCGCTGGAGCTCCCTGAAGCCCAACCCGTCCACCCGGCAGACCACGGTCAGCCACTCGTCCTTCCCCATCCTGGAGCAGTTCGACGACGGCCGGGAGCCGGACGAGGTTCTCACCGTGACGGAGACCAGCCACGGGCTGAGCTTCGAATACGTCTGGGAGGCGGCCAAGCACGACCATTACGACGGCCACCACCTGGCCTCCATGGAGACCACGCTCAACTACCACAGCATGTTCTTTCCCGTTCCGCGCCAGGACATCCAGACCCACTTCCCCGAGACGGGGGGCGAGGCGGAGGGCGTCCCGGGAACGCTGCCCGTGTTCGACGCGCGAGAGCGCAGCTCCCGCAACGAGTACTACATCCAGCTGGAAGAGCGCGGCGAGAGCGAGACGGGCGGCGAGGACGGGGGCGCGTCCAGCGACCTGCAGGTGGTCCTCCAGGACGTCAAGTTGGACGAGTCCAGCGCCGACGCCGACTTCTTCCACCAGAGCATCGACTCGAAGGACTCGTTCCTGCAGGACAGCCTGGTCTGGTCGTCCAGCGACCGCGAGAGTCCCTTCCACGCCGACATCTTCAGCGAGAACGGTTCCAAACCCGAGGAGCCGCACTCGTTCCACAGAGGCTTCATGGAACTTCCCGAGCTGAGCCTGCGACGGAGTTCCCTACCTGCGTACAACAACCACGTGGTGGTGCACGACGGCCTGACCAGCACCTCGGTCCCCCGTTTGGAAAAGGAAGCCGGCCAACTGACGGACCTGGACGTGGACGGCGGCGTCAGGAAGGTTCTCAACACCGAGAATCTGGTGGACAACTACTTGTTCCTTAGCGAGAACAGTTTGATGAAAGGGAACCGAGCGGCTCCCGAGAGAGCGTCCCAGAGACGGGCTGGACGATCTGTACGCCGCCGACGTGCCGTCGGACCCCGCGGCGTCCTCCTCACAGCTTCGGGACGAGTTCTTGGACTTGGTGAGTCCCATTCTGAAGGACTTCCTGTCGCCGTTGAAAGAAAGCGAAACCCTGGTGCCTTCAGACATGTTCTCCAGAGAAGAGAACCGTAGCGTCCAGCTGTCCGATCGGGTCGTTCCTTCGGAATCTCAGACCTCCCCCTCGTTTCCGTCTACCTCCGCGCTCGCCAGCTCGAACCCGAACGATCCGAACGGCGGTCATCAGTTTCATGACGAGAGTGCCAACACCTCCAGCCTTGAGGAACGTCCCCGGGTCCCGGACGAGGTTCGGGACGGCCTCCGAATGGAAGAACTTGAGCCCTCCGAGCGTTTTCAAAGCTTTTGCGACGAAGGAGAACCGGGGAGGGACGTCACGGACGACCTCCCGCACGACGACCCGGCACCGGCAGAACCCGCGGAGCCCGAGCGCGTCCCTCGGGACGTGTCCTCCTCCCAAGAGACGTCCGATCCTTGTGCGGATCAGATCAGTCAGGACAGCCTGCTGGAGGACAGCGTTTCTTTCACCTTCACGACCGTGGAGAACTCGGCAGCCACGCCCGATTCGCTCGATTCCCTGGACATGCACGGGGAGGAGGCGGGGCATGGGGTGTCCCCGCTCACGCCCGCCGTCCACAAGCTGCAGGCGCCGTACAAGACGGCCGACAGCGGCTATGAAACCGAGAACCTCGAGTCTCCCGAGTGGAGTTCTCAAGCGGGCGGCGCGGAGGTCTCGAAGGAGGACGCCGGCGAGGAGGTGGCGGCGCGACCTCCTCCCGAGATCGTCGTGTCCGATGCGGATTGTGAACCCGGCGCTCGGGAGGACGGCGGAGACGTCGCCGGTGTCCCTGTGGCGGGAAGCTACCGAGATTCCGCTTACTTCTCAGACAACGAAGAGCTGGATCGAAGGAGCGACGATGTCAACGGAACGTCCACCACGGTTCCAGTCTGGACCGTGAGCTCGTCCTCTGAAGGGGTCTCATTTGAGGAGGCGCTCGGCGAGGAACCCGTGGTTGGCGCCGCCTCCACAGGAGACGCCCTTCCAGAGTTGATCGTCACGAGCGTGGAGAACGGGACTGACGAGCCGTCCAATGACGGGGGACAACCTCGTGGCCTGGACGACTCCTGCGGTCTCCAAGACGTGACCTCCCCCACCTCCCCTACACCTCCTACCTCAGCCGACGGCATGGTCCACGCCAAGCTCACGCGGACCTACGCTGGAGAAGGCCCCAAGAAGAAGGAGCCCGATATGGAGGGCCGATACCTGGGCAAGCGTGACGGAACCGTGTCCTCGACCGGTTCCGACGACGCCATGGACGCCGACGAGGAGGACGAGAACAGCGACGACTCGGACGACGACGCCCACGCTTACAGACTCCACAGCTCGGGCTCGGAGAGCGAGGAGGAGGACGACGACGTCGAGCAGCACCCCGTCCCC
Source organism: Corydoras sp. C115 (assembly GCA_019802505.1). Taxonomy (NCBI): domain Eukaryota; kingdom Metazoa; phylum Chordata; class Actinopteri; order Siluriformes; family Callichthyidae; genus Corydoras; species Corydoras sp. C115. Next base: position 108,048 of record JAFMOC010000514.1, on the reverse strand, counting down.
GTCGTCGTCTCGGACGACAGCCACGCGCTCAACCTCAGGAGTCTGCTCAAACCCAAGACGCTCCAGTTCGCCAAATCGGGTGCCGGCGGTGCGGAGAACAAGAGAACCGTCTGCTTCTTCGATGACGTCACCGTCTATCTCTTCGACCAGGTGAACCATAACTCCGCGCTCGGGTTCGTTTGAGACCGACGACGAGCCGGGATTCTTTAAACCCGCTTGTTTCTTTCCGCAGGAAACCCCCACTAAGGAACTTGGAGAACACACGATGGGTTCCAACAACCAGGTCTCGGAGTTTAGTAGCCTGGCGACCACGGCCAGCTACCTGAACAGATTCACGAACTCGGAAAGCTCCACGGATGAAGAAGGTATCGCTGACGCGGAGACGTTCCACAAGTGTGATCGTGCTTAGAACGCCAGGCCTTTAACGACTAAACACGCTCTCGTCCGCAGGGGGCGCCTTCGAGTGGGACGACGACTTCACCTCCGAGCCGGCCTTCCTGCCCAAAGCGAGCGAGCCTCCGGCCGGCAAGCCCTCGGCGGCCTCGCACTACTTCTCCCCTCCCCCCGCGGGCCGGACCTCGGAGCAGAGCTGGAGCAGCCTGTCCACGTTCTCCCGCTTCTCCATCTCGCCGGCGAGCATCGCCAGCTTCTCCCTCACCCACGTCACCGACTCCGACATCGAACAAGGCGGTAGGTCGGCCACGGTTTGCGGTGAAATTTTTGTTTGGGTGGAAAAAAAAAAAAAAAAAAAAAAAGTGCCCCAGATTTAATTTATTTATTTTTTAATTAGGGTTGAACGCACCGTTCTGCAACAGAACCATGAGAACCACACGTGAGAGGAGTGTATTTAAATGAATGTGAGAAACAGGAACGACACGATTACAAATTGTGATGTTTCGGTTATAAAACGGGTCGTTCTGATTGGCTGAGCCATGTGTCCAACCACAACACACCTCTCTGAACGCTTCACATTGGTATCAATGCGTGAAATACAATACGTTATTTTAAATCATAAAACACAGATTAATATAAACAGATCAGCACTAAACCTGTTAGACTCTTTTATAAACTGTGTTCTGGAATTTGGCCACTAGAGGGCAGTGATTGTTAGAGAAACCAGGAATAAATTCACTTTGAAAAACCGGACTAGATTACATCACGGAAGATCAGATTATTAACGATTTAGATTTTAATAAACGCATTTCGGAATCAGAGCTTGTTTTTTTTTAATTATATTGTTTAATTGTAAGTGTTTTATTAAAGCAATCAGACACTCGAGGTTGTGTATTATTGTGAATAAATCACGTAACGAGGTGGCGCTGTACTCCACTACACGTCGGGACTGATAACACCTCTTTATGGGATTTATTCAGAATAAGGCCACGCCCTCTCGTACTGTCTTACTTTATTATATTATTATTACGATTAAAATGCAATAATTTAATAATTTACTTTATCTGAAAATTTGCAAGAAATTTAATGATTGTTGTTTTATTATAATTATTATTATATTTTATTGGTTTATTATTTTTTTTTCTGTCAGAACAAAGTGAATAGACGCATGTGCTGCAAGTGGAACTTATTATTATTATTTATTATTTTTAATAATACATTTTTTGGTCCCTGCAAATTGGTCTAAAGTTCCGGCATCCGACAAAATACGTTTTTTTTTATACGAACGTCGTCCTGACGATGTTAAGGCGCTCTGGCGATTAATAAATTATAACATTTTTAATCGTGATTAATTGCCAAAACGATGAATCGTCTCATCTGTGGGGAGGTACGAGGGAACGTTTAAGGACGTTGCCACTTTTAAAGTCAATAATTTTAAATGCTGAATAATTAAATCATGAAAACGTCGTTTCGTTCGTTTTTTTAAACGCTTTATTGACGCGTCGCAGGTTCATCTTCAGATTTTGGGATTATTTATTTTGAATGTGTTTATTAATTTTTCAGGAAGCAGTGAAGACGGAGAGAAGGATTAACGACTGAACGGACAAGATGAAGTATTTTTGCCGAACACTTTGCGAGTGATGGAGCGCTCAGTCCGGAACTCTGACGGCTGAGCGCGTTCTCCGGCGGCGGTGCCGCCGCCGCACGTACTTTACGATGCTGAAGCAGACGACGCACCGTGCCGGGTCGGCGTTCTCCTCGGAACGACCTGCAGAACTCTGCTTCCAGCATCCATCAGCATCACTGACAGAACCCTCCTGTGCTTCGGGGGGCAGCACCTCCGCAGTGTTGTTCAAATCACCCGTCTGTTCGTTTTCCCTCATCCAGAAATCCTCACAGATCTACTGATCGGCCACCTGACTCGCACCCGGTGCTGCCGTTGTCCTATAGTTGTCCTCTGGTTGGTCCTGCGGTTCCTGGCTTTTACGTTGAGACCCTAAATTTTTACCCGCCGAGTGTTAAATCTGCCGGGACAGGCCCCGGGCCGCGAGGACGGGCTCCGCAGTGGGAGCGGCGCTCGCGTTCTTATGAGTTCTTATGTTTTGCACAGTGTTCTGATTCGAAACTTTTCGTGGTGGCCTGTCATTTATTACACATGATCTATATATCTATAAATATCTTTATTTACCCCCACCCCCCCCTCCCGATGACTGGGGGGGGGGGGGGTCAGTCTTAGGTTTGTAGAAGAAATGATGAAGCATTCCAAATTACTTGAAGAGGACGCTCTTAAAAGTCGGACGCGATGTTTATATAGGAGTACGGTGGGTGGGGCCTATCCCGTCTCATCTATTTATAGCAGAATCACTGTTTTTGTCTTTCTTTAAAGCCTTTAAATTTGATGATATTCCTCCTGCTTTGCGGCCGGCGTGCATGTTCTCCGAATGGAGAACGTCGAGTCATTCCTCTCAAAAGTTACGTAAGTGTAACCTTTTTTTTTTTTTTTTTTTTTTTTTTTTTTTTTTTTTTTTTTTTTTTTTAATTGGTAAATGATTCTCCTGGAGATGATTACCGCGTCCCGTAAAACGTATTGTTTAAAACGGTAGTATGTTTTCAGAAGGGGTTGGTCAGAATTTTTTTTTTTTTTTTTTTTTTTTGGGGGGGGGGGGGGGGTTAAAAACGTGAAAAATTGTTGGTTGAATCGGAACGGAGTGTTTATCTTGAACTTGAAAGCTGGTTGTGAAGGTTCCTCGGTTTATGTCGTAGTTTAGTACAGCATCGCGTCGAAGTGGAAGAAGCTATTCGAAAGCCATCGTGAGTCGGCAATTAAAAAAAAACAATTTTTTTTTGCCTCCAAATCCAAAAAGGAAGAAAAAAAATTGCGTTATCACTTTATTTTTATGATTGTTTGGCGTTCCAGCTGGTTTCATATTAATTGTTCTCCCGCATCGATGGGACGTCGAAAAGCCGCTCCGTTAATCTCGTAATCCATTATTAATTTTTTTTTTTTTTTTTTTTTTTTTAATTCTTCTCATAACGTCCCCAAAACACATGCGTCCTGTGGCCCCGTTGCCATGGTTACACTGATGGAGGCAGAAGGTGCTGATTGTATTAAATGAAGATAAATCAGTGCAGCGTATTAAAGAAGGAAGAGTAAACTTTTTTTTTTTTTGGGGGGGGGGGGGGGGCGTCGTCCTCGGCGTTATGCAAATGAACCAAAACGAGTCGTTTAACGAGCGGCTGAGATTCCTTTCGTTTCGCGGTGTTTTGTCGTCATGCGAGTCCGTTCTCATGTTGCCTTTATTTAAAATGCGACGCAGCGTGGTGGCGCTCACGACGTGCGGGGGGGGGGGGGGGGGGGGCAACCTCGGGGGGGGGGGGGGGTTTTGTTTAAAAAGCGTGGGTGCCATGCTGCAGCACGCTCCACCCCGCATCCTGGGTTGGGTTCTTGGGTGGGGTGGGTATCCGGGTGGGTTACCATGGCAACTCCAGTGTTCTCATATAATATAAAGCCTCTGCTCTGTGTTGGATTGAGGATGCCCTCATTGTGACCTCGCTGTGACCTTATAGTGACCTCACAGTGGACGTATGGTTTAATAACACCCCCCCCCCCCCCCACCCGCCCGCCCGCCGCACACCACGCGCAGCACAACACTAAAACTGTATTGTATCATTTCTACACATCAGATCGACGGAACGTATTTATTGAAAACTAAATTGCGGCGACCGCCTCGAGTATACGTCATGATTTTTGTTTCCTAAATATATAATTAAGCTAAAGAACCGCAGCGACCCCTACTGTATAACCTGCTCCACCAGAGAACAGACCCCCCACCCACCCACCCACCCACACGCACACACACCACCACCCCACCCTCCACCCTAACCCTCTCCCACTTTTTATTTATTCCTCATCTTAATATTCGTAATCGAATATCGATAATCCCACACTCCACATTCTGAGCTCTGTCGGTTCGCCGACCGCGTAACTCGTACCAGCACCCCCCGGTGGTGGGTCGGGGGCGCGGTCTGCGGTTGTAGAGAACGTCCGGGGTCTCGTTCTACAGTATATACGTTTGCTTGATCTTGCACATGTTGGAAGTCCGTGTGGAGGCGTGCGGGTGTAAATAAATGTGAATCTCTTTCGTCTGTAAAGTGCGACCGATCGCCGGGGCCGGGGCCGCTTCTGTAGTTTTCCGGGGGCCGCAGCGTCCGGGGGCCCCGATGAGGAGCGAGCGAGTGCGGGTCATGTCGTCAGAAGATGTAGATTTTAAGAAAAAAAAAACCTAAAAAAGGTGATATTTTTACTTGATGGATGATCATGCTCGATGTTATTGAATGAACTGTTTATAAAATCATCTGTTTATTATGGAAATAAATGGAAAAACGTCCCAAAAATCACAGGACGCTCCGTCGTCGTGATTTCTATGACGTCAGAACCGGATTCCCGGTTCGAATCCCCATCTGGGTGGAGTTTCCATGTCCTCCCCGTGTCCGCATGGGTTTCCTCCGGGTTCTCCGGTTTCCTCCCACAGTCCAAAAACAGGGATCAAAGTCAATTGAATTCTCCAAATTGGCCCATATAGAGTGTGTGTGTGTGTGTCCAGCGATGGATTGGCGCCCTTTCCTGGGTCTATCTGCCCAGCGCCCGAAACGTTCTCCCCTGGATGGGCATGGGGAACCCCCCCCCCCTGCGACCCTAATAGAGGATAAAGTGGAAGATAATGAATGAATTATTATTATTATAATGATAAGGCAGCACGGTGGCTTAGTGGTTTAGCATGTTCTCCTCTCAGCGCTAGGGATTCCCGGTTCGAATCCCCATCTGGGTGGAGTTTCCATGTCCTCCCATGTCCGCGTGGGTTTCCTCCGGGTTCTCCGGTTTCCTCCCACAGTCCAAAAACGTGCCCATCCAGGGGAGAACGTTTCTATATGGGGCAATTTGGAGAATTCAATTGACCTTGATCCATGTTTTTGGATCACGGCACGGTGGGCTAAGTGGTTTAGCATGTTCTCCTCTCAGCACTAGGGATTCCCAGTTTGAATCCCCATCTGGGTGGAGTTTGCATGTTCTCCCCGCGTCCGCGTGGGTTTCCTCCGGGTTCCTCCCACAGTCCAAAAACATGGATCAAGGTCAATGGAATTCTCCAAATTGCCCCATATAGAGTGTGTCTATGTGAGTGAGTGTGTGCCCAGCGATGGATTGGCGTCCTGTCCTGGGTCTATCTGCCCAGCGCCCGAGACGTTCTCCCCTGGATGGGCATGGGGAACCCCACCGCGACCCTAATAGAGGATAAAGCGGGAGATAATGAATGAATGAATGAATGAATGATATAATGATATAGAATTATTTAAATGAGACAGCACTTCAGACTCGTTAATTAATCTCATCACACATTTTTATTTAAATCAGCATCTTCATCGAGTGACGGGATAGGAAGACGGTGTCCGAAGGTACAATACACAATCATAAGACAGACGGACGGACGGACGGACGCCTCACGAAAGGCAGACGGGTCATGAGGTCAGCAGTGGAACGGCTTCATTAACATAATTAATGAGGTCGTTGGGATCGATGGGGCGTGGCGTTCAGAGGGCGGAGCCGCCGTTCGCCCGCGGCGCGCTCCGGCTGACCCGAGGGCTGCGAGTGACCGCGCGGTGCGCCTCGGTGGCGTTGCCCCTCACCGACAGGTGGCGCCATCCGCCCTGCGCACACACACCCAGGACACGGGGGGTTAGTCCACCACCCGAACCCTGCCGGTCATGAACGGACGCCGGGCGTGGTCACTCACCCCGATGCCGACGTCCCAGGAGCAGCCGGCCGGCTGCGTGGGCTTCACCCCCGCCCTGTGGCACACGGTCCCGGGGCAGCGGCCCGCACGGCCCCCCGCCTGATCCCCGATGATCCAGACCTGAGGAAGAGGCTCAGAGGCAGTTAGTGACGCCTCTTACCGGTTTTTAAAAACATGGATTCAAGGTGAATTGGCAGCTTTAGATTGCCCCTATTGCTGTGTGAGCGTGTGTCCGGGGATCGATTGGCGCCCAAAAAAACCGGTGGACATTACAGCCCTTTTTCTCTGGTTCCCTCCCACTGCTCCGAAAAACATGGATTCAAGGTGAATTGGCAGCTCTAGATTGCCCCTATTGCTGTGTGAGCGTGTGTCCGGGGATCGATTGGCGCCCAAAACGTTCTCCCCGGGATGGACATGGGGAACACCCCCCCCGCACAACCCTATGGGGTTTTCTCTGGTTCCCTCCCACTGTCCAAAAAACATGGATTCAAGGTGAATTGGCAGCTTTAGATTGCCCCTATTGCTTTGTGAGCGTGTGTCCGGGGATCGATTGGCGCCCAAAACGTTCTCCCCAGGATGGACCTGGGGAACACCTGCGCAGCCCTAGGGGGTTTTCTCTGGTTCCCTCCCACTGTCCAAAAAAACATGGATTCAAGGTGAATTGGCAGCTCTAGATTGCCCCTATTGCTGTGTGAGCGTGTGTCCGGGGATCGATTGGCGCCCAAAACGTTCTCACCGGGATGGACATGGGGAACACCCGCACAGCCCTAGGGGGTTTTCTCTGGTTCCCTCCCACTGTCCAAAAAAACATGGATTCAAGGTGAATTGGCAGCTCTAGATTGCCCCTATTGCTGTGTGAGCTTGTGTCCGGGATCGATTGGCGCCCAAAATGTTCTCCATCCCGGGGAGAACGTTTTAGGCGCCAATCGATCCCGCCACCCGCCACCCCCCCACACAACCCTAGGGGGTTTTCTCTGGTTCCCTCCCACTGTCCAAAAAACATGGATTCAAGGTGAATGGCAGCTCTAGATTGCCCCTTGGTAATGTCTGTGTGAGTGTGTGTCCGGAGGATCGATTGGCGCCCAAAACGTTCTCCCCGGGATGGACATGGGGAACACCCCCCACCCCCCCCCCCCCCCCCGCACAACCCTAGGGGGTTTTCTCTGGTTCCCTCCCACTGTCCAAAAAACATGGATTCAAGGTGAATTGGCAGCTCTAGATTGCCCCTATTGCTGTGTGAGCGTGTGTCCGGGGATCGATTGGCGCCCAAAATGTTCTCCCTGGGATGGACATGGGGAACACAACCCCCCCCCCCCCCCACAACCCTAGTGGAGAATTAGCATGTTCTCCTCTCAGCACTCGGGACCCAGGTTTCAATCCTGATCGGGGTGGAGTTGGCATGTTCTCCCCATGTCCATGTGGGTTTTCTCTGGTTCCCTCCCACAGTCCAAAAATCATGGATCCAAGGTGAATTGGCAGCTCTAGATTGCCCCTATTGCTGTGTGAGCATGTGTCCGGGCATCGATTGGTGCCCAAAACGCACCCCCCCCCCCCCCCCCGCACAACCCTAGTGGAGAATTAGCATGTTCTCCTCTCAGCATTCGGGATCCAGGTTTGAATCCTGATCGGGGTGGAGTTGGCATGTTCTCCCCATGTCCATGTGGGTTTTCTCTGGTTCCCTCCCACTGTCCAAAAAACATGGATTCAAGGTGAATGGGCTGCTCTATAATTGCCCCATATAGAGTCTGTGAGAGTGATTGTGTGCTCAGTGATGGATTGGCACCCGAAACGCACTGCGGATCCAGGTTTGAATGCCAATCAGGTTGGAGTTGGCATGTTCTCCCCACGTCCATGTGAGTTTTCTCTGGTTTCCCGCGGTCCAAAAACATGGATTTAAGGTGAATTGGCTGTTCTAATTGCCCCTATATAGTGTGTGCCAAGTGATAGATTGGCGTCCTGTCGTGGGTGTATCTGCCCAGCACGCGAAACGTTCTCCCCCTGCATGACATGGAGAACCCCCATGAAATAAATGAAATAAAAACACAAACCTGGTCCAGAGGTCCAACCGAGACTTTGTCCACGTTCCCAGATATGAGTTCCCAAGCCGACCCCTGAGGGTAACTGGGGGTGAGACCCTGTCTGTACCACAAATTACCTGAGGACGCACATGCACACACTTTAGAACTGTGGTTCTAATGCCCTCCCTGTGCTCAGTGGTCTGGACTGTGGCGTGGTTGCCGGCGCCGGCCCGTCATGTCTTACTGTTTTCATCCACAGCGTACACAGACGTCCTGCCCACGGACACCTGTCTCAGGGTCTGCCTGATGGGCGAGGGGATGTGGTACCAGCACTCGCCTAGGACACAGCGTTAGAACCATCGCCTTCCTGAAGCGGAACCACAGTGCCGCTCTTAGAACGAAGACACGGTGCGCTGGACTCACCTGCGGGGTTTTGGGCTGAAACTGACCCCCGATAAAAGACCGCCCCGTCCCGGGCGATGGCCCAAACCTGATGCCCTCCTCCGATGGAGATGGATTTAAAGGGCTGATCGGTTCCCACATGGAGCCACGAACTACCCTGCAACATACGGGGGGGTATAGATTAGGGCTCCGGTTGCCCCCTTGGAGCCCCGCCCTCAGTTCCATAAGCTCTGTGTTCTTTAAAATGGAAAATGTCCTCACAGCAGGGTTCTGCGCCGTTACCCCCAGACGGCAGAGGACGTCTCCTTTCTCACTGATGCCCCACACGGGCACCTGCTCCAGGAGGGCGTGCTCCAGACACGGCAGGATGGTGATGTCCGTCAGAGGGATGGGCGGGACCTTCTGCCAGGGACCAATAATTTTAATCTGGCATTTCCTGTGGAGCAGCACAGCATTAATTATTTTATTATTAATTATTAAATCTCATCTCATTATCTTCTGCTTACAGAGGGTCTACAGTGGGGGGGGGGGGGGGGGGGGGTTCCCCCCAATGCCCATCCAGGGGAGAACGTTTTGGGCGCTGGACAGATACACCCAGGACAGGGTGCCAAAACGTTATTAACAACACATTATATAGGGGCATTTTAGATGGGGCAATTTATTCATTCATTCATACATTATCTCCCGCTTTATCCTCCATTAGGGTCGCGGGGGGGGGGGTTCCCCATGCCCATCCAGGGGAGAACGTTTCGGGCGCTGGGCAGATACACTCAGGACAGGGTGCCAATCCATCGCTGGGCACACACTCACTCACACAGACACACTCTATATGGGGCAATTTTGAGAACTCAATTGTCTTGATCCATGTGTTTGGACAGTGGGAGGAAAGCGGAAAACCCAGGAGGAAACCCACGCGGACACGGGGAGAACATGCAAACTCCACCCAGATCGGGATTCGAACCTGGATCCCCAGGCGCTGAGAGGAGAACATGCCAAACTCCACGCTACGCGTCCGCTTAGTCCTCTACAAGGTTCCTCGTGAACGTTTCAAGCGCCGGGCAGATGCACTCAGGACAGGTGGGTACACACTATATAGGGGCAATTTGCAGCAGCCAATTCACCTTGAATGCATGTTTCTGGACCGTGGGAGGACACCCACACGTACTGCGCCCGGATGGGGATTCGAACCTGGAGTGGAGAACGTGCCCGCGGCACCGTTTCAGTTGTAATTAACAAAAACGCCGTTTAATTAGATTTCAGTCGACGTATCAATTTATTTGCCTAGTTTCCGGAGCTCCGCCCACTCACTCCCCCCCCCCCCCCCACCACGCACGCGTTCATCGGTTACCTGACCCATCGTCGTCGTCTGACGAAGTCCTTCATGGTTTTCGACCGTGGAACGTCCTGTACGGAACAAAGACGGCGTGAGACTCAGAGACGCTGAAACAACCGACCGAAAAAAAAAAAAAAACCACGTACACCGTAAAATCTGCCGCAAACTGCCACCCGTCCTTATCTGCCCCTCCCGGGGGGTTGTAGTCCACGTCCCAGTCAGACACCTGCCCGGAGACAGACACGTATTCAACCGGCGCTCTGATTGGTTGATTATTGTTCAAATAAATCATTAAATCGTACAAAAGCCATTTTAAAGGTGAATATATGTTCCTGTGTGTTATTCATTCATTCATTATCTTCCGCTTTATCCTCTATTAGGGTCGCGGTGGGGGGGGGGGGGTGTTCCCCATGCCCATCCAGGGGAGAACGTTTCGGGCGCTGGGCAGATAGACCCAGGACAGGGGGGCAATCAATCGCTGGGCACACACTCACTCACACAGACACACTCTATATGGGGCAATTTGGAGAACTCAATTGACTTGATCCATGTTTTTTGGACTGTGGGAGGAAACCGGAGAACCCGGAGGAAACCCACGCGGACACGGGGAGAACATGGAAACTCCACCCAGATTGGGATTCAAACTGGGAATCCCTAGCGCTGAGAGGAGAACATGCCAAACCACTAAGCCACCGCGCCGCCCCCACTTAGTCATTCATTCATTCATTCATTATCTCCCGCTTTATCCTATATTAGGGTCGCGGGGGGGGTTCCCCATGCCCATCCAGGGGAGAACGTTTCGGGCGCTGGGCAGATACCCCCAGGACAGGGGGGCAATCAATCGCTGGGCACAGACTCACACACACAGACACACTCTATATGGGGCAATTTGGAGAACTCAATTGACTTGATCCATGTTTTTTGGACTGTGGGAGGAAACCGGAGAACCCGGAGGAAACCCACGCGGACACGGGGAGGACAAGGAAACTCCACCCAGATGGGGATTCGAACCGGGAATCCCTAGCGCTGAGAGGAGAACATGCCAAACCACTAAGCCACCGTGCCCCCTCCTGTGTGTTATTACAATCAAAACATTAGTTCAGAACGTTGCTCTCTGGCGCCCCCTACAGTCACACAGTAATATTCTCCTCGTTAACTGTTTTAGTTTTACGTATCGCAGCTTTAACATGTTCTCCGTCTCGATGGTGTGCGTGTTCACCCAGGTCCACAGTGCCGACGGGGGCTTCGTGTTCTCCTTGGTACTTTCTTTAAGCCCATCTTCATCGCTCCACATGGGGGGGTCGGTGGGGAGGCCCCTGAGAGAGAAGAAGACGTGAGGCGCATTTTAAAAAGTCAAACGTTTAGACACGCCCCTTTAATGTTCTCTAGAGTTCCGCCTGTTCTGTTTGGGTTCTACAGGACAGTACAGTTCTACAGAACCCCAACAGCGCCACCACAGGGCGGGGTGGTTTTTATGAGCTGGAGCCCAAATGACGTCAAAATAAACAAATGAATTGTTAAAATGAATTGTTAAGGTCACGAGGGGGGGGGGGGGGGGGGGGGGGTGTTCTCCATGTCATGGGGGGGAGAACGTTACGTTTCGCGTGTTGGGGAGATACAACCACGACAGGACGCCAATCTATCACTTGGCACACACTATATAGGGGCAAATGGAACAGCCAATTCACCTTCAATTTATGTTTTTGGACCATGGGAAACCAGAGAAAACTCACATGGACGTGGGGAGAACATGCCAACTCCAACCTGATTGGCATTCGAACCAGGATCCGCAGTGCGTTTCGGGTGCCAAACCATCACTGGGCACACAATCACTCTCACAGACGCTATATGGGGCAATTTTAGAGCGGCCCATTCACCTTTAATCCATGTTTTTGGACTGTGGGAGGGAACCAGAGAAAACCCACATGGACGCGGGGAGAACATGCCAACTCCACCCCGATCAGGATTTGAAACCTGGATCCCCAGTGCTGAGAGGAGAACATGCTAATTCTCCACTAGGGTTGTGTGTGTGTGTGTGTGGGGGGGGTGCCCATCCTGTGAAGAACGTTTCGGGTGCTGGGCAGATACACCCAGGGCAGGGGGGCAATCTATCGCTGGGCACACACTCACTCACACAGACACACTCTATATGGGGCAATTTGGAGAACTCAATTGACTTGATCCATGTTTTTTGAACTGTGGGAGGAAACCGGAGAACCCAGAGGAAACCCACGCGGACACGGGGAGAACATGGAAACTCCACCCAGATGGGGATTCGAACCGGGAATCCCTAGCGCTGAGAGGAGAACATGCCAAACCACTAAGCCACCGTGCCACTTTGTCATTCATTCATTCATTCATTCATTCTTCCGCTTTATCCTCTAGTAGGGTCGCGGTGGGGTTCCCCATGCCCATCCAGGGGAGAACGTCTCGGGCAATGGGCAGATACACCCAGGACAGGGGGGCAATCTATCGCTGGACCCACACTCACTCACACAAACACACTCTATATGGGGCAATTTGGAGAACTCAATTGACCTTGATCCATGTTTTTGGACTGTGGGAGGAAACTGGAGAACCCGGAGGAAACCCACGTGGACACGGGGAGAACATGGAAACTCCACCCAGATGGGGATTCGAACCGGGAATCCCTAGCGCTGAGAGGAGAACATGCCAAACCAAAATCGCTGAGTCGGCGTTTAAGATGAAAGCGCCCTGCCGCCTGGGTTCCGAAATCCTCGGGGTCGAGGAGCCGTGACCTACTTGTCTCCGTATCCGGTGACGGGATTCCATCGCTGGTTCTCGTAGACGTGGACGTTCCGGACGTCGGTCTGGGTCTGCGGCGCCGCCCCGTCACCTGCGGCGGGTCAGAATTGGAGAGGTCAGAGGGTCGCCGGGACGGCGTCCGACGTTCCGCGCTCAGATTAAAAAAGCACGGGGCGGGAACCCGGCTCTGACTGGCATCACCTAAGAGTTTACCCTGGACTGGGGTTCCCCCGCGGCCCCCCGTGTAGACCCAGGCGGCGCGATCGTAGGCGATGCCCCAAACCACACCCAGACTGTTAGACTCCACACAAAGCAGGTGACCCGGAACCCGGCGCCAGAACCTGAGCCCACATACACAGATACACCACCATCATGCCACACGACTCCAGAAAGGTTCTGTATAGAACACAACAATCAGACACTACGGCATTATGGGATGCACCTGTCCTCACGCTTAAGTATCGAGACGAAAGGGAAGAGACGGTGCGAGGGGGCGTGGCTTTATCATAAATAAACCCCATAAAGAGGTGTTATTGGTCCTGATGTGTAGTGGAGAACAGTTCCACCTTTTTATGTGATTTATTCACAATAACACACACCTCGCTGAGTAACAGGATTCCGGTTTCCGGTTCAGAACACGGTTTATAAAACAGGTTCAGTGCTGATCTCTGTTTATATTAATCTGTATTTTCATTCATTCATTCATTATCTCCCGCTTTATCCTCTATTAGGGTCGCGGTGGGGGGGGGGTTCCCCATGCCCATCCAGGGGAGAACATCTCAGGCGCTGGGCAGATACACCCAGGACAGGGCGTCAATCTATCACTGGGCACACACTCACTCACACAGACACACTCTATATGGGGCAATTTGGAGAACTCAATTGACTTGATCCATGTTCTTGGACTGTGGGAGGAAACCGGAGAACCCGGAGGAAACCCACGCGGACACGGGGAGAACATGGAAACTCCACCCAGATGGGGATTCGAACCGGGAATCCCTAGAGCTGAGAGGAGAACATGCTAAACACTAAGCCACCATGCCGCCACAATCTGTATTTTATGATTTAAAATAATGAATTGTATATTCCATGTATTGTATGGACACACGCCTCAGCCAATCAGATTTAAGGAGCAGAATGACCTCATTCTTTTATTCATTATCTTCCGCTTTATCCTCTATTAGGGTCGTGGGGGGGGGGTTCCCCATGCCCATCCAGGGGAGAACGTCTCGGGCGCTGGGCAGATAGACCCAGGACAGGACGCCAATCCATCGCTGGGCACACACTCACTCACACAGACACACTCTATATGGGGCAATTTGGAGAACTCATTTGACTTGATCCATGTTTTTGGACTGTGGGAGGAAACCGGAGAACCCGGAGGAAACCCACGCGGACACGGGGAGAACGTGGAAACTCCACCCAGATGGGGATTCGAACCGGGAATCCCTAGTGCTGAGAGGAGAACATGCTAAACCACTAAAGCCACCGTGCCGCCCAATCTGTGTTTAACAATTTAAAATAATGTACTGTTATTGTTAATGATGTCACGACTGGACACACGCCTCAGCCAATCAGATTTAAGGAGCGGAACGACCAGCTTTATAAAATACATTAGTAGGATTGTGCCTCATTTCTCTCGACGTTCCCTTTAAGAGTCAGTCAGCACTCTGACTTTGGTGGATTGCTATTTATACGGTGCAGAGTGTGAATGGAGAACCCACAGTATAGTGTGTTAAATATTCATTCATTCATTCATTATCTTACGCTTTATCCTTTATTAGGGTCGCGGTGGGGTTCCCCATGCCCATCCAGGGGAGAACGTTTCGTGCGCTGGGCAGATACACCCAGGACGGGGCGCCAATCCATCGCTGGGCACACACTCACTCACACAGACACACTCTATATGGGGCAATTTGGAGAACTCAATTGACTCGATCCATGTGTTTTGGACTGTGGGAGGAAACCGGAGAACCCGGAGGAAACCCACACGGACACGGGGAGAACATGGAAACTCCACCCAGATGGGGATTCGAACCGGGAATCCCCAGCACTGAGAGGAGAACATGCTAAAGCACTAATCCACCGTGCCGGCAGTGTGTTAAATATTCTGCTCTAAATTCTTTTTGGTTGTATTTTTTTGGATAATTAAACGTGTGATTGGTGCATCCTGATTTGCGAACACAAAGTCATGCACGTGTGAGCGACCAATCAGAACAGAGAGCTGACCACGCCCAGAATAACGAGCAGCCGGCGTTGCTTTGGGGTGAACAGAGGGAACCTTACATCTGATCACACGGTAGATACTGAGCGGGGGCCTCGAGCGCCGGAGAGGGGTCGTGGACCATGATGTCCCCTTTGACGGTGACGGCCCACAGGGCCTGTTGAGACGGAGAACCCTGCAGACCTCTGGACTCGCAACAGGACGCAGACAACAGAGACAACTGTGAGGAAGAACGAGGACATCCCGCAGTCAGAAACATCCGTCCATCTCCACCGTCTTACACTTCATCCTACACTAGGGTCGGGGTCAGCCAATTCACCTTGAATCCATGTTCTTGGACTGTGGGAGGAAACCGGAGAACCTGGGGGAAACCCACGCGAACGCCACCCGGATTGGGGTTCGAACCCCATGCCCAGGACAGGGCGCCGATCCATCACTGGGCACACACTAACTCATACGATATGGGGCAATTTAGAGCATTCGATTCACCTTGAGTCCATGTTCTTGGACTGTGGGAGGAAACCGGAGAACCCGGAGGAAACCCACGTGAACTCCACCCGGATTCGGGTTCGAACCCCATGCCCAGGACAGGGCGCCAATCCATCGCTGGGCACACGCTAACTCACACTATATGGGGCAATTTAGAGCATTCGATTCACCTTGAGTCCATGTTGTTGGACTGTGGGAGGAAACCGGAGAACCCAGAGGAAACCCACGTGAACTCCACCCGGATTCGGGTTCGAACCCCATGCCCAGGACAGGGCGCCAATCCATCGCTGGGCACACGCTAACTCACACTATATGGGGCAATTTAGAGCATTCGATTCACCTTGAGTCCATGTTCTTGGACTGTGGGAGGAAACCGGAGAACCCGGAGAAAACCCACGCGAACTCCACCTGGATTGGGGTTCGAACCGCATGCCCAGGACAGGGCGCCGATCCATCACTGGGCACACACTAACTCATACGATATGGGGCAATTTAGAGCATTCGATTCACCTTGAGTCCATGTTTTTGGACTGTGGGAGGAAACCGGAGAACCCGGAGGAAACCCGCGCGAACTCAACCCGGATTGGGGTTCGAACCCCAGGACAGGGCGCCAATCCATCGCTGGGAACACACTAACTTGCGCTATATGGGGCAATCTAGAGCATTCAATTCACCTTGAATCCATGTTTTTGGACTGTGGGAGGAAACCGGAGAACCTGGAGGAAACCCACACAGGCACGGGGAGAACGTGCAAACTCCACCCAGAAGGGGATTCGAAACTGGATCCCCAGGGCTGAGAGGAGAACATGTGCTGCCTGTTGAATGTTCTACGTTCTGTAAGCGTTGTGCGGAACGTGATTGGCGCGGTTGGTGTTCTGGTGATGGTAACGTTACCCAGCTCTCCATGTCTTGCTGAGCGTCTGTCGCCAGGAGAATCGGCCACCTCTGCCGCGTCCTCTCCGCCGTATAGACGGCCACCGTGTACACGGACTCGGAGAACAGCGGAACCAGCGCCGTCACCTCGCGTATAATCGCAAACAGAATCTGAGGACAGAACGGAACGGCGCTTTACAAACAGGTAACGAGCTTCAGATCATTAACATCAACGTGAACGTCAGTCGTTTAATTCTGTGGCGACCGAAATCCAACCACAATTAACTATACAATTAAAAAGAATAATTAGTAATAATTATTCATTCATTCATTATCTTCCGCTTTATCCTCTATTAGGGTCACGGTGGGGTTCTCCATGCCCATCCAGGGGAGAACGTCTCGGGCGCTGGGCAGATACACCAGGACAAGGGTGCCAATCCATCGCTGGGCACACACTCACTCACACATACACTCTCTATGGGGCAATTTGGAGAACTCAATCGACTTGATCCATGTTTTTGGACTGTGGAAGGAAACCGGAGAACCCGGAGGAAACCCACGCAGACACGGGGAGGACATGGAAACTCCACCCAGATGGGGATTCGAACCGGGAATCCCTAGTGCTGAGAGGAGAACATGCTAAACCACTAAGCCACCGTGCCGCCTAGTAATAATTAATAGTAGTAATTAATAATGTAATTATGAAGCTTTACAAAAACATGTTTTTATCATCTGTCAGGCTTTAGGACCATGTGGTTAGAAGGTGATTCGATTAATTATTCTAATTTATTCATATCTTTAAGGCTCTGTAGTGCCACCAACTGGTTTAAATGTAAAAATACTATAAAACACACATTTATTAAACGTCTCTAACGTTACTGTGCTTCACTAACATTCTGTAGATGTCATTAAATTAGTTTTTATTAGTTAAGCATTAAAGTTCGAGAGGGCGTGGCTTTATTATGAATAATTAAATTTAAAGATGTTATTAATCCCGATGCGTTTTTTTTATAAAACACTTACAAACACATTAATAACAAAAAAAAAAACAAGGTTTAATTCAGAAATGCGTTCCACGACGCCATCTAGTCCAGTTTTTAAAGCGAACGCTGAACGCTAAGCAACAGGATTCCGGTTTCTCTAACGATCAAGTGGCCCTCTAGTGGCCAAATTACAGAACACAGTTAATAAAACAGTGTAACAGGTCCTGTGCTGATCTCTGTTTATATTAATTGTATTTTATAATTTATTCATTCATTCATTCATTCATTCATTATCTCCCGCTTTATCCTCTATTAGGGTCACGGTGGGGTTCCCCATGCCCATCCAGGGGAGAACGTCTCGGGCGCTGGGCAGATACACCCAGGACAGGGCGCCAATCTATCGCTGGACACACACTCACTCACACAGACACACTCTATATGGGGCAATTTGGAGAATTCAATTGACTTGATCCATGTTTTTGGACTGTGGGAGGAAACCGGAGAACCCGGAGGAAACCCACGCGGACATGGGGAGAACATGGAAACTCCACCCAGATGGGGATTCGAACCAGGAATCCCTAGCGCTGAGAGGAGAACGTGCTAAACCACTAAGCCACCGTGCCATCATTTTATTATTAAAAAAAATAATGTATTGTATTTTACGCACTGATACGTATGTGAGGCGCTCAGAGGGGTGTGTCATTATTAATGATGTCACGGCTGGACACACGGCTCAGCCAATCAGATTTAAGTATTGGACCGAGCCGTTTTATAATGAGGTATTTCCTCGAGCATAGTTTACAAACGATACAATCAGAGGGGCGATCAGTGGGAGGGAACTGGAGGTCCTGGAGAACCGGCAATCGGGTACAGGGAGGAACTTTGGTTGCCAGGAACCGCAGTAAGGTTCTAAACACCAGGTGAAGGGTGTGTGGTGTTTGTGGTGTGACGCCGATGTGCTGACCTTTTTCTGCTGGTCCTGCGTATAAGAGACGTACAGGACGTCGTCATTGGGCGAGCCTCCACCCCGGACCTTCTCGAAGGTCACACTGACCTCCTCCCACTGATGGGGCAACCAGTCTCTCCACCAGAGGAGCTCACCTTTCTTAACACTGACAGACTACACACACACACACACACACACACACACACACACACACACACACACACACTGATGATGTACAAGCTGCAAACAATATTAGGGGTGAGCTGCAATATTCGCTGATTCGACGATTCGATTCGGAGAACCGTAGTCAACTTTGAACCTCATAGTCGAATGTACCATTTTGACCACATGGGGGCGCCCATGGCTGCTGCTAAGCATTAGTTTTTACATAAAATGTTTTTGTTTTCGTTATATATATAGCCTTTTGTCAAATAAAATCATCCTAATTTCTAGGTTTTTAGTTTTTTTTTAGGTTTTTCCTTTGAAGTGGAAAAAAGTCCAGAACGGGGATCCCATTTACGGTGCTCTAGAAAAACAAGTAAAATATATTTAAAAAATATTTTTTAAAAACCACGCTTATAGCGCCATCTTGTGGTGAAATTTTAACGGATTCGACTATCAGTTGACTATAGGGAAAATCTGACGAATCAGATTCGACTATGAAAATTCTTTGTTGAATACAGCCCTAAACAATATTATCCAAAGACGCTTGTAGTTAAATCAGTGCTTCTCAAATAGTGGGGCGGTGCATGGGGGGGGGGCGCATAACAAGAAATCACAGAGCAAGTGATATTAAGTGCATTGAACAAACCCTCAAGAGACAACATTGAAAAATATTCAACAGAGACGAGGAGAGAGACGAAGATAACGAGAGCAACAAAAATCAACCGAAAGTTAAAACGAGGAGAGTGTATGTAGCGCTTGGTTTTACGGTAACTACGGCGGGAGACGAAGAAAGACCGGTGTGTCTTCTGTGTCTTTAAATGTCGGCAGCGGACAGCGTGAAATAAATGAAGGTGTCACTTAAAGACATTACCCCCCGATCACGCCGATAACCGCTCGAGTTTTTAAATCGTAAACGTGACGCGTACAGCAAGCAATTATAACGCTTTATGAAAGCTACTGCGGAAAAGCTGTGCTGCAGAACGGACGCGTTGGAGACATTAGTTCTGATTTCCTTTTTTTTGATAAAAAAAAAACAAAAAAAAAACAGCACAAGTCGTTGTATTCATTTTAGTTTTGTAGGTTAAAGTGTTAATAATAAATTGAGCTCCTGAATGAATGTTGCTGATGAATTTGAATTTATTATTATTTATTAGGGGTGAGCTGCAATATTCGCTGATACGACGATGCGATTCGGAGAACCGTAGTCGACTATGAACCTCATAGTCGAATGTACCATTTTGGCCACATGGGGGCGCCCATGCCTGCTGCTAAGCATTAGTTTTTACATAAAATGTCTTTGTTTTCGTTATATATATAGCCTTTTGTCAAATAAAATCATCCTAATTTCTAGAAAAAAAAAAACAAACAAAAAAGGTTTTTTTTTTGTTAGAAAAACAAGTAAAATATAAAAAATATATATATATTTTAAAAACTACGCCCTTAGCCCCATCTTGTGGTGAAATTTTAACTGATTCGACTATCAGTCGACTATAGGGAAAATCTGACGAATCAGATTCGACTATGAAAATCTTTAGATGAATACAGCCCTATTATTTATTGATTTTATTTCGTTTCATTTTTCAGTATCAAACGCCGGTCGGTTCAAAAATGTTTCTCGTTTAAATAAGGATTTCATTCGTTTCTGTTACAAACTAAACAAAGTAAATCAAATTATTCTTTGTTCTAAGTTCTAAGATCTATATTTCTTTCTTTTTTGTTTTCTTTATTGTTAATAAGGAGCCATTGCTATAAAAGAGGTGTACTTATAACAAATTTATAGACAAATCATACTACAGTGGTCGTGTAAAAATACTTTTTCATCCCATTTTGTCATGTATGGGGGGGGGGGGGGGGGTGAGTGTGTGTGTGGGGGGGGGGGCGCAAAAAGTTTTCTTCTTCCTGGGGGGGGGGGGGGGGGGGCTTAACAGAAAATAATTGAGAATCACTGAGTTAAATGTAGAGGTTTGGTGATGGTGGTGCGGGTACCCTCTCTGTGACCTCTTTTGCGTCCGGTGCCTCGCCCCCCCGACGGCTCTGAGCCTCGGCGACCCCCAGCGCCGGCGTGATGGACGGCGTCTGAGGTCCTGCATCTGAAAAACATAGAACCCTAAATATTCAGTCCGCCATCCGAACCCAAGGTCTCCCCCTGGGGGTTCAGCAGCGTTATGAGTTCTGCTGAGCTGAAGCTACAGAACCAGCAGGCTCGTCTCTGATGTGGTGAGCTCACCTGGCACTGCCATCCACCAGCCGTGAGACCTGGTGTCTACCTCGCACTGCCCCGCACTCATCCAGGCCCACGGGGGGCGCTCCTCCTGCTCCATGGGATACACGGCCACCGATCTCTGTGCCACGCTGTCAGCGTGAGCTTTCATTTCCGCCAGATCCACGGTGCTCCACGGCGTCTCGCCGCTCTTCGGCGGACCGGAGGGCGGAACCACCGGACCGTCCTCGTCGTCGCCGCGCTTCTCCACCAAAGCCGAAATGAAGCTGTCGCTGGTGATCCTGGATTTGGGGGGTCTGACCGGATCCGTATGTCCCAGAACGGAACCCTCGGAGGGGGCGGCGAGTTCCGTAGTGAAGACGCCGTCCTCGCTGTCCAGTCTAATACACACAGAGAGGACATGAGTGGTGAGGGGCGGCATGAGGACAGAGTTTGATTATAAAACGGGTGCTGCTTAAATCTGATTGGCTGAGCCGGAGGGGGGAGGTTCCCCATGCCCATCCAGGGGAGAACGTTTCGGGCGCTGGGCAGATACACCCAGGACAGGACGCCAATCCATCGCTGGGCACACACTCACTCACACAGACACACTCTATATGGGGCAATTTTGGAGAACTCAATTGCACTTGATCCATGTTTTTGGACTGTGCGAGGAAACCGGAGAACCCGGAGGAAACCCACGCGGACACGAGGAGAACATGGAAACTCTACCCAGATGGGGATTCGAACCGGGAATCAACTGTGTTCTGTAATTTGTAATAATAGTAAAAGTGTTTGTTTGTTACAGAAACCGGAATCCTGTTACTCAGCGATCGGCGTTCACTTTAAAAAACAATTCCCAAAACTGTGTTCTGTAAATTGGCCACTAGAGGGCTTTTTTTTTTCAATTGTTCGAGACACTGGAATCCTGTTACTCAGGGATCAGCATTCAGTTTAAAAACCGGACTAGATTACGTCGAGGAAGATCAGATTATTAACGATTTTGCTTTTAATAAACGCATTTCAGAATCAAAGCTTGTTTTTTTTATTATAGTGAGTTTGTAAGAGTTTTATTCACAATAATACACAACCTCGAGTGTCGCATTGTTTTAATAAATCCTGTAAAGAGGTGGCGCTGTACTCCACTACACGTCAGGACTAATGACACCTCTTTATAGGGTTTATTCAGAATAAGGCCACGCCCCCTCGTACCGGATTCCTGTATCACTCACCTGTCTGTAACGTGTTTGCTCTCCAGGTGAGCACAGACGGGCGTCCAGGCTCCTCCTGTGACCTCAGTGGGAGTCACTCCATGACGGAAGTACAGAGTCCTGTCCTCGCTCCCGATCCCCCAAACCTACAGGTAACAGAGTCCACCATCACCGTCCGAAATGTCCCACAATGCACTTCTACAGACTTTACATCAAGCAGAGGATAATGGATGGAGTGACTATTAATTAAATACGGTAGCTTTGGGTTTAAGGTTAAACTATCCATCCATTATCTTCTGCTTTATCCTCTATTAGGGTCGCGGGGGGTCAGGGGGGGGGGGGGTTTTCCCCATGCCCATCCAGGGGAGAACGTCTCGGGCGCTGGGCAGATACACCCAGGACAGGGCGCCAATCTATCGCTGGACACACACTCACTCAAACAGGCACACTCTATATGGGGCAATTTGGAGAATTCAATTGCCCTGATCCATGTTTTTGGACTGTGGGAGGAAACCGAGAACCCGGAGGAAGCCCACGCGGACACGTGGAGAACATGGAAACTCCACCCAGATTGGGGTTCGAACTGGCTATCCCCGGCGCTGAGAGGAGAACATGCTAAACCAACAACCATTAATTATGGTTGGGAATATTATGAATAGGCGTCACAGTGGCTTAGTGGTTTGGCATGTTCTCCTCTCAGCACTAGGGATTCCCGGTTCAGATTTAATTAATCCCGGTTCAGATTTAATTAATCCCAGTTCAGACTTAATTAATCCCGGTTAAGATTTAATTAATCCCGGTTCAGATTTAAGTATCCCGGTTCAGACTTAATTAATCCCGGTTCAGATTTAATTAATCCCGGTTCAGACTTAATTAATCCCGGTTCAGATTTAATTAATCCCGGTTCAGATTTAATTAATCCCGGTTCAGACTTAATTAATCCTGGTTCAGACTTAAATAATCCCGGTTCAGATTGAATTAATCCCGTTTCAGATTTAATTAATCCCGGTTCAGACTTAATTAATCCCGGTTCAGATTTAATTAATCCCGGTTCAGACATAACTAATCCCGGTTCAGACTTAATTAATCCTGGTTCAGATTTAATTAATCCCAATTCAGATTTAATGAATCCCGGTTCAGACTTAATTAATCCCGGTTCAGACTTAATTAATCCCGGTTCAGACTTAATTAATCCCGGTTCAGACTTAATTAATCCCGGTTCAGATTTAATTAATCCCGGTTCAGACTTAATTAATCCCGGTTCAGACTTAATTATCCCGGTTCAGATTTAATTAATCCCGGTTCTGATTTAATTAATCCCGGTTCAGATTTAATTAATCCCAATTCAGATTTAATGAATCCCGGTTCAGACTTAATTAATCCCGGTTCAGACTTAATTAATCCCGGTTCAGACTTAATTAATCCCGGTTCAGACTTAATTAATCCGGTTCAGATTTAATTAATCCCGGTTCAGACTTAATTAATCCCGGTTCAGACTTAATTATCCCGGTTCAGATTTAATTAATCCCGGTTCTGATTTAATTAATCCCGGTTCAGATTTAATGAATCCCGGTTCAGACTTAATTAATCCCGGTTCAGATTTAATGAATCCCGGTTCAGATTTAATGAATCCCGGTTCAGACTTAATTAATCCCGGTTCAGATTTAATGAATCCCGGTTCAGATTTAATTATCCCGGTTCAGACTTAAATTAATCCCGGTTCAGACTGAGTTCTGATTAATGTTTTGGCGAGAGGAGCCGCCGTGCGCCGCTCTGTGAGCCGCTCTGTGCGCCTCCTTCACGCTCGACGCTCCTCAGAATGAAATGTGAAGTATGACCCTGTGGCGCAGGAGCCAAACCCAAATTAGAAGCCCCCCCCCCCCCCCCCCCCCCCGCAGGGCCGCCCGGCGCTCGGAGTGCAGCGTGGACGGGTATATATTTGGCCGAGCGAAGCGGGCGGGCCGAGCCGGCCTCGGGTTACAGACCGCCGGCCCGCCGGAGGACGGCGTGGACGGGTCTGCGGGTCAGCAGTTTAGCCCCGTCCGCCGAAATGCAGCGACCGGGGTAATGCGAATCTGCCCGCGGGGGGCAGGAGGGTAATTTGTATGTGCGCGCAGACGGTGTCGCTGTGGATGTTCATATTAATCACCGACAGTTCGCCTCTTGATATTTAATTCTCGGTGCGGCCTGTGAGAATGCCGCTGTAATTACACCCCTCGCCTTCTGTTAAAGCCCCGGCGGGGGGGCGGGACGGGGGGGCGGGGGCGGGGGCGAGGGGGGCATTCATCTGATGTTAAACCATGAGGCTCTGTAGAGCGGGACGTTCTTTAATCTGCTCACATTTAAATTCGTGAGCTCATCAGCTTAGGATTATCTTTTAATCTGTTTTAATCTGTGTCCGTGTCTTTTTGTAGCGGTCAGCATGTCCTCCTCTCGCCGATCTCAGGCTCCAGGTTCGAATCCCGATCTGGGTGGAGTTAACCTATAGTATGCTTTGCCTATTGCTAAAAGGGGCGGCTCGGTGGTGTGGTGGTTGGCATGTTCTCCTCTCAGCGCTGGGGATTCCAGGTTCGAACCTGTTTGCATGTCCTCCCCGTGCCCGGGTGGGTGTTCCTCCGGGCTCTCCACTTTCCTCCCACGGTCCAAAAAAAAACATGGATTCAAGGTGAAGTGGATGCTCCAAATTGCCCCATATTGAGTGTGTTTGCGCGAAGCGAGTGGGGTGCTCAGTGTTGTGCCAGGCGGTTGATCGGCGTGAGATCTGCTGAATATTAATGAGGTATACGATCACCTGGAATATTAATGAGGTATACGATCACCTGGAAAATTAATGAGGTATACGATCACCTGGTCGCGCGGTCCCACGCTGACCATCACCATCTCGCCGCCGATGCTGACCCAGTCCAAACCAGTGGCATTGTGGGAGTTCACACCTCTTCTGAACCACACCTGTAACGCACACGTCAAAGTTCTCACATTAAAACAAAACATACACACGACATGAAAGGGTTAAACATCTAACGATTAGATTGATGGCCTGGTATTTGCTTGCTGTTCCCACTAGAGGGCGCCAAAGCGAATCATTATTCTCCATTATTCTGTTCCTGAGAATGTTCCTTGGTAATAATAATAATATTAATAATAATAATAATAATAATAATAATAGGCACGGTGGCTTATTGGTAAGCACGTTCTCCTCTCAGCACTAGGGATTCCCGGTTCGAATCCCCATCTGGGTGGAGTTTCCACGTTCTCTCCGTGACTGCGTGGGTTTCCTCCGGGTTCTCCGGTTTCCTCCCACAGTCCAAAAACATGGATCAAGTCAATTGAGTTCTCTAAATTGCCCCATATAGAGTGTGTGTGTGTGAGTGAGTGTGTGCCCAGCGATAGATTGGCGCCCTGTCCTGGGTGTATCTGCCCAGCGCCCGAAATGTTCTCCCCTGGATGGGCATGGGGAACCCCACCGCGACTCTGATAGAGGATAAAGCGGAAGATAATGGAATGAATGAATGAATAATAATAATAATAATAATAATAATAATAATATCTTACTTTGTTGTCCTTGGTGACGGTCCAGACCACGGCGACGCCCACAGCCACGTGAATGGCTTTGGTTTTGTTTGGAGGATCCACCGCGACCCACGACACGCCTGAGAAGATACAACCATCTGATGAAGCTACATCTGCAGAAATAACCTCCGAAAAAATAAGGTTACTGTTTAATTAACTGCCCCAGCGATTTCGGGCGCTGGGCAGATAGACCCCAAGGGTGGCAATCCATCGCTGGGCCACACTGTCCTCTATATGGGTGTATCAATTGACTTGCATGCCCACGCCCGCGGAACGTTTCTCCCCTGGATGGGGATTCGAACCCGGTAATCAGCGCTGGGGAAACCCCACCGCGCCCCTACAATAGAGGATAAAGCGGGAGATAATCCCAATCTGAATGAGTGGGTTTCCTCCGGGGTTCCTCCCACATGGATCATGAATGTTTTAATTAACTAACGTTTAAGTGAGTGAAAGATTGCACTCCCATCGCATAATTGTAATTTTTTAACCCCTGCATTGGGGAGTGTTTCTATTTTAATTACTGAACGATAATAAATAATTTAATTGACCTATTTTTAATCTGCGCATAGTGGTTTAGCATGTTCTCCTCTCAGCACTGTGGATCCAGGTTCGAATTCCGAGCTGGGTGAAGTTTATATGTTCTCCCCGTGTCCACGTGGGTTTCCTCAGGGTTCTCCGGTTTCCTCCCACAGTCCAGAAACATGGATTTAAGGTGAATTGAATGCTCTAACTTGCCCCATATAGAGTGTGCTTCTGTGAGTGAGTGTGAGTGTGCCCAGTTTCTTATTTCTTTTTTTTTATTTATTTCCGGTTAAGTTCCAGATTCAAATCCCAATCTGGGTGGGTTTGCATGTTCTCCCCAAGTCCGTGTGGGTTCTCCGGTTCTCTCCCACAGTCCAAAAATATGGATTCAAGGTGAATTGGTTGCTGTAAATTCCCCCATCTAAATTGCCCCTATATAGTATGTGAGTGAGTGTGTCCCCAGTGAAAGATTGGCGCCCTGTTCTGTGTGTATCTGCCCAGCGCCCGAAACGTTCTCCCCTGGATGAGCATGGGGAGAACTCTAGCAGATGATTAATTAAAAGATAACGGCTGAGATGAATTTTGAGATTAAAGTTTCGAGTTCCTTCACATTTTCAGTGGCGATGCCGGGAAAGGCCTGAACGGTGGCATCAGACCCACCTTTTGGGCAGCGCCCGCTGATGCCCGTTCGGACGAGGAGCTGTCCGCTCCACAGTACGACCCACAGCAGGTCCCCGGGTCCGGCGCTCAGCTGCGCCACCTCCGAGGGACTCTGCAGAGGCACGTGCTCCCAAACTGAACCCTCTGGATTCTGGTGGTGAACTCCTGAACGGAACCAAACCTGAGAACAACACACCAAAGTCTGCATTCCAATTCATGTCTGGTGGACAGTCATTCGGGGCAGTTCACATTTACGGGTCACAAAAAATTCCTGCGCGGCTGATAAACAGAAAAACACTGCCATCTGGTGGACGAACGCAGTTTTACAGTTGTTATTTTGAACTTTTCTGTGAATGAATAATGAGTTAATGTTCTTGTTTTGGGGGTTTATTTTATTGTTTATTATGTTGTAAAGGTTAGGGCATTGGGTTATCAAGCTGAAGGTTGGGGGTTCAAATCCCAGGTCCACTGAAGTTACCAATGTGGGTCCTTGAGACCCTTAACCCTCATTGCTCCAGGGATGTTGTGATGAACCCTGTGCTCACCTTTTAAGTCGCTTTGGATAAAAGCGTCCATTAAACGACCAAAATGCAAATGTAATGTAAATGTAACCTGACTCTAAAAAATAAATGACTTCATTGTACCTTTAGTGGAACAATGTCCCCTAAAAACCTTTTTGTTACTTAAATAGAGGGGAGGCGGTGACGGGAAGGTGGCTGAGTAGTCAGCACCTCCTCACAGTGCTGGTGATTCAGGTTCGAATCCCTATCTCAGTGGAGTTTCCATGTTCTCCATTTGGTCATTTTTTTTTTTTTTACATTTGGTCATTTATTGGACGCTTTTATCCAAAGCGACTTACAAGGTGAGCACAGGGTTCATCAGAACATCCCTGGAGCAATGAGGGTTAAGGGTCTCGCTCAAGAACCCACATTGGTAACTTCAGTGGACCTGGGATTTGAACCCCCAACCTTCAGATTGATAACCCAACACCCTGACCACTGAGCTACCACGCCTACTGTTCTCCCCTTGTCCCTTGAGAATTGGCTTCTCTAAATTGCCTCCATCAAAATTGCCCCTATATAGTGTGTGAGTGTGATTGTGTGCCCAGTGATAGTGTGAGATTGGCACCCTGTACTGGGTGTATCTGCCCAGCGCACAAAACGTTCTCCCTTGGATGGGCATAAGGAACCCCCCCCCCCACTCAATGCACTCACATTGTACCCTACGTTTGACAATGTGTACAATTGTAAACAAACAAACAACAAAAAAACGTATAAATATAATGTGTAAAAAAAAAACTTAATTCAACCTAATTTTCTTTTTTTTTTGGAATGATGTTGGTCAGTTTTTTTTTTTTTTTTTTTTTTTTTTTGTAGCTCATAACAAACCAGCTCATTGCAGTTGATGGTAGAACACTTGGTCTCTGTAGCTCACCCGTCCCTGTTGAGACACGGCCCACAGAGAGACACATTTCTTGGACTTGTCGCTCATCTCCCAGCCGCCACAGCTGATGTCCGTGAAGGGTTCCGGCGGAGGACGACCCTTATCTAAAGGAACCTGAATCATTCAAACAGAAACGTCACATCAACACAGGGGGCGCTCGGAGATACACCCAGGACAGGACGCCAATCTATCACTGGGCGCACACACACACACACACACACACTATATGGGCCAATGTTTTTGGACTGTGGGAGGAAACCCACACGGCCACAGGGAGAACATGCAAACTTCACCCTGACCAGTATTCAAACCTAAATCCTCAGCGCTGAAAGGAGAACATGCTAGAAACTACCCCACCCCGTCACTGGGCACACACTAACGCACATACACTATATAGGGGCAATTTACGGCAGCCAATTCACCTTGAAAACATGTTTTTGGACTGTGGGAGGAAAGCGGAGAACCCGGCGAAAACCCACAATTGGGTTGGGGAGAACATGCAAACTCCACCCAGATTGGGATCCCCAGCACTGATCCATTAATTTTATATATAATTAATTATTTTAAATCATTCATTCATTCATTCATTATCTTCCGCTTTATCCTCTATTAGGGTCGCGGGGGGGGGGGGGGGGGGGGGGGGGGTTCCCCATGCCCATCCAGGGGAGAACGTCTCGGGCGCTGGGCAGATACACCCAGGACAGGACACCAATCCATCGCTGGGCACACACTCACTCACACAGACACACTCTATATGGGGCAATTTGGAGAACTCAATTGACTCGATCCATGTTTTTGGACTGTGGGAGGAAACCGGAGAACCCGGAGGAAACCCACGCGGACAGGGGGAGAACATGGAAACTCCACCCAGATGGGGATTCGAACCGGGAATCCCCTAGCGCTGAGAGGAGAACGTGCTAAACCACTAAGCCACCATGCCGCCCTATTTTAAATAATAATTAATGAATCCATTAATTAGTTACAGTTTCTTTATAAGACGTTAATAAAACGTTCAGCTCTTACAGTTTAAAGCCCTCAGAGTTTCTCAGTCGTGGAATCTCAGTATTTTTAAAATAAGACTCCGGTGAGCAGGTGTCTCTACGAATCTTTCTGTAAAGACGTCCCGCGTCGTTCGTTCTTTAATTTTTAGAATTCTGAAGGTCGGTACCTTGGCCCACGATCCCAGAGCTTTATATCTCCTGTATCGAAGCCATCGTCTGCGTCGGACGCACGAGTTCCACTTCTTCTCTTTAGTGAAGGTGGTGGGGAAGTCCACAGCGTATTCCCAACCCTGAAAGAGCAAACGTTTAAACTTATTAAAGCGATAAAGACTTTATTCTGAATAAACCCCATAAAGAGGTGTTTTTATTAGTACAGTTCCACCTCTTTACGTGATTTATTCACAATAATACACAACCTCGAGTGTCTGATTGCTTTAATAAAACTCTTACAAACTCACTATAATAAAAAAAATCTAGTTTTGATTCAGAAATGTGTTTATTAAAAGCAAAATCGTTAATAATCTGGTCCACGACGCCATCTAATCCGGTTTTTCTCTGACAATCGCTGCCCTCTAGCGGCCAAATAACAGAACGCAGTTTATCAGCCCGTGTCACAGGTTTAGTGCTGATTGCTGTTTGCATTAATCATTCATTCATTCATTATCTCCCGCTTTATCCTCTATTAGGGTCGCAGTGGGGTTCCTCATGCCCATCCAGGGGAGAACGTCTCGGGCGCTGGGCAGATAGACCCAGGACAGGGTGCCAATCCATCGCTGGGCACACGCTCACTCACACATACACACTCTATATGGGGCAATTTAGAGAACTCAATTAACTTGATCCATGTTTTTGGACTGTGGGAGGAAACCGGAGAACCCGGAGGAAACCCACGCGGACACGGGGAGAACATGGAAACTCCACCCAGATGGGGATTCGAACCGGGAATCCCTAGCGCTGAGAGGAGAACGTGCTAAACCACTAAGCCACCGTGCCGCCCCTTGCATTAATCTATTTCATGATTTAAAATAATGTATTGTATATCACGTATTGAGGTGTGTGTTATTGTTAATGATGACACGCGGCTCAGCCAATCGGATTTAATGAGCAGAACGATGCGTTTTATAACGATGTGTGATGCAGAGGTGTTTAATTATTTCGGAAAAGTAAGATTTGAAATACAAGTTGAAGCTTTGAATACTTATTTATGAATTTATTTTTAACTAAGTTTTATTTTTTATTTCAAAAAAAAAAAAATTTTAGTAGGGCAGCTCGGTGGCTTAGTGGTCAGCGCTAGGGATTCCCAGTTCGAATCCCCATCTGAGTGGCGTTTCCATGTTCTCCCCGTGTCTGCGTGGGTTTCCTCCGGGTTCTCCGGTTTCCTCCCTCAGTCCAAAAACATGGATCAATTCAACTGAATTCTCCAAAATTGCCCCATATAGAGTGTGTCTGTGTGAGTGAGTGTGTGCCCAGCCATGGATTGGCGTCCTGTCCTGGGTGTATCTGCCAAGCGCACGAAACGTTCTCCCCTGGATGGGCATGGGGAACCCCCCCCGCGACCCTAATAGAGGATAAAGCGGGAGATAATGAATGAATGAAAAAAAAAAAATTTTTAGTAGGTGGCTTAGTGGTTTAGCATGTTCTCCTCTCAGCACTAGGGATTCCCGGTTCGAATCCCCATCTGGGTGGAGTTTCCATGTTCTCCCCGTGTCTGCGTGGGTTTCCTCCGGGTTCTCCGGTTTCCTCCCACAGTCCAAAAATTCATTCATTATCTCCCGCTTTATCCTCTATTAGGGTCGCGGTGGGGTTCCCCATGCCCATCCAGGGGAGAACGTTGCGGGCGCTGGGCAGATACACCCAGGACAGGGCGCCAATCCATCGCTGGGTACACACTCACACACTCAAACACACTCTATATGGGGCAATTTAGAGAACTCAATTAACTTGATCCATGTTTTTGGACTGTGGGAGGAAACCGGAGAACCCGGAGGAAACCCACGCGGACACGGGGAGAACATGGAAACTCCACCCAGATGGGGATTCGAACCGGGAATCCCTAGCGCTGAGAGGAGAACGTGCTGACCACTAAGCCACCGTGCCGCCCGTTAAGATGTTTTTAATGTTCTCTAAAGGTAGTGTAGCTCACCCCTCTCTCAGTGGACTCCCTTCCACAGCTCTCGTCGTCGACGTACCAGTCGCCCTCCCACTCCCAGTTCTCTGACGGCAGGAGGAAACTGTGCAGAGGCTGCGACATCAGGCCTCGTTCGTCTGTCCACGGCCAGCGGTCAGTGGGCAGCAGTGTATCAGTGTATCCATCCACTGGGTTCCACCTCTAAAACACACACACACACACACACTTTCCAGCCCCAGCTGGAGACACGAGCGTCTGTAGATCAGCCTGTGTACCGTGTAATTTACCTGATTTTCGTAGGTCTCCTCTTGGTGCCGTATGGTCAGGTCACTGGGTGATACGTTTAGGTAAACCTGCTGATCGAAGCCGATGGCCCAGCAGCACTGATCTGTGGCGGTCACTCGTTTCAGCTCCAGATGGTTCTCCTCATATCGTTCCCACAGCCCTCTGTCAGCACACAGGCTGAAAACCCGTCCATACACATCCAATGCCCACAACACCGAGCCTGGCATGACTGAGAGGAGCAGCCAACCAGACCCTGGCATTATGATCCATCCCCACACACACACACACACACACACACACACACACACACACACACACACACACTGAAACATCACTAATGTACAAAGTTCATTTGTTCATAATTAATAATTTAGGGTTTAAATATTTTTCCTCGGAAAATACCTTTTTATTTTTGTTGTCGGGACAAACTTCATAAAATATTTTTTTTACAATTATTATTTTAAACGCGCCATGGTGGCTTAGTGGTTTAGCACGTTCTCCTCTCAGCGCTAGGGATTCCCGGTTCGAATCCCCATCTGGGTGGAGTTTCCATGTTCTCCCCGTGTCCGCGTGGGTTTCCTCCGGGTTCTCCGGTTTCCTCCCACGGTCCAAAAACATGGATCGAGTCAATTGAGTTCTCCAAATTGCCCCATATAGAGTGTGTCTGTGTAAGTGAGTGTGTGCCCAGTGATGGATTGGCATCCTGTCCTGGGTGTATCTGCCCAGCGCCCGAAACGTTCTCCCCTGGATGGGCATGGGGAACCCCCCGCGACCCTAATAGAGGATAAAGCGGAAGGTAATGAATGAATGAATGAAGTATTTTAAACTTGCCAATAAAAATGGGACTTGATTGACCTACTGGAGTATTTACTTGGACATTTGACTTATTATTAGTATTATTACTGTGGGAGGAAACCGGAGAACCTGGAGGAAACCCACGCGGACATGGGGAGAACGTGGAAACTCCACCCAGATGGGGATTCGAACCGGGAATCCCTAGTGCTGAGAGGAGAACGTGCTAAACCACTAAGCCACCGTGCCGCCCATAATAATAATTCATTCATTCATTACCTCCCACTTTATCCTCTATTAGGGTCGTGGTGGGGTTCCCCATGCCCATCCAGGGGAGAACGTTTCGGGTGCTGGGCAGATACACCCAGGACAGGACGCCAATCCATCGCTGGGCACACACTCACTCACACAGACACACTCTATATGGGGCAATTTGGAGAACTCAATTGACTTGATCCATGTTTTTGGACTGTGGGAGGAAAACGGAAAACCCGGAGGAAACCCATGCAGACACGGGGAGAACATGGAAACTCCACCCAGATGGGAATTCGAACCAGGAATACCTAGTGCTGAGAGGAGAACATGCCACCGTGCCGCCCCATAATAATAATAATAATAATAATAATAATTATTATTATTATTAGTAGTAGTATTTTACTTTTGTTATTGTTGATTATTGATATTATTATTATTATTGTTGTTGCTATTGTTGTTGTTATGATTATTGATAGTATTATTATTATTATTATTGTTAGTTTAGTTTTTTATATGAATAAACACACGGTATTAGTAATATTACAGTAAATTCTCGCTTTGCTGACTTCGTACTGGATGTCTGTCTGTATGTCTCTCTCGGTCGGTTCTGTTATAATTGTGGGAATTGCAGCAGCTGTATTTATTCTGTTGTTTTTAAACTCGTGCAGCTGAAATTCTTTAGCGTTTTTTTTTTACATGACATTCCATCAGAGAATCCCGCTTCACTTCTGTATTTAAATTAATAAAACAGGCCTGCTGAGATGACATGATCGGCACTGTATCTCATCAGCCCTTCATTTAAACGACGTTTCAGAACGCGAGCGATGACAACGCCGCGAGCTAGAAAAGCAAATTAAAAGACAAGGCTTTACAAACTCAACACTTACGCTTCCGATCGCGAACACCACGCAGCGACGCCGCCGCCGCCACCGCTTTCTGCCAGCGCACTTTATTCTAAGCGAATATTCTAACAGCGACAACAGGAAGTCCCGCTGCATTCTGATTGGTTACCGAACAGGAGCGCTCAGGAATGCTGGCCTGTGATTGGACGCGTTCGGAGCGCTACCTTTCCTCCGATAACCGTTCACATTTCAGTTCTTAATTATTTATTCGACGCCGAATTCATTATTAATCGTCACCTGAGCGCGAAGTTTCCCGATACATACACACGTTATTATATTTAGATCCCCGCGCTCAGTTTGTTTCGAATAAAAAACGACAAAGCATCAAACCGAGAACAAACTACAAACTTCCGATCGTTTCATTCAGTTGCAGCAACAAGTTTGATATTTAAAGACAAATTTTAGCTGAAAAGTTATCCATAATTCTTTTTCATCATTTTATATATATATATATATATGGGCGGCACGGTGGCTTAGTGGTTAGCACGTTCGCCTCTCAGCGCTAGGGATTCCCGGTTCGAATCCCCATCTGGGTGGAGTTTCCATGTTCTCCCCGTGTCCGTGTGGGTTTTCTCCGGGTTCTCCGGTTTCCTCCCACAGTCCAAAAACATGGATCAAGTCAATTGAGTTCTCTAAATTGCCCCATATAGAGTGTGTCTGTGTGAGTGAGTGTGTACCCAGCGATGGATTGGCGCCCTGTCCTGGGTCTATCTGCCCAGCGCCCAAGACGTTCTCCCCTGGATGGGCATGGGGAACCCCACCGCGACCCTAATAGAGGATAAAGCGGGAGATAATGAATGAATGAATGAATGAATATATATATATATATATATATATATATATATATATATATATATATATATATATATATATATATATATAATATACCTGTGACAAGTTTGGCCACGCCCCCTTTCTCCTCCTCCTCCTGCTCCTCATATTGTCCACGTTCTCACAGTTACACTTTCTGTAAAGATGGACTTTAAACCCCCTCACCACATCAGTGTCACTGCAGAACTGACATTTAAACAATCCACCACCCAAATGATACCTGTTCTGTGATGCTGCTGACCAATACAGAACATAGGAGAACTTTTAATTTAAATATATATATTCATCCATTAATGCATTGTCTTCTGCCTATTGCTGTGCTGCAGTCATTTTGGGTGGATTGTCCAGCACCCAGGACAATCTATCGCTGGGCACACACTCACACACACACACACACACACACACACACTATATAGGAATTTATGTCTTTGGACTGTGGGAGGAAACCAGAACCAAGAATATATCTATATATATATACATTTTCTTCCGCTTTATCCTGGGGTTGGCGTCCTGTCCTGGGTCTATCTGCCCAGCGCCCGAAACGTTCTCCCCTGGATGGGCATGGGGAACCCCACCGCGACCCTAATAGAGGATAAAGCGGAAGATAATGAATGAATGAATGAATGAATGAATTTATCCTAGAGTCGCGGGGGGGTTCCCCATGCACATCCAGGGTAGAACGTTTCGGGTGCTGGGCAGATACACCCAGGACAGGGCGCCAATCTATCGCTGGGCACACACTCACTCACACACACACACTCTATATGTCATACACTGATATATATACTATATACTATATATATAAATAATTTTTTGTGGGGTGGCACGGTGGCTTAGTGGTTTAGCATGTTCTCCTCTCAGCACCAGGGATTCCCAGTTTGAATCCCCATCTGGGTGTAGTTTCCATGTTCTCCCTGTGTCCGCGTGGGTTTCCTCCGGGTTCTCTGGTTTCCTCCCACAGTCCAAAAACATGGATCAATTCAATTGAGTTCTCCCAAATTGCCCCATATAGAGTGTGTCTGTGTGAGTGAGTGAGTGATACAGCGATAGATTGGCGTCCTGTCCTGGGTTTATCTGCCCAGCGCCGGAAACGTTCTCCCCTGGATGGGCATGGAGAACCCCACCGAGACCCTAATAGAGGATAAAGCGGAAGATAATGAATGAATGTCCGTAAGGCAGAATCACTAAACAGTTTTAAGAAACTACTTAAGACGCATCTCTTTAACAAATACCTGTTGTAAAAAAATAAAAAATAAAATAAAAAAAATAAAAAGGGGGGGTGGGGGGGGTGCAGCTTCGAATAACAATCAGGTTTGATGAATTTACAGTATAGTTGGTTTTCTCCATGGCTTCTGACTTGTGGTGTTCTCATTTGTAAGTCGCTTTGGATAAAAGCGTCTGCTAAATGACTAAATGTAAATGTTAATGTAAATGAATGAATTAATTTTTTGTGGGATTTCTTTTTGTGCATTTTTGTGGGATAATAATCTTTTTTTTTATTACACAAAAAAATGCATTGTTTTCTTTTCTCTTACCATATATATATATATATATATATATATATATATATATATATATATATATAATATTGCCCAGCGATGGATTGGCGCCCTGTCCTGGGTGTGTCTGCCCAGCGCCCGAGACGCTCTCCCCTGGATGGGCATGGGGAACCCCACCGCGACCCTAATAGAGGATAAAGCGGGAGATAATGAATGAATGAATGAATGAATATATATATATATATATATATATATATTTTTTTTTTTTTATACTTCTTTATATATTTATTATTTATTCTCACATGTTGCCCTGCACATAGAATTTCTAAGAAAAAAAAAAAAAAAAAAAAAAAAAAAAAAAAGCGGTTCTGATGCCCCGCCCACCCCTCGTGACGCGTGGCTGATGCCCCGCCCACCCGCGCCGACGTCGCACTGGAGGCCGGTCGCTTTAAGGCGGCTCGTCACGTGACCGCGTGTCTCGTGACAGCGCTGATAACCGCGGCGGGGTTCGGTGAGTTCGCCTCAGAGTTTCGCGCGTCTCCCGAAATAAAAACCCGGAGCTTCGGTTCCGAAACGGAACGCGGCTCGGTTCCGACCCGCCGCGCCGCGCCGCTCGCTCGGCATCGAGACCGGCCGACCGGCGGACGTCGAACCAGCAGCCCGCGAGGCTTTGAAGGCGCGCCGGGGACAAAGTTGTGGTTCGGGGACGGAGGGAGCGGAGGCAGGCGAGCTCGCGCGGTTTCCTTCGCTCGGAAAAGCGTTTACTAACAAAAAAAAAACAAAAAAAACAACTAAAAAAAAACAAAAACAACAACCTCCACAACTCACATGACCGAGGCGGGCGGAGGGCGCCCGGGTGTTCGGTGAGCGAGAGAAAGCGCCGCCCGCCGCAGTTCGCAGCATTCCGACAAACATGGACAACAAGCCGCTTCTTCAGGACCGACCTCCGGCTTACAACAGCGCTCCCGGGGCCGCCTACGATTACGCCCCGCAGCCGCAGCCCGGATACGGGGCCATCCCCGCCGCCGCGCCCGCCGCCGCTGCCTTCCCCTGTCAGCCTCCACCGTATCAGTTCCCCGCAGGACAAGGTGAGAGAACCGGCCCCACGGAACCGAACCTCTCACATCAACAACACCATCCGAACTTTTAAAAAACATCTGTTTCAAACGCAAACAACAAAAACATAAAGAACCTGCGAGAAAGAGCGTTAAAAAAGTTGGGAAAAAAGGAAGTTCTGCTGTATTATGGCTAACTTTCAATACTCGTACGCACTTTAAAAGGCACGATTGTAAAAAATAATAATAATTTTAAGAATCTGACAAAAAAAAACAAAACAAAAAAATCTCGAGTTCCTTCACAAGGGCAAGGCCAGAACTCCAGGCTGAAGGTCTCAGCTTTTTGCATTCGACTTTGTTCGCATTATCATAATGAAGCAAGTCGTTTTTTTTGTTCTCTTTTTGCCTTCCAGCCTCAGTTTAGTGAGCATCCTGGTACTTTTTAATAAAAAAAAAAAGAAATAAAAAAAATGCCACATGGTTTGAGAGCACTTTTCACATTGTTTGTTGCAGCCACGAGAAATACAACCTGAAACTCTGAAATGAAAGTTAAGTTCTCTCAAATAACATGGAAATGTCTCCCGTATTCAGATGAGCGCAAGTCCTGCAGGTTGTTTACAGGGGGGGTGAAATGTGCATTATGTTCTCTGTTCTAAAGGTTAGAGGGAAAACTGCAAAAGCCAACATCTGTCAAGGTGCTATATGTATATATATTTTTTCCCCCACTTACACACACACTAGCAGATGAATTGGTGATATTTTAACTTCTTTGCCCTCGGTGCAAAGTACAAATTTGTGAAAGTGCCTGAATGTGAGTGAACTGATAACCTGTCCATGGTGTCGCCCCCCCCCCTTCATTCTATGAGTGATAAATGCTGGGGTAGGCTCCAACTCCCACTGTCTGCCTGGTTAGGACATATGACTTAAAAAATAATAATGGAGTTCTGTATATATATATATATATATATATTATTATTATTTTTTTTTTTACGAGTCGACTGTCTGACGGAGTTAACTCTGCAAACCTGAACACTTTTTAAGGAATTTTAATATTTTTTTTTCTGTACCTTTGTCCTCAGCGTACCCCGCACAGCCGGCTCCGATAGCGGCTCAGCCGAACATACCCAGCACGTATGCCATCGTCCAGCCCTCGGTGGTGGTGGTCGGGGGGTGTCCCGCTTGCAGGTGAGCTGATCCACCATGTAATGTTACGTTATGTAAACTGTTTTGTTTTTTGTTTTGTGCGTCATATTTTTGCACTTATTTAAAAAAAAAAAACAAAAAAAAAAAAATCAGGTCTTTTGAATATTCATTCATATTATTATTTCTCATGTTATTTATTAATAACATTTTCCAACCTCCAGGCAACACACACATGAGGTATTTATTAATATTTACTTTATAATTCAAACTATTAAAATCGCAGATTTCTAAGAAAAATAAATACTTTCTCAGTATTTGTCCCAAATGTACCTCCTGCGTGTAAACGGTATGAAATTGTAAATCATTTTAAATAATTCAGAACAGAACCGTGCTGATCGAGAACAGTGGAGGTATTTTTTTTGGGCGGTGCAT
Source organism: Corydoras sp. C115 (assembly GCA_019802505.1). Lineage (NCBI taxonomy): Eukaryota > Metazoa > Chordata > Actinopteri > Siluriformes > Callichthyidae > Corydoras > Corydoras sp. C115. The sequence goes on along the minus strand of JAFMOC010000514.1, from coordinate 69,738 downwards.
CACTGATGGTTCAGCAGGGGGTGCATCCCACGTGTTCTCACAGTGATGTTGCTGATGCATGTGATCCTCCCCTCACTGGTCCTGTCCCGTCACTCTTCCATTCACCAGTATTTACTCCAAAGTTCTTACTAAGAAGAACCAGCATGTTTACCTTTGTGGGTTCAATGCGGGTTAAGCCCTCCGAAGGGGGGGGGGTGTTAAGGTTCTGCTTCTCTTATATAGTCACACAGCAGTGAATATCAGAACTCTGTGTCGATACAGGTCATTAATAAAACCTTTAATACCTTTATTCAGTGAAGCCAGTGTTTGTCGTAACTTTTTTTTTTTTGGTACAGTCTAATGCAATTGGTGTGTCGACTCTTGTGTTTGAGCTCCACCATGCTGTGAGCGGGTGTGGGAGGAAGTCACATGACCGCACACACCTTACTGGTTTTATTAAAAGGAAGGAACATGAACCTGCACACAACAGGGAACGTCAAAACCTCAACACAATGATACGATGCAGAAAAGTGTGTTGGTTACAGGTTCTGAAAGTCCGTTTTGATTTTTATTTAATTATTCAGCCGAATCTTATGAGTCATATGACCCATATGATTTCATTCATTCATTATCTCCCGCTTTATCCTCTATTAGGGTCGCGGTGGGGTTCCCCATGCCCATCCAGCGGAGAACGTTTCGGGCGCTGGGCAGATACACCCAGGACAGGGCGCCAGTCCATCGCTGGGCACGCACTCACTCACTCACACACACACACTCTATATGGGGCAATTTTGAGAATTCAATTGACTTGATCCATGTTTTTGGACTGTGGGAGGAAACCGGAGAACCCGGAGGAAACCCACGCGGACACGGGGAGGACATGGAAACTCCACCCAGATGGGCATTCGAACCGGGAATCCCTAACGCTGAGAGGCGAACGTGCTAAACCACTAAGCCACCGTGCCGCCCCCATATGATTTCGATCTTAATAATTTATAAATTGTTCATAATGACTTTAAAAAAAACCTTTAATACACTGTAATAAAAAAAATTAAAGGTCAGATGGGTGTGTTTTTTTTTTTTTTTTTTTTTTTAAACTAATAGATAAGAGCCTCCTATTGGATCAGTACTGCATTTGAACATTAATGACAAAGTGTGTGGTGCATGTGATTTAACCCATCATTCAGCTCTGTAGTGTAAATTTATCTACACACGACTTTCTATAGTTTACAATTTTGAATTTATGTTAATTATAATGGCGGCACGGTGACTTAGTGGTTGGCACGTTCTCCTCTCAGCACTAGGGATTCCCGGTTCGAATCCCCATCTGGGTGGAGTTTCCATGTTCTCCCTGTGTCTGCGTGGGTTTCCTCCGGGTTCTCCGGTTTCCCCCCACAGTCCAAAAACATGGATCAAGTCAATTAATTTCTCCAAATTGCCCCATATAGAGTGTGTCTGTGTGAGTGAGTGTGTGTCCAGCGATGGATTGGCGCCCTGTCCTGGGTGTATCTGCCCAGCGCCCGAGACGTTCTCCCCTGGATGGGCATGGGGAACCCCACCGCGACCCTAATAGAGGATGGAGCGGGAGATAATGAATGAATGAATGAATGTTTGATTACAATGAAACAACAATAATAAATATTTCTGATTAATTGGGGTTGCTTAAATTGTGGGGCAGCGTGGTGGCACTTTCTCACAAACACTCCCAGCTAGGTATGGGACGACTATAGATTTTGATGCTATGATTATTATCTAAAAACAATTACGATTATTACAATTCTAATGCAATAATTAACTTTACAAAATAAGAGCCAGAACTCACAGGAATATATTTTTTTATTATTAATAACTTTGTCTAAAGTTCCTTCTATCGGCATAATGCAGATTTTTATACGGGTCGTCATGACGATGTTGCTACACCCTTGTGATTAATAAATTGTAGTACTTTTTATCGTGATTAATTGCAAAAATGATTCATCGTCTCATCCCTAGTCCCGGGTTTGATTTTTGAATGACATGAATGGAGATTCTCCATGTGTCTATATGTTTTACTTGGAACCCTTAACTTAAAAAAAAAAAAAAAAAAAAAAAAACTATAATAGATGAATATGTGAAACTAAATATACTAAAGAAACCCTTACTATAATTAATACAAGTCTGATTTTAACACGTATGTTTGAACGTCTTATTAGAACAATGTAAAGTTTTCTAATTCAGGCAGAGCTTTGATTAGACGTCTTTTCTTTTTCTTTTTTTTAGTAAAGCACATGACTTTAGGGAACTGTTTTTGTGCTTATCAGGAGAATTGGGGGGAAAAAAGGGGAACTAGATCAGCTGCCTGTTGACTGACCATCAGTCTGACGTAAACCTGTGTTCTCTGCTCTTACTGTCAGTCTGTAATTATTTATATAAGTGAGAGTTACAGTGAGTTTCCCAGCTTCCTCAAAACGACGTGACCTTTTAAAAAAAACAAACCCAGATTTAATTTGTACAGATTTAATGAGTTTTTAGGTCAGAATTACAAAGCGTTTGGTCTTGATGACTTAAAAATACACCTGAATTAATCATGACCATAAAGACAGAACTTTAAACAAATCTTTTGGATGAAAACAAAGGAAATAACCTTCACGTCACATTTAGTTGATTCTAGGGTTCTAGGAAACGTGTATCTTTATACCTTTGTGTGTTTTGTATATTTACTTTTATAGCAGATGTTTGTATTCAAAGCGACTTACAAATGAGACAAGTCAGAAGTTAATGAGGAACCAGCCACACTGCAGTGTCATCAACTCGGGTCTGATGTCGGGGAGCTGGGGATCCAGGTTCAGAACTGGAACTCAGACACAAATATACAAAACATACCGTTTCTGTTTAATTAGAAAGGTAATGATCATCCAGCTGCAGTCTAACATCTGTCTGGGTGACGGGGCAGGTGTAACAGCTGGGGGAGGTGGATGTGTGGATTTTTAATGTTCAGTTCAGAAGCTTTTTAAAGCGAGTGAAATGGACGTGCCGTACAACGCCGCTGTTTGTTCAGTCGTGGTGTTGTGGTGTTGCTGAGTCACTCCTCCCTCTGTGTTCATGTGACTGAATGAGGTTTTGGTCACGCTGCAAGTCACACTGGGCTTTGGCGATAAATCGGCTTATTTGTGACGGCGGGAGGCGATGACATTTCTGTCATTGAACTTCAGTCCAAAACAAATCGGCTCTGTGAGTTTCAGTTACGGCGGCTTAAAAAAATAAAACGAGTCCTGATCAAAGTGCAGGACGAGGGATTTGTGCGTTATTTGTTATTATATGTATAAGTTTTGCTGGATTGTAATTATCAAATAATAAAATGAAGGCATTTTTAAATACCGTATGTGTTATTACAGAGATACACGCCTTCAAAAGTGTATATTTTAATATCGATTTTTTGCTAATATCCAGAACTGTCACTATTTTTGCACACACAGTGATGCTGACACAATTTGGAATGACCATCATCGCAATCTCAGCTGAGAAGTATTTGTAAAAATGTGATGTGATTTAAAAGATATCAATAATTAATGAACAAAATGTTATACTGATGAGTTGGAATTATATATTTTATGCTTTAGGGTTCTGTGTCTGTGATTACAGTGTAACCATCGTCTTTTTTATGTGTTTGCAGCAACAGAGAACTTTAAAGTACCCATCATTATCATTATTAATATTACACCCTAATAATTACACTACTACTATAACTGAATACGCATGAATTCCCACAAACAAAAACCTTTAAAAAACCTTCCAGGTGACTCGAGCTGCAAGGGAACAAATTCATCCCGATACCATTTAATAGAAATTTAATAATTTAATAGAAAATAGAATTGGATGGGATGGCTATTAACCCTGTGTAGAACTTTTGAAGAGCTTTACTTTTTATTTAAGCAATTCTGGCTGTTTTATGTATTTTCTTCTTAATTCCTTATTTGACAACAGTTGCTAATTTACCTAATGCGATCCAAAATACAAAAAAATATCCAACTGACAACCATTTAAAAACACTATTTTTTGACCTTTTACTCATTTTAAATGAATTCCTTCATGTTAAGATTTAAAACGTCCCTGTTTGAACTTGCAATTTATATGTTTGGCCACCAGATGGCTCACTTCTGTCACTTGTGGACAAATCTCATTTTAATTTCTTTTTAAAACGTTTTTTTTTTTTCAGGGTGTTTTTGTATAATGTGTGTTTTAAAAAATATATATATATTATATATTATGAATATATATATATATATATATATATATATATATATATATATATATATATATATATATATATATATATATATATATATATAGGCAGCACGGTGGCTTAGTGGTTAGCACATTCGCCTCTCAGCTCTAGGGATTCCCGGTTCGAATCCCCTTCTCTCCATGTCTGCGTGGGTTTCCTCCGGGTTCTCCGGTTTCCTCCCACAGTCCAAAAACCTGGATGAAGTCAACTGAATTCTCAAAATTGCCCCATATAGAGTGTGTCTGTGTGAGTGAGTGTGTGCCCAGCGATGGATTGGCACCCTGTCCTGGGTGTATCTTCTGCCCAGTGCCCGAGACGTTCTCCCCTGGATGGGCATGGGGAACCCCACCGCGACCCTAATGGAGGATAAAGTGGGAGATACTGAATGAATATATATATATAATCAATGGTGTGTGTGTGGAAAAAAAAAACATCTTTAAGTGTTGGGTGTATTTTGAACACGGTCGTCTATAAAGGGGTAAAAAAAAAAAAAAAAAAAAAAAAAAAAATCAGTTACATTCGGTATATTATTTTAAAAGACAAACTCATTTAAAATTATAATATTTTATTGTAGTAAATGGGACAAGGACATTTTTTGTCCTTAGGATCGAAAGAGGACTTTTTTATTTTTTTTTAAGGATCTCCTGAGGGTTAATCTGAGGGTTTTTAAAGCCTGATTCCACCACAGCTGTCTGTCTCCTTCACACTCCTTGCAGGGACGCTGTACCAACCCTCTGCTCTGACCCCCGTAGTGTCGGGACGCTCGAGTCCGTTTGAATAAACACGTCCACAACATGACGTGATCTAACGCCTCGGCTCTCTTTCACAGAGTCGGCGTGCTGGAGGATGACTTCACCTGTTTGGGAATCATGTGTGCCATTTTCTTCTTCCCCCTGGGCATTCTGTTCTGTTGGGCCCTGCGGCAGAGACGGTGCCCTAACTGTGGCGCCACCTTCGGCTGAACAGACCAAACTGCACCCACCATACGGCTCAGCGACCATCACATCCTTCTCTCTTCATTTCTGTTTTTTTTTTGTTTGTTTTATAAATGTGCATTTTAATTATCTATGTATTTATATATAATTGCACAATTTATGTTCTATAACAATTCAGATCGTTAGCGGCCATACGACCCTCCACCCCCCGCCCTTTTTTTTTTTTTTTTTTTTTTTTCTTCTTTTAATTATAAAAGTCAGCGTAAAGTTAGATCTTATGCTCAAACGATGGTTTTACGCAGACGATGGTGGCGTTTTGTGGATTTTGCACATGTTCCTTAGTCACCTGTGCCTTTAAGGTGGCCGCGAATCAGCAACGCAGAAGCAAACATCACCCAACCAATAGGAATTCATCTTGTTTTTTTTTTTTTTTCCTGTAAGCTGTGTGTGTGTGTGTGTGTGTGTATGTTTTTTTTCACTTGGCCAGTTCAAAAGTGCGTCTAAGGGAGGGGGGGGGGGGGGTTCTACAGCACGTCTGTACATTACCAAGATTTGGGATTTACTCAAACTTATTGCGATTGTCCATCGAACCAGCTCTGTTACCATGGCAACAGCATCTGGTCTGCTGCGGGTTCCGGTTTCAGTACGCAGAGACAAATAGGGGAATCTTTTTATTCCAAAGGGGGAGTTTTTTTTATAAAAAAAAAAAAAAAAAAAAAATTTTTTTTTTTTTTTTTTTTTTTTTTTTTTTTTTTTTCTTCTCCTTAAACAATGCTGAAATGTTGCTGTATTTTCGATGCCTTCACTGTGAGGGTGATGCGCACACGCCCGAAACGCTGTGCATGAGTTTATAGACAGACACTTAGCCACGCTGGTTCTCTTGTTCGTATATTAAATTGCATTCTGATATAATTTTTAACGCTTGCATGCACTTCACGAGCGAGAAACTGAAATACGTGGAGCATCGCGCAGTGCTCTGCGGCTGCGCAGGTTCATTTTTTTTTTTTAACTATAAGGTCAAAAGGATGAGGACGGTTAGCTGTGAAACAGAAGCCCACGGCCCTAAAGAAAAAAGAACATGTTCTCTCTGTGGAGAAGCGGGGCAGCAAATATGAATCAAATAACATTCATTAATATCGATTATCTACAGACCCGTTGTCATGACAACCATCAAGGTGTCTCATCCATCGGCTCTTTCGCCCCCATGTGGCCGAGCTGCTTTACATTTCCGTGTTCTCCAATTTTATTGGTTTATTCATAAATGCGAGGAATGATTGGCTGATTTTACACCTGATTACGTTCCACCTTACGCCCCCTGTTGACTAAATCTTGCTTTCATAATTAAAGCCGGGGGAAAAAAAACGCTAAATAAGGAAACGTGATGGATAATGAAATTGTAATTTGTTAGTTTGTGTATGTAAACGTCATGTACGACGAGCGGCACGTCTTTCAGAAGTGTTTGTACTACACATCCACGTTTTTACTGCTGAAGCAATAAAGAGTTAATTACAGTAAATCATTAATAATGTGCTTCTGTGTGATTTGTGTTAATTAGTTTAAAAGAGCCAAACACGATCAATTACAAATCACATTTACATTTACATTTGGTTATGTAGCAGACGCTTTTATCCAAAGCGATGTACAAGGTGAGCACAGGGTTAATCACAACACATACATATATATATGTATATACACACACACACACACACGCACATATATACACACATGCATAAACACACATACATATATATAATATACATACATACATAAATGCACATACATACACATAAATACTGCATACACATGCATACATTATATACATACATACATATACATAAATGTATATATATTTATACACATATATATATATTTATATATATATGAGAATGTGTGTATGTATGTGTATATGTATGTATGTAAATGTAAGTATATACATTTACATACTGTATATAAGTACATATATTTACATGTACATATACATACATAAATACACATACATACATACATATACATAGATGTATGTGTATGTATGTGAATGTACACATACGTACACACACACA